>JBAMNC010001102.1:600000-970857 GCA_037902135.1 Cetoscarus ocellatus
CCACATATATCTAGAGCCAAGTAAAGAGGAGAATTTCCACTTCAACTGAGTAGTTGATGTGTCAAACACGTACAACAGACTAACACACAGCTTCATGGTTTAAAAACTCTGAATCTGAACAATTAAATTGATTGAAATTCAATCACAATAATAATCATGGTCTTCCCACTGTTTGAAGAGCCCATATTTTGCCTTAAATCAGGTTCATCTTTGACAAGCGCTGGGGCGTGTTCACAATCACTAATGTTCAAAAAAAAATCTTCTAGAGTAAATCTGACAGTGCTGTACTCTCTCTGTCTGAGATGCTCTGTTGGACCTCCAGTCCCTTAAAGGCCCCCCTCCCCACGTGGGCCCAGTCCGCTTTGATTGGCTGACCAGTCAACTTCATGGTAACTGGTCAGGCTGGTCATATTTTCAACAACTCTGCATTAACTCTAACGTCTATGATCTGCAATTCTGCAAGCCAACGTGCTCAAACTGATGATGAAACAATGGTAGATGTCACAATGATAGGTCTATTTGGGAAGGCAAGGGGATGGAGGCATGTTAGGCAGCTGCTAGATACACTTAAGGGCATTTTAGACTCAAAAAAGCATTATAAGGGCCCATTAGGAAACACTGACAGTAATTACTGAGATTCAATATGTGAGCTCTACTCTACATTATATGGCATTCTATAGTAAAATATATTTTTTAAGTCCATAGCATGGGTAAAAAATGTATCATCATATGAAGCAAATTTCAACTTAAGTGACAAAATGTGGGTGCAATGTCAAGCAAAATATACTTAAATGTTGATCATTCATTTAATGTTTGTTAGAATGGACATTTTTCAAAGTAGGGAATTCTAGCAACGTACAAATTTTAGTTTCAGATACAGATGGCTCTAACGGGTTCAAATACTCTTACTTCTACACATGAAACATTACTGATAGGGTAGCGCAATATTATTGGAACAATATCACTACCGGCAGATAATTGCCCAAAAGGTTGATTACTGTCAACAGCAGATATACTAATATACCATAATGTACCTCATCATCACCAAACATCCACTTTAACAAACCAAAAGTGTTATTTGTTAAAGAATAAAATGTTTTTCTTGCTTTGCATCTGTTTCGAACACAAATAGACCATCACCATGAAAGGCATGGGTCAATTTTAATAAAGTTGAGGCTTTGTGCTTTTGACAAAAAATAAAAGTACTGGTATGTTACAATGAGTTCAGAAATATTGTCATATGGAATATGGGCAAAAATACAATTTCATGCATCCCTAGTTACTGATATTGTACTCATATCATTTTAGAGAGAGATATTAGCCTCTTAGTATCCAAGATGGTGGGCAAAGTTGGGCAAAGCTGTGTTCACAGTTTGGTGAAATTTTTATATAAATGAGGATGACAAAATAGGCAACGCTGCAAACTATACACCAGTAAACTGTCAAAAGGAATGAAGAGCATCTAGTGAGAATGAAGTAAAACATTAAAATACTTTAAAACCTGTAACAGTGTTATTTAGTATTTATGTATGAACTTGTTATTCGTAACAATCCAAATGTTAATGCTTGTACTTGGTCTGAAATTAAGTCGCAGAGGTGCATTGCTTGTTTTAAGTTAGTTGTTTATCATCTCTACAGTCTTTAACACTATTTGTTTTACCTGACACAGATGCACTGAAGCTTTCTTTATTTGTTATTTAATGACAGTCGGCAAACATAACCAAGGTGTGGTAAAACTTCAATGATAGCACTGAACGACAACTGTGTGCCTGTAAAAGGATAGAGAAAAAGCTGCTTTCAGGCTATTGTAAAAGTCAAATAGTGGACTTTCTTAGTGACTATTTAAAAAAAACAAATAAAAAACCAAGTCCATCCCTGGACCAAAGCCATCTCCACAAGACTTAAATCCATAAACTCTGCCACCTGAAAAGCTAGAGATCTAATTTTTCAGCCATGATGACCCTAGGTTGACCTCGACAGCATCTCTGCGCTCTGGCTGACTGTTCATGTTACAAATCGAGCCTTGTCATCTTCTTTTCCTTTAACTGTGAGCCAAATTACCCACCGAGATATCCTCTGAAAAACAAACTTGGTAAAACAAAATATTCACCACATTATAAATCAGCTCTTTTTTAGAATCTCTTTGGTGGGGCCTCTGAGGCTGTTCCTTTGTTGCAGCTTATTCTACCTCTGCATGTTCTCTGACAACTTAAGATCTCAGCATCTGATGACTTAAATCCTCTACCTGGTTAAGTGATAAAGTTCAAAAATTGTGTGATGTGATTTGAAACACGAAGAGATAAATGTCTGGGAGTGTTTTAATGTCTGCTTAACAGGCTGTGCACATGGAAGACTCTGATAAACACGCATCTTAAGGTGAAACACAAGATGATTCAGGCTGATGTAGAGGTTTGGTGGGCTGCTGAACTCAACAGAGAGAAACGCAATTAGATAGATCTTATTAAACAGCAAAGTGTGAAAAGACTGAGACAAATCAGTCACAGCCTCTGAGTTTCAGTGATAGAAAACAGAGAGAGCAGGGCTGAGAAATACATCAGGGTTTAAAGAACTACTGATATTCTTCAAATGAGATCGAATAAGACGAAAAAGACAGAAAAAAAGACACATGTGCATCATATTTAACTTAAAAATATCAAGGTATGAATGTTGGTCCATATCACTTGTCCATTTGATAAGTAATGGAAGAAAAGAATCTGATCAATAAATCCTCAGCCTGTATTAATGCTAAATTTGAAAAATTGTATGGCATGACACGAAACACAGAAGTGCTTTTTGCTGACTGGAAAATGCCTAACATTGAGAGTTAATGGCTCATTTTTCATTGCTGTGGTAACAAATGGTAATTGATACAAGGGCTGCACAATAAATCATGTTAGTATTGCAATCACAATGTGTGCATATACAACAGCCACATCGCAGGAGGTGCATGGCAGTCACATGACTCAAAGCATATCATAGTGCCAATAGTATGTTGTTTGACACTCCAAAAAATATAACCCTGTCAAAAAGTGACCATACAATGATTTTTTAAATTTCTATTATTTTTTATTTTATCCTAATTTTAAAAAATAATGTACACATGGGAAAATTATTTCGGATAGACAGTACATCATGTTTCACTCTTTAGCTAAAAAATATTGAAATAGGATTTTACATTAATATCTTTCAGCCCTAAAAGACAAAAAAAATCTCCCAACGATTATTAACATTTTTCTTTCCTCTTATTCTCTCAAGCCACTGACAAATAAACCAATATTTACAATCAAAGTAAAACAGCTGAAGCAAAGACAAGCAGCTGAAATGGTATTGCTTTTATTGCAGAGACATATGGGTGTCTAATCACTTCTCCATGCGCTCCTGTGGGAATCAAACATCTTTTATTTTGTAATAAACACAGCTCAGTAAGTCTAAGGGAATCCCACTTTGTGGTATTTTAAACATAGGGTGCTGACTGACAAGGAAAACAAACAAAACACAGCCAACATGTGTCCACCACACCAGTGTCCTTAGGCTGCTGAACTACATGAGCATAAATGTTTCCTACACACAATGGCCAGCCACAATGCGGCTTAGTTTTACCTCGACAACCAAGCGAGGAGGAAGACTGGAGTGACCATAACCTCAGTGAAGAAAGCCCTCCAAACCCACAATCCCTGGAAAACTTCCAAGTGGTTCAGTCCACTTCACAGCCTTCCCTATCCTCTGTGCAACGAGTGGGCTCAACGGAAGATTATTTGGTAACACAGTGTCCTATTGTCTTTCTTTCAGGGGGTAAGGATGCAAGTTAAACTAATAAAATATACAATAAAATAAAGAGGGAGCCTGTGTTTATCTGAGAACAGTAGCCCTCCTCCACTTCCTCTAAAAATGCCGGTTTCTTTCAGATTTCCCTGGCACAAACGCCACACATGCCATGTACACTGAGCAGGCATTTGTGACTAAATGACAGGACATCCTTTCAGTTGACCTAGGTTATCAATGGGCCATTTACAGCGCTGTGATCACTCCATAAGCCTGAGGGGGTTACAGTGAACTCTTTTATAAAACAAACCGGCAGAAACGGAAATCAGAAAACTCGATGCATGCACACAACCGGCAGATAAACCCCAGGAGATTCTTCATTTCATGAGGATTTCAATCATAGTGTGCTGATAAGCACAGACACATGTGCCTTGTTATACTCTCTATCCAGACCTGATGCTCCATATCATGCTCTCCTGATTAGCTGCCTATTTTATTCAATCAAATGTGTCAGCTGTCATGGATCAAATCTGGTACATCTATACTCTGAGATGGAGCTGGGTGATATTATTATGGATGAATGGTGACACACTATGCATCTTGATGTAGCTTAATATGGTAAATGGTTGGGATAAGACCAGATGTAACAACTTTATTATGACTTTGCAAGAAAACAAAAAGTATTGATATCTTTTTGATACCATGGCAACATAAACTTAAATCCTGGACACTCAATATTGGGCATTTTTTGTTTTTGATTAGCAAAAATTGTAGCCAAACACACACCAGTTGGTCAAAAACATGGGCAAAATTTCTTTTCATTTAAAATCACAATTTTCTTAAACAGACAATATTTAGAATTTTCAGTGAACTGGGAACCAAATAGACTAAATTAATTACAAAAAGGCCCATTCTACATTTTTTTTTTTTTTCAATTTAGCACTGGAAGTACCAAAAATATTTCTAGAAGTTTCTATGCCCCAGTGTTCAACTAGTGGGCCTGGAATTTCGATTTCGATCTGCTACTTTGAGGTGGAATTTATCTAAAAATCCATGATGGCAGCTTAAGAACAGGCTTGTGTTGAATTTTTTTAGTTAATGGTTAAATAAAAATTTAAATTTGTTAAACTTAAAACTGTGACTTTGAAGTAAGATCTTTGAGCCTTGAAAGAAAAGAGTAAATTTTAAAATACATTGAGGTCACTTATATGTGGATATAACAAGTGCAAATAAAAACTTTTGATATCTGTATTTGATGGTAAATGATATTTGACAATCTGCTCGAACTTGGGGCTAAAATCCTGGACTTGAACTGTAAATATACACCAATCAAGCATAGCATTATGGGCACTTACAGGTGAAGTGCAGGACACTGATTATCTCTTCACCATAGCATGTTAGTGGTTGGGATATATTTAGCATCAAGAGAACATTTGTCCTCAAAGTCGTAGTTAGAAGCAGGAAAAATGGGCAAGCAAAAGGATTTGAGCGAGTTTGACAAGGGCCAAAGTGTGATGGTTAGACGACCGGGTCAGAGCATCCCCAAAGCTGCAGCTCTTGTCTTCCTGTCCTGCAGAAATAATACAGTTCAGCAGCACATAGGGGCACTTGAGTAGTGAACTGCCCAATCCACTTCCAGCATGACCCAATCGTCTTTGACGTTAACAACAGAAAGCACTTCTCGAGAAAATGGAGGACAGGAGAAGGCACTCCATGGAGGCACTTTGGGCTCCACACCATCAAAGGCAAAATAATATAAAAAGAAAAAGCTGTACGTCAATTATGTGCAGAGCAGCTGGCCCTCTCCTTATTCATGAAAACATAAGTAAGCTCATTGACTGTCTGTCTGTTATCTTGTTTAAAATTGGGTCAGTACACCATAACTCTACATATTGACCAGTCTTACATCTAACACATCCTGACAAGGAAGAAAGAGGTCCTAAAATGTTAATACTTACAAAATGCAAGATATTCAGTGCAGTGCAAGAGATCTAAGACTCAAAATACTTTAGAAAATGTTCAATTAAGTGCCAAATTTTGATGTTTTTCAGATGACTCTTCTGCTGTCCATAGAAAAACGAATTTAAATTTGTGCCTTTGTAGTTTCTGCACTTAATTTTATCCCAATTATGAGTTCAACCTGTGATTAGTAGACCAAAAACAACCATATCAGTATATCTGATTATCAATGATTGGATAAGCAGCTGGAGGGTCTGACAAACCCTAACCCTAACCCTAACCGCTAACTAATGTGTCCATTTCATTCTCTTGATATCTGAAGACTTGGAGGCTTCTTAGGGGATGAAAGGAGCAAACATGTTTAACTACAGCTGAAGATTTAAATGCATAAAAACTGACATAAATATGAACTGTTACGTCAGTTCATGTGTCAACGCCTCGTCTCTCTCACAGACCTTGTAGCTCAATCTCTATCTATGTCATCGCCTCCCACAACCACAACAAAGAGCAGCCGTGCTCGGTTTTATGTCGGGGGAGGTGACAGAAGAGTCTGCATTACAGCTGCCACTGTTATAGAGACTAACTTGTGTCAGAGTTTTACCAGAGTACAAATCATTTCCTAACATAGAACATGGCGCCTGTGTTGAAAAGTCTGATAAACAAAATTCCTATCACCAAACATAAATCACAAGAGTCTCAACGACTTATGAAAGTGCAACCAAGAGTCTTCACGTCCTGTATACTTCAATAGATGACTGATTTCTGTATTTCTGGACAAATCTACCAACTTGTTTTTAATAATGAGGTACTAAATTATAGCTTTAAAGGGTGATATATTTTTCTAATCACTGTAGAGTAATGCAGGGATGAGGTATTTTTATGGGCCAAAGCTGAAGTTATCATTGTGCTGGTTATCTGCTGTTTGCTGTGTTCTTGATAAGCTCTGTAGAGAACAAAAAGTTATTGATCTTACAGGTTTTGTTTGATGTGATAATCTTGATGAACGAACTAACCTTTCATGATTTTGTAAGAAACATAGCTGGCGAGAGTAAAAAGCTATTACGCTATTATAGAACTACAACATGGTGGTTTGACTTAGAGGCAATTACAATATCTCCAACATACATGATCTCACTATAACATCTTGTTTGAGAGTTTCCTAGTGACCTATTATGTTAATTAAAAAATTATAAGTAATGATTGCATTAAGGTCCTCAGCCATTTTTGTCATCCTTGCTCGCAGTTCATTAGCAACCGTCTTTCCACACTTACAACAAAACTAAGTCCAAAAGTAGAAAAATGGTAGATGAAACACTAAAGTCTCATGTGCATGTCTTCATCACAGACCTTATTTCAGGTATTTAACCAAAAAGGCCCTTTGAAATCCCATATCCTTTTGCCCTTGGGACCTAGGAGATGCTAAATGCTAACTTACCTGCTGATTTTTGGACTCATTCCTGTACCACTCTATAGGATTGTGATATAATTCATACCTCTGCAAACACCTTCAGAGATCATTCTTCAACTTAAGCAGATATTTGCAGCCATTTACACATCAGAAATATCCAAGGGAACAGAATCACATTGAAAAAAAACATGAACACCAGCAAAAATGTATCATGAAGTTATTTTTTTATCAGGTTTTATAGCTCTGATGCAAGGAATATTTTCACTGAATGCTTTAGTTATCAAAAATGTCCATTTATCCTTGTGTTTATCAGTTCACAGATGCCTTTTACTACAGCATCTGCCTTTTGAACAACAAGATAGTTCCCCATAACTTCCCGATTGTCTTACCTAATTGTGTTAGATTTAAAACAAAATGCCAAAATACAGGAACACTGTCCTGCAACGGATGTCCTTTTTAATATCATTACTCTATCAGTGGAACTGATTTCCAGTATAAGACTTAGGTCCAAACAAGCTTCAAATTAAGCCAGCATACTTCAATTTATCATTTAAGAAGAGTTGACTTCGACCCACATAAAGCTAATTTAATATGATCTATACCCCACTGTGTTGCAGTCCTGTTTGGGTTTTCTTCCTCAAACTGTTGTGTATTGTACGATTCAAATTCCTGCAGGCTGACCTTGACAGGACAGTGAATAGATAAAGCCTGCCGTTCCCTGGAGTCAGAGGGTGATCATGCATAACTTTCCCGGAGTGATAAATTACACTGACATTCTGTGTTAGATGATGAAGACAAGTACAACCCAGCGTATGTCGAGAGAGAGAAGTCTGACACTTTGAATAAATCAGTTAGGCACGGAGACATTCATCTCTATAAAGCGGAGTGATACAGGAAGAAGAGAATGACTCCTGTGTCGTTTTGGAGGCACACTGACAGTAAAGAGTGAAAAACACATTGTTGAGCCACAAAAACACGTGCGCAGAGTGAAGGACTGGGAAAGATGTTCAGTTTTTAATACTTACTGTATGTTTTCAATGTTAAGATGGTATCATTTTTATATAGGCTGTTGCTGCTGACTGAAAATATCTGCCAGAGCAAAAAACTCAGGAAGACCATTGTCTGCAGAGAGAGCTAGGGATGCCCCGATCAGGAATGCAAATAGTTTATCAAATAAAAGGCAATCAGTTTAAACATGTTAATTCAGTTACATGATGCAACATATATTACTATTTTATAATGCTAAGAAAACAAATTTCAGCCCCACTTAACATTATTCATTCAAGTTCAGCCAGAATTTAAATCTCCAACTCTGTAAATGACATTTAAACACATCATGTTCTTAGCACTGTCAAATTTAGATTTTTCTGAGCAAACCTGAACACATCACACTGATAACAACTACTCCTCAAATGCATCAATAAACACCACGTGCAAATGTTTTAAAGCGATGTGTGAGTCGTTTAGCTTAGCTGATTAGTTTTTATCCTTACCGGCCTCAGGGTGATTTTCCACACACAATTTAACGCTGGATTATTAAGTTTTATGAGAAGGACTGCAGAAATTAACAGTAACAACAGTTTAAAAGTTTGATAGAGCTGCATAAACACCAAACAAGCGTACAAGTGGGTGACATCCACAGGTTAGCATAAGGTTAATCCACAGGTGATAAGTACTGACATCAACTTCAATCAATTGATCACATTTTTCAGCCTGTATTGATTGGTGTTCTATCGATCCAGGGACCTTTGTTAAGAGCCATGTTGAGTAAAATGCTTTTAGATTACAAGACAATTCATGTGAAATATTTAGGCTTAATGGGAAATCACCATTTATGTATTATATTTCATTTAATAAGCATTTTTATCAGTAGTAAAAATACTTTTTTTGTTCAGAAGAAAACTATAAAAGGAAGTTGCATGGCTTTAACATAAAAAACAGTAAGTAAAAATAGCTTGAGGACTAGAGAGTAGGGCAGGAAAATAATTCAATATTTAAGGCACATTGATTTATTTACAAACAATATTGAGGTTAAGACGATTTCATTTATCAATTTAGTTTATGTTGCTATCTTAGTGTAATGATTGCTTACCACAGCAATCGCTAATGTGGAAATGCTTATTGACCAAAATGTAATTAATCTCAAATCCCAAGTCATGTTTCATCATTAATAAAAAAACATTTTTTTATGTCATTAGGGGTGTATATTTTAAAGCAGTGAAATTAATTATGTATTGATATCAGTCACCAAAATGTAATTACTTTCCCTGGTGCCGTGACAAACATTCCCTGAACATTCCACCAAAAAACGCTGAAACATTTTTGTGTTATTACTGAAAATGTGGAAAACTGCCCTATCTTGCAAAGCTAACAAATTCTTAAAAGACATTCCTGGATCCACATCCAGATTTGGATCACCACCAAAATCTAATCACTTCTTCCTTGTACTATGACCAACATTCGCTGAACATGTCATTAAAATCCTGAAAGAGCTTTTTGAGTTATCTTACTAAAAGCTGAACAAACTAACAAACCGACAAATGCCGGCAAAAACATAGCCTCCTTGGTAAAAATAAATAAAGATTTCAATTCTCATTTTATGAACATCATTTTCAATCTATTTCCAAAACAAAGGACTGACAAATATTGTGTATTGCCACAAAAAAAGCTACAAATCTCATAAATAATTTAGTGTATTCTCCCAGCCCTAGTGAGAGAACAAGCGCATGTACAGTGTATGTGTGGGAGCGTGTGAAAAGCAGCTGCCCCCTCCTCTCAGGGAGCACAGGAAGCTCGAGACAATACAGAGGCTTCATGCAGGGTTCAGCTCCGCACTGTTCCCTTCGAGCGGGCCCAGCACCCGATCAGACGCACAACATATCCGCTAGGCTGGATATTTTTAACTCAGGGAAGCTGCAGCTCTGCGACACAAATTCTTAAGTTTCCTCAGGAGGTGTGCTTCGCTGATAAGATGAACACAACCGTGTGTCACAAGCAGGTTAGGTGACATTCACCTCCAACACAGAATGAAAGACAGAGAAAGTACAAAAACACGATGATGAAAGTTTAAATGACTCTCCTGACAGCCATGCCCTCAACCGTGCGTCGGCTGAAATGACACTCTTGACATTAATGTTGATAAAAGGTGGTTGAAACTGAAACTTGGTTGCCAATTACAGTGATATCAAAAATGCCAAGCACAGTACAGTATATATGTCAGAAACTAGAATTTGGTTAATCTCAGTTCTTGAGAGTGATATGACTTCATAAGTAAAAATAAAAGCTTTCAAACTTCAATCTTGAGGTTCTTAGTTCTTTACATATGCAAATAAACAGCATTGAAAATAAACAAAGACTAATGTCCTTTCACAGGTTAAAGCTGGGCAATAATCAAGTCCCAATGAAGTTAAGGTATTGGCTTCACGTGAACATAAAAACAAGATAATCCAAACTACTGTGACTGTTCATCTGAATACAACAGTCTTTCGAGAGAACAGTCTTGAAGGTTATGGAAAGCTTCCAGCAAAAATCTGTCTAAGTGATGTTCAACAGCTCATCTTGTCAACACCAGTTTGGAGACCGACCACCATGAAAAATCTCAAATGAAGCTTTACTTCCACAAACAACAAAATAACAAAGAAAAATGTGATGCACATAGGGAGCTAATTGGCATCAGTTTGCATTTCAAATGTGATGAAACACATAAGGAAGCTCTCATGTGAACAGAAACTTATCTTATGCCTGACTCATAGTGTTTGTGTGGGAAAGTGTCAAATTTGAGTCAATACAAGTTCTGAAAAAGGTTTTTACCCACAAAGTGTAACCTGTAGAGTCTTCATCACTTTTTTCTTGAGACTTTATAGCTTCCTATGATTTAAATTATTGATGTTACCTTTGTTCAGAGGGACAATGGGTGCATTTCCCTTGTCAAATCATCCAAAATAATATCTTCAAGGTCCAAAAGTTATTTGGCTTTCCTTTCAACTTAAATTGAGGCAGTAGAGTAGGGCTGGGGAATATAGACCACAAACTGCATCATATTTTTTTCCTGGAAAACAGCTAAACAGCATATATCTTAATATCTTATTTTCCTGTAAAGAATGAAAATGTGTCACAATACCAGCTATATAAACATCAGCTCTTTAACACCACAACAGGAAAAATCAGGGTTTCTTTACACTTCTCAGATGTTATAAGACCATTTGAGGATCTGAAATGAGAATAATGCATTTTCTTTGTGAAGAAGATATGTTACACACAATGTATATAACAATATGTATAGCTTGAAAATGCATGAAAAGTCCTCTTTAATTTCATAACCATGTTGTTAATATTGTTATATTTAGGGATGGGAATCTAAAACCAATTCCAGTTGAGAATTGATAACCATTCCCTCAAGTAATAGATACATTAGTATATTTGCTTATCAGTACCCTTACCAATTCCTTAACAATTTTCAGAAAGCAAACACCAGCAACTTCCTGAAGCATTGACCAATGAAGCATATCACTGTTGCCATTGAAAACCTACATGTATTCAGCCCATAATTTACCCACACAGAAAAATCAGCCAGAATTGATAAGGGAATCGTTAGGCAATCAGATCAAAATGCAGAACTGTTAAAGACATTGGAATCACTAAAATCTTTTCAATTCCCATCTCTAGTAATATTTGAGACCAAACTTATTTTATTAGTTTTCCAATATCTAACAAAACAACAACAAAATACATGGCAAATAACCAAGCTTAAAGGACATGACACACCTAAAATAATTAATATCATAATACCAAGCAAGTTATCAGAAAAACAAAACAGGAAGAAAAAAGACAAAAATAAACCATATCATAAAGGGATAAGAAAATGAAAAATACATCTAAATTAAACATTAATAAAAACTGCACTGAGAGGCTGAGTCATCTTTTACCAGAAATTTGCAGGGGGCCATCTCTAGTAATATTATTAATTAACTGTTTTCAACAATCAAATAAACAAAATTAATACTCATTATTTAGCTTTAAAATCTGAAATTGATGATTTTCTGGTCAATAGGCCTTAATGTAAGTGGTAAAGTGACAGACCTAAAATCTGTCAATATAAATTATAGTATCTTCTCCAATATCTCTCTGGGAAATACATCAACATATATATATATTAAAGACCCAAAATATTGTACCTGCCCTAATAGAAGAAAAACGTGTCAAATAAAAATTATTTTGTGTGTGTGCATGTGTGTAAACAATAAACATGCATTTATTTTCCTGTTTTGAAACTGAGAGATTGTATCGCTAAGAGTGGGAATCTATATGATTCAACTGTAGCCACACCGCTGACATTATGTGAAAGGGCTTAGTGTTTTGATGACTAAAAAGGAGAGGGCGATAGAAGCTTGTTGGTAATAAAACTTGTGAGCAGGTGCAGCAGTGTGACACATACTTTCCTTCTTGTTTGTGTTGTAGGGTTGAGGTGGTCTCCGTGGTTTCTAAAGGGGTAGGCTGCTGTGAGTGAGTCACACAGCTTGTTATTAAGGGATAAGCAGGGACTTTGAATCCAAACGTCAATCCACAAATTAAATTTAGAGATCGGTGTGCTTTTAACTTGGCCATTTCAAATTCTGATTAGGCCCCTTCACAGGGAAAGCTATGCAGCGACTCACAAGACATCCAGGAGGGAAAAAGGCAAGGAGGGATGACTAATAGATTAAAGTATGTGCAGGAATCCATCACCTCGCTCTGCAGACAATCACATTAGCTCCATTAAAGCCTGTCTTTGTGTAAAAGGAGAAAAAGTCCTTGAAGCTCAGGCGGTTTATGGCCTTCTCTATAAACACATCACAGCAAAAATGTGGAATATGTGACTGCTAGCAGGTCAACAAGCTATAAAATGACCATCAATACTTGGAATTTATGTTGGATTTATGTCTTTGTAAACAGAAATCCATTCTCTGGACAAAGGTTGCATTTGTTCTTCGTCTCAAAAACTTTTGCTGTAATCTGCTCATTCATCCAGGAAAGCAGGAAGTTAGCGGATAGAGCACTGATGCAAACCTTATGCTGCTACAGTCTCACTTTGTGTCGCATATCAGGCAGCGCTGAGGGTTTACTGTACCTCGTTATTTGACATATAAGTCAATTTATCATGTGGTTAATGGACAGAATAATATATAATATTATAATACAATATCATATTGTTCAATTTGAGTAATTATTTTACAACTACGCCTAGCTTTAAAGGGTAAATATGCTAAAATATTATTTATTTATGGCCTTGCATGTGATTTTTTGTTGTTTAAGATTTGTTAACTTTAAGAACTTTTATTTAACGGTTGCAAAGTGCACAAAAATGTCATACAATCAGTGTCTGCTTAACATTTGTCTTTGATCTGGACCTTAAATCGACATGAAATCATGTTATTCAAACTAAAATTGTACAAGGTAAAATTTATAAAACTTGAACAAGTACACCTTGATTATGAAGAAGCAAACTGATTTGCCCCTGCTAGCATATGCCTTAATTGGACCCTAACTGGACTATGCATCCTGCACATGCTCCACAGCTTTTACAATGCACTTTTATTCAGAATTTGAAGAGAGTACATGCTAACCACAGCAGAAGTCAGGTTTTTGTTTGCCAAACAATGAGGGCATGGAGCACTCTGCATGCAAAACACTCAACGATGTAAACAAACCAAACAGCAAAGCAAAAGATATATCATGTTGTTTCTTCAAGATCTATCTGAGATTAAAGAAAAGTCTGTTAATCTCTGCCTTGACAATGTGTTAAAGAGGGACTGCAACAACATATTAAGAAAACAAATGCTGTTAGCATTAACACTAAGCTACAGATGATTCATCATAATGTTTGTTAAGACAAACAAATACAGACTGGTACTGCAAGTGCAACATATGTGATTGTTGTCTTAGGTGTTGCCCCGTTTCCTTCCAACGACTTCAAACTGGTCATCATGTGTAGCCAGGCAAAACCGATGTTTAATGGCTCTGTAGTTACATAATCTTACAGGTAACCATCTATTCATGAATGGACATCATTAATAATGGGATCCTTAAGGCTGAAGGATTAAACTAGCTGGAACTAGTTCGCAAATGGAATGTGCACTTGATGTCCATCCCTATTTGCTAGTTAGGTTATAGGACTAACAGTTACAAAATGAAAGAGGGAATCACCCTCTGAAATATGTGAATACGAAATATTTCTTGCAATAAATTAATTCTTCCCAAATGTTTGTATAAAAGGGTAAATAACTGTAGGCCCGATTAATATCAAAATTTCAGCTATAATCACAGTTTAGCTCAACTTTGTGTGTAAATACTTGGTATTTTGTACTGTTGTAAAATACCAAGGATGCTTCACGGGCCATATGATAGGTCAAATTCAAGGTCAAAGGTTGCTACTGCAAAAGAATCCCTGTCTATTTCAGCTTTGAAGTTTGTAAACAATATGGCAGACCATAGATCATATTACATAATCAGGATATCTGCTGATCACTCTCTAAATACAGTTTTTTCATTTTACAAAATGTAAAATATATCCTACATTTTTTATACACAGTTAAATATGCGACCAAATTTGATTGCACCAAAAACAAAATATAAGGAAGTTATCCTTACATTTGAGGATTCACAGCTTAGTTTTAATTTAAAATGATTAACCAACCTTTTGAATCTACTTGCATTTTTGTTAATCAATGAACCATTTAGTCCAATTTTTCCAACACAAGTAAAGGAGCATTTTATAATTCTCATGGCCAAAGGGGGTGTCCATAAATATGTCCTTTATTCCAAACAAATGTCGTAAACAAGCAAAAAATCAGCTTGAAATCATGCCGGAGACTCTCAAAAGCAGAAAACATTTATATTTGAGTTTCTAGGGCTACTTATTTTTTCCAAAAGGGGACGGAAACACTTATTTTATGAGCAAAATATTGTAGTTTAGAAACCACTGACTTACTGTTTTAACTCAATAAAAAAGCACACAGTTGCTTCAGCAGCATCTGGGGATAGAAATTCTCCTCAAGGAATAATCTAGTTGATTTAACTTAGCACGAAGAGAGAGCTTTCAAAACAATCCTTGTCATACTTGTGTACGGATTACAAAACAACAACTTTCTATCGTAACAATGTATGCCTTTAAATACTTAGAATATAAACAAGATCTTACAAACAGAGAGAATAAGTGAAAAGAAGAAGTAGGAACTGAGAAAGCTTTCTACCCTCAAGCTAACAGTGTCCGCCCCTCGTGTTAGGAGCGTAAGGGACAGTTAACTTCTAACTCATGTGATCTGACCCATCAGATGACTTGAGTACACATGAGAGAGTTGCGTGTGAGAGAGCACTGAACCTCAAAGTGGTCCACATTCTTGGTAAAATCGTGTCTTACATGGAATTAAGTTGCTATTTGGATCTAAAAACAAACACATTAGATGAAACAGGGTGAGGTTAATATGTTTACCTAGAGATGCTTGACACACGGTAAATTACCCCCACTTATCTCTACCTTTTGGACCAGTCATGTGAGCACTGACTTGTCTCTGTTGGTATGTATGACGTGAGTCTGCTGCACCTTTACAGGTGGCACACCCTGAGTGAGTCAGCAGGTCATTTTATTCTGAAGAGTACTACATGCAAACAGCTCTGGCAACAATATCAACATGAACTAATATGGCAAAATCTGGGAGTAGGCAGATGTTAATAAGTCAACGATGCAGCCGAGTTTGAGTACAGACAATGACAAAGGCCTGAAGATATTAATGAGTTCATTAGTGGTGTTGGTAAGAACTACGCCTAGGTGACAACGTCATCACAGAATTAATTGTGTTCAGAGGACAGAAATCCCTTAGGATCAGTCAACGTTAAGTGCTACTTTAAATCAGAAGATCACAGCATCAGCAGATAAACGATGTGATATTGCTTTGCCGATTGTGACTTATGTTAGCAGAGCACCAGCAGCCTCCCATCGTCTTTCCCTCTTATTTGAAGCTTACTGCCCACAAGCCTGTGCTAATCGTGGTTATTCATGGCTTTATTGGAGCGGTTATGTCGAAGTAGCTTACAACATTGACACAGCATGGCAAAACATGTTGTTCCTTCAAAATGCTATCAGTTCAGAATGCTTATGTTAGCTGTTGGTTTAGCAGCTGAATTTGGATAAAGAAATAGCCAGCACCAGATTTACAAGTTAGTTCAACTGTTTCATCATATATATTTACAAATGTATAAAGGTCAAAAGTCATGGTTATGCCACAGTAGTAGTAATAATAATTGCATTACAACTACTAGACACCCAGGCAGATTATATATTACTTCTTAATAATAATATTTTCGATTTAATAGTCACTTTTTTCTTCACGCCATGAAAATATCAACAGGTTAGCATAACATCATCTCTACAGCAGATTATTACATGTAGTCCAGTAAAGGAGAACTTATCCTTTTTAAAGCTGCTCTAATTTCCACATTGTGTCCGCAGATACTTCTACTGGTGTTACATTGTAATAAGTTACCATGCTATCTGGTGTCTTCTATGGTCCGCTGCAGTCACTGGCAAGCATTGAAAGCCCGTCTTCTTTTTGCACACAGTTTGTCTCTACTTAACTCTCAAGGCTTGTCACACATTAATAAATTAGCTCATCTGTATAATCACACATAGGTCACTTAACCTCACTATTAATCAGAGAGTTGTTTTGTGGATAGCCTGCTAGCGTTTACCCAAAATGCACAGCACAACTCGTAGTCATCTGTGACTTAATGACATAAGGGTAGCGTAGGCCTTTGTGAGACTTAGCCTGGACTCCGCCTGTTTCATTAGCTGCATTGTGAACTTGAAATGACCCTAAGGAAATATGAAAATTTGTTGCATTTTCTCAGCAGAAGTTGGAACAAAGCAAGCGAGGTGTAGGTGTGAAAACTACCCAAGACCTTAGAAGCTTACTTGATATTCATTAACTTACTTTAAAACCAACTTCACTTAAAACTGGAAAAATACTGCTTCTGAGAGTTTCATTGGGACTACCTGCTGAGTTAACATCCTACCAATTCTTGGCATAACCTTCTTTATTTTATTGGGTATTAGCAGTTTTTATGACCCTTCTGTGCCCCTTGGTAACAACTTTTTACCTTGATTCACAAGTGATATTAATTTTCTTTTGTGGGTGCTCAAAAATGCAGCAGAGTGAAGGTGTGTACAATGAAGACTAACTGGCTGTTGTCAAAATCTCTGGTATGTGGAAGGTTCTTTGATCATCCATGTGCAATAAAAATGTCAACACTTAATCAAACTTATGTAAATTTTATCTAGACCCCCTTTTTGGAGATGGTTTAATCACCTAACATGAACTCTCTCACAAAAGTTTCCTCAAAAGTTAAAACGAAAGACAAAACACCACTAAAAATCTGTCACGCAGACTAAACACTGACAGCAAACTGTGACAAGCAAACATTAAAAGGTCCAACAACCACCTGGTATCTCACAGTGGGATGGTTGCACTGCATTGCATCATTCAGTGTCCATGTAACCCTACTAAGCCACAGGCTGGGTTATAACTGTTCACATGGTCGCCAAGCAGAGCAGCAGCAAGCAGCATTTACAGTATTAAGCAGAAACTCAAGAGCGGACAATTTGTTGACCGCTGCTCGGTCCCCTGCGGCACAAAATGACCTCCGCTTGTCCCAGATGTCAGTCCTGCCCTCGTCTGTGTTGTCCTCAGAGACAGAGAGGGATATTTCCTGTGTGAACCAACACCCAGACGCAGAGTAAAGAAAAAATAATCACAGATAAAAATCTAGTGTACATTTGCATAGGCATGACAATTCTCAGAAGTAAATTGATGCCCCTAATATCAGCGTATCTGTGTACTCCAAGACAGGAAGTTTACTGGACAGCCAGGCACGTACACTCCGGCAATTTGAAGGGGTGTGGAGGAGGGGGATTAGAGCTGGGGGGAACGGGGGTGGAAGGACAAGGGGGGCTGGTGGTGGTGGTGGTGGGGGTGAAGTTTCCTCACAGCCCCATAGCAACAGGGCCTGCTGGCGAGGGAGGCCTCCAGAATGCACTGCAGTTTACAAAAGAGATAAACATTGACTTTGCCACCCGGAGAAGTAAATCTGATTTCAGTAATGGTGCACTGCATGACTTAAAATACAGATCAGACAACCCTGAAAACAAACACCGAGGCTCCGGGCACAGCAGCAGATGTTACATTTACTTTGGCTGCAGACTTAATACTGAGAACAGTAGGCATCTGTGGAAAAAAGGCCACCATACTGCAGCTTTATAACTGACTGCCGGTCCTATCAACCACAAAGGAAGCCAAGCCTTTATTTGCTCTGTCATCGTAAACTCTGATTCATTTTCCACTCCTTTCTCTCACTGTTACTTAAGCAAGACACGTTTAAACCAATGGGGACTGAGGTCTGCAAATATTTTGAGGTCTTAAAACGTAACTGTGTTTTTAAAATGAGGAATAGGGTAAGACTTTACATTATTACATCTTAATGTGAATAATTATAAAGTTTTAGGCTTTTTATGACTTTTCTGCCCATTATTGTGTTGCTATGTTGGATCCATTAACTCTGACTAAAAAAAGGCATGGCCAGTGTTTGGTATAAGGACTGTTTACAGTAAGAACCAAAAGCCCGTTGAATCTAATTTTCATGTATGTGAGGGACGCCCTAATTCTAGATTTCCCCGTGCACATACACAATCATTGGGGGGGAGTGGAGCGAGAGGACTAAATGCATAAACCACACAATAACTCTGATAAACCACAATACTGGACAACTAACCTTAAAACAACAGCCAGCTAAGTACTGGGAGTAAGGAAGGATATGAAAGTCATTATTAAGAAGGTAACTGATTTCATCATTTGGCAAAATAATTTCAAGAAAAGCATGAAAAAAAGAGTAAAGAGACGAAAAACAAGATGAGTAGGGATGGGAATTGATACAATTTTATTAATACCAATGCCATCAACACTTCTGCTTATTGATCCTTACTGATTCCTGCTGTGGGCAAAAGTTTGCAGGTAGCTTTTCAGAGGCAACGACATAAAACACATGACAGTCTTGGTTTAATGCTGTGCTGCATGTGTAAACATCTCTGGAAGCTGCAGGTGTTTCTACTCATAAGAAGTTGTGCAGTAAGGTCCTTTTTGTCAAAAATTAATTCAGACCACTTCTGACCTGCCAGTGGCAGGAATTGATAAGGGAACTGAAAAGCAAATAGACATGCAAAAATCTGTTAAATGAGGTGTTAAAGCCATCCCTCATCACCATTTAAATCCTGTTTTTTTAAGATTTTTTTTTTGGGGGGGTATTTTTTGCCTTTATTGATAGGAGAGACAGAGACAGTGAATAGGCCTGTGAAAGGGGGCTAGAGAGAGTAAGGGGAGGACTTGGTTGCTTAGCACTCCACCAAACCAGCACCCTTAAATCCTGTTTTTTTAAATTTTGCCACAAATTGTTGAAAAACTAAAGATTTTGAGCAACAACAGTGCATAAAAATGTTGCCATTGTAGACAATGAATCTGATTGCAATTTTTGAGAATTAAAAACAAACAAAAATGCCTAAAATTAAATGTCAAGGACTTCTATTTTTCTTTTGTTTTGTTGCTTTTGTATCAATTAGGTGTTTGTATCATTAGATTTTTAATTTATTTTTTAAGGCTTCTTCTGCCTAATTGAACAGAGAAAGACTGGAAAAGGTGTATCACCACTAAGCTATAAAAAAAAAAACCAGAAACATAGTTCATTTGGTAATATTGCCTAGCCTTAATGGAAACTCTGATCAACACAAGCCTTTTATTATAGAGCATCATTTTTAAGCTTCATAATGTTTTACCTTACTAGCTTATGTATAAGTGCTGGATGCATAGAATCTTGATTATGAACATATAGTAGTAGATTTAATGTAGTCTGCTAAGTGTTTCAAATGTTATGAAAAGGCCTAAACAGCAAAATGAGCCATTTTTAACACGCATTTTCTTCCAGTTTTGAGTCTTTGAGAGTTTTCTCGCCAACTTTGATATCATATCACATTTTACTATTTCAAGCCAAAGTTCGCGATGCTTTGAAGGGTAGAGAGCACCCATCTGTTGCCCAATTCAATCACACACTCTACATTAATCCAAAGAGCCTTTCATAAATTGGTTATACTTAAAGTCTGTGCAGTGAATAAACATGCAGCATTTATGGTGTCAGGCTCTGGTGCCGCACAGCTGGAAAAAACAACAGGCCGAGGAATGAAAAGACGTCTCTGTGAAGGTCCTGTGAGTGGAATAAAAAGTCGCTTGGAAAATACTGTTGAGAGGCTTTGCGGCTTTAATTGACTAACTAGCAGAATCAAGCCTTGGCTTTCTTTGGGGGGGCAAAACAGATTACAGCCTCAGACATGCTGGAGAGCTTGTGTCTTACTTAAAGTGTTTAATACTTAACTGCTGAGGTGGTTGTTTTGGCATTTAAACACTTATAGTCTTCAACCTCTGCAGAAATAAACTCATGTAGCTCTAAAACACTGACTTTTTTGTCTTGTGTATAGTTCATTCTTGCAAAGCCCGCAACTTGTCTGAGTTTCTTTACTTTGAATGACCATAACAGCCACAATGACCTCATGCAGACTGTACATCACTTTAGTTTGTGTCCCCTTTTTGTGCTGTTTCAGCTGTTGTTGCTTGGAAACCATGTCATTGTTTTTAAGTATTTGCAAAGCTTTAACCTAGATTTGGTTTTGAATGTGAACTTGGGCAGAAATTATCCTACAAAACATCATAAGACCTTGTTAAATGGGCTCCCCTTTTTAGGGAGCTACTCTTCCTGTGATTTTACATTTCAGTCTTCTTTGGCAAATAGTTCTCCCTAATCTAGTATTTAACTTCATAATATTTAGCAACAACAGGAAAACACCAAGACTGAATGTATTTAGAAAGGGATGAAATTCAGAAAATAAATTAAATGAAACTTTGGTGTCACGGTTGATAAAAATCTGAGCTGGGAATCCCACATTAACTACATAAATTGGAAAATATCAAATATTGTAGCTCTGTTACGGAGTGAAGGATTCATTAGATGATACAGCCTTTAAAATAACCCAATGCTTGTTCCATATCTGACCTACAGTACATTTGGGGAAGTGCTTGCAAAACTTATACTCCTTCAAGTTGTGTTTTACATAAAAGAGCTATTTGAGCAATCAGTCGAAGCTGATATAGATCCATCAAACCCATTCTTTGCAAAGTTACCGTGTCAAATTTAATGAATAAGTGGACCTGAGTATTCTTCAAATTATGTACAAAGTCCTTAAGAAAATCTTACTAACATCCAGAGATGATTGGAAAAAACAAGATTTAGAACCAAATTGATGGAAAATTGAGTTCCATCAGTGTGAAAGGATTCTGTTTGTGGAGCAATCTTGATCAAGAAATCAAAAAAACTAAATTCATTATGTTAATGTGATGATATATGTAAATTAAGTTTTTGTTCTGTTTGTGTCATGGTGTCAGCTTCATTATTTTGTGATCCTCTTTGTCTGGTTAAGTCTAAACTGAATCTTAGTTTTTGTGGCCTCATTTCAAGAGAGTGGTCTGGTTCGGTTCAGTACAGTCCGGTGCAGTTTGGAGCAGTTAACACCGACCTTGCTGCCTGCCGTACCTCTACTTGAGGGCGGGGATGTGAGCTGGGAATTGGGTACCAAAAAGTAGGACAGCAAGGGTCAGTTTGATGGGGTACCTTTTTCCGCGTTAACAGTGAAAACACCTGTAACTGCATACCTTACCGTGCAAAGCCAAACTGAACTGGACTGCTTAGTGGAAACACAGCATAACAGCGGCATGTGAGGATTTATTTGGCCTGGAGCTATTTCATTTAAAATGTGTGTTTAATGACGTACTTTGTTAATTTGTGTCTTCTTCTGTTGCTCCATTTAATTGAGGATTTGACTTTTTGTTTTGGCATTTTAATTCTTTTCCTTGACCAATGGATGAAATAAAGACTACAAACAAACAAGAATGTTCTGTTTCTTGTGACTAATTTAGTGGCAATTTTCCTGTGATAGTGCTTTAAACATAGTCATTAAACTGTTTTAACTGTGCACTTCATTAGATTTTGTTTATGATTGTGATGAGTTTTTGCATCCAAAAATCCATTGAGATATCTATCAGAATATATTTGCAAAGACAGCAGTAAATTTAACTTTAACAAATATTGATCTCCTGTACTATGTTGCACCAAGTTTGTAACTGAACACGAGATCTACCTTACTATGGAGTTTATACTAATATATTTAAGATGTTGGAGCAGCTAGGAAAAATTCAAATGTAGGTTTAAGTTACAGCTTGAATCTTACATATTGTTCCTGGTTGGTCTAAGTCCTCTGTGAAACATGGCTGTCAAAATGTGTTGTTTTGAGAGGTAGAAAAACTTAAAAGTATGAGCAGAAGCAGAGAGTTTTACCAGCTGTTTGGTGTCAGCAATGTGTTTTCTGTGATAGATTACACTCCTCAGAAATGTATGATACTCCTAATTTCAGCTCCTTCAGCAGAGATAATGTCATCATTCTAATAACGGCATAAAGTTAGGTTTGTTGACCACTTCCCCTCCTGTTTGTCAATGTTACTGTTTTACACTGGCCTAAGATAAAGTCTTTGGACTTTTGTTATCGCCATATCATAACATGCTTTCAAGCTGTTTGAGAGTCAACAGCAGTTACAGAATTTATTCAGTTTTATGGACATGAGAAACAGCAAATTAACAAACAGTGAATTTAGAAATTTCTCCAATTGTACTGTATTTTCTGTGAAAATATTTTCATTGGTTGGATGCTTTTAGGTGTGTAAGAAAATACCAACACACTACGTAATTAGTGCAATATTAGTCAATATTTCGTAGAAATTTTGGAGATTTGTTTAAGTATTTTCATACAGCCCCCTGCTGTGAGTTGGCAGAAGACATTTAGCCTTATGATTCTCTTTCTCTCTCTTACATTCATTGCTGTTATTTCAGTCTCTTGGAAACAACAGAGTTTAAGGATGTTGCAGAGGCCATGCTTTATGCTGGTTCCCAGACTTTTTTTTTTGTCCTTGTTAGCAGTTCGTTAGCAACCAGCATTTTTAAACACATGTTAACGCTTAATAATTCAATAAAAGGTGCAAGAAAAGACACTCAAAATCTTCTAAATAAAACACTGAATATATATAATGCATGTGTTCATCACAGATCTTATTTCAGCTCACTTCAGCTCTTTTGAAATACCAGATAACTTTCAGCTTTGGGAACAGGAAGTGCAAAATGCTACCTCACATCTGTATTTTTGGACTCATTCCTTGTGATTGTGTATGCAACCCCCTGCTGTTAGTGTTGCCTTGTTTACTACCAACTGTCACTTGATCAACCAAATACACAGATGGACTAACTTGTAAGAAATCTTGTTAAGATACAATGAAACAATGATAAAGTAACATTTTAAATCCTTAAATTTCAAAGATATCCTACAAGACTTTATCCAGCTTCTGAAGTATCTACAAGAACCCAGAGAGCCTTAGCAACAATACATACTAGCAAGAAATAAGGCACCAAAAGTTAGGATAGAACTTGTGCACAACTGGAGCAGCAGGCTACAGTAGTTTAACCTTTCAAAGCCATGCTAATAATCAGCCCAACAGCACTCCCTCTTGTGTAATACTGCTTTATAATGAATGTCTGCCATAGTCATTCTCACAGAAGTAGAAATCTGCTAGTTAAAGTGTTAAAGCTTTCCTGAGTTTAAGTGCGCTCCACAGCAGGCTGTAACTGCTCTGCACTTATTAATAGAGCCTTTAGGGACAAGGCCAGCCAACTACATCCGCTGTGACAGACCAACAAGAGCCATCGTACGCTGAATGTCTGAACAATATGACCACATGATGTCCAACACAGATGGCAGATGTAATGTTGAGCGGGAGCAGGAGGAGGAGGAGGGGGTGAGTGAATGATACAGCACATGTACTGAAAGTTACAGAGCATGCACAGACACTGGGCAGTCAGGTAAGGACTGGGAATATGTTGAGTTTTTAGGATTAACTGTATGAATTGGAGCAAGACAAGGGAAAGACATGTTAAAGTTGTTGATAAAAATCAGTCTGAAATTATGCTGATAGCCTTTTGACTCCACAGCAGTAACAAAGTCCCAATACGTGTTGATAAGTTGTACAAATCATCAAATATTGCAGGAAAACCCATATATAAACTCTGGTCCCAATGTTTCCAACATTTCAGTGCAATTTTTTAGCACAGTTTAAGCTATATTTTACTTACGAATAAGACTTTGAGCCTTTATGTGTTGTGCATTTGTTGATAAAGCCACCATCTCATCCAACATGTTTGTGTCGGATCTCTTGTGCTTACAAATCAAAGGTCAGGTCATTGTGTGTTGCCATCATATTCACTGCCAAAAGTTGCCTTTTCCCCTGCCAACATGACTGGGACATTCAACAATCTATCAGCCACTCATTATATCTGTTATTATGTTTGTTCTACAAGGCACTTTATTTTTAATGTCTAAGTAATGTTAAGTTCCTACAGCTGAAAACGTCCATCAAACAATTACAAAAAGCGTAGGCGAAACCATGTAAACAAACAGTCAGAGAAACCAAGCAATTAACCTGGGTTCAATTTCCTCTTTTTCCCCAACAAGAACCACTGTTTTCAACAATATATTTCTTTGCTATGTGTAATTTTTATCAATTTATGTTTTGTTCAGTATTGTTATACTTTTTAAAGTTTTTCTTTTAAAAGAGAGGTTTTGAAACAAGTTTAAGACACAACTTTAAAAGCCAAAATCTGCTTTCTGTCTTTGAATGCGGTCGGATCGTTGAGCTGCATTAACAAGGTCTCTCGCAGTGTGCCATTAATGCTGAGTTTGGAAGATGGTCATTTTGAATTTCTTAAACGATCCTGAGGGTTACAGAACAAAAATGTCAAGTGGTAGACCCCAAAAAAATTTCACCAGCGCTGAGCCGGAGGATGCAATTGGCTGGCTGTCAAGACACGAGGTGATCCTCGACCCAAATAAAGGCCGTTACTGGTTCTGACTGCAGCCCAATAACCATCAGACTGTGAGGATGGGTTTAAAACAGAAACACCTCTTGAAAGTCCACGTCTCTTTCAGTGCCACAAAATTGCCCATTAGGAGCTTGCAAGGGAGCACCAAACTTGGGACACTGAAAGGTGAAAGAAAGTTTTATTCTCTGACAAGAAAGAATTTAACCTAATGGTCCTGATAGCTTCCAGCATCACTGGCATGTCAGAGATCCCACTTGGGATGAAACAATGGAGCTTCAGGTAATGCAGGGGCCACAAACGGCTGCTGGCTATGTGGAGATGTTGCAGCGGGCATCCCTCATAACTGAGGGCCCTCGTCTGTGTGGTAATGACTGAGGGCCCTCGTCTGTGTGGTAATGACTGAGGGCTCTAGTCTGTGTGGTAATGACTGGGTTTTTCAACAGGACTATGCTACATTACGCAATGCCCGCCTGACAAAGGACTTCTTCAGGAGAATATTGTCTCTCTTTCAGACCATTCTGTGTGTTCCCCTGATCTTAATCCATTCGAGAACATTTGAGGATGGATTTCAAGGAAAGTTTACAAAAATTCTCCTGGAAACACTGGCATCAAGCAGCCCAAAAAATTTTTTGAAATGATCAACAAGAACAGTGGAGCTGCAATATCCCTGAGTGCTTTTTTGACACTTTCATTTCTGTTTAAGGGGGTTTTCAGGGTTTTCTAAGATGTGGTCTAAACTTCTGATTAGCAGATGAGCAGAATATTTCAGATTAATTTTTGTTTTTAATAAATTGCTTTCTCAAAATGTTTTGTCTCTCTTTCTCTCTCGCACGTCTTATTTTTGCATTTTCAAGCTCCACTTATAACCTTCTTAAGATCCAACATTGCAAAACTCAAATTCTTTAAATTTTTAACTGGTCTTTAAGAGTTTCATGGGAAGTGTATGTTGTTTAAGTTGAAGTGTATGTTATATTCTCTGTGTCTGTTTATCAAAACCCTTAAGTTATGCATGTAATGCTACAAAAACAAGAACATCACGTTTTGCAAAGTTCTAGCTTGAGGTGTAAGAAAATATCAATATACTAATATAATATTCATCAAAAAATGTTTTAAAAAAGTGATATATTGCCGTTCACAAAGTGTCGTAATGTATCATGTTATATCATAATGCCATTCCCGTATTGTGATATTGCATCACCAGATTCCCGCTAATACACATCCCTACTTGGGGGAATACTGCACATTTAATAGCATTCAAAGACTGTCATGGACTTATTTCTATTTCTAAAGCTGTTATGGCAGATTTTGTCATGATTTATTAGCTTTACAGTGTATCAGTATTAGTTGAAATTGACTTGCAGTCTAGAATCAGGAAAGAGAAGGGCCGCATGTGGCCCCCAGGCCACTAGTTGCCATCCCCTGATTAAGACAGTGTGTTTGAGTTTTTTGCAGAAGTTAAAAAAAAAAACAAAAAAAAAACCCCTGTATATTATTGCACTTACATATACTAGAATCATATCAAAGTTTTAAATGTGGGGCAGTGGCAACCTTTTTTTATTCTATGGGCTGTAAAAAAAATCTTAAAATGTACATTGTACATTGCCATTCAGCTAAAAATATCAAGATGGGATTTTCGGTCTGTATTTCCCAGCCCTAATTTTGAGAAGAGCCCTCAAACAGATGTAAATACTGCAATAAACATCAAATAAACACACTGCTGCTTCCTATGCGAGCTCTTCAGGGACAATGAGCACGCTTGTTTCATCCTCTCCATCCACTTCACAGGCCTGGCAGTGATTCCAGCTCACATGTCTCAAATAAAAACCAAATTAATTAGAAACACAGATCTGTAAATGCTCTTAGAAGCCTGCAGGGTGTTTTATTAACATCATTTGTTTTGACGGGATTACAATGTGAACCCTCATACCGAGCGGCGCGAGCGCATTAACGTTCAATATTTCACGATTATCGGAGCTTTAACACTAAAATGTGAAATACTTCTGCTCCAATAGGCCAACAATTCTGTCACGAAGTCAAAAACATTCCTACAGGTGAGGATTAAATGTGTTTTTGGTACTTACCGAGAGTTTCCCGAAGTTCATCTTGGGAACTCCGAGATTAGAGAGGAAATCCCTGAGCCTTGAACGTCGCCGTTAGCGGCAGCCCACTCGGAAAGTCTCTAAAAAAACAAAATTATGAAGAAAAAGAAAAACAGCCACACAAGTCCAGGTTGAAAACTATCCGTCGTTTAGTGTCTTTCATGAGTTTCTTGAGTTGTATCGCTGACAAAACTTCACGGCACTTTTCTGGGAGCGGAGAGGAGACGGTCTGAGCAGCAGCGGTGAGATTTTTTTCCTGCCCCGGCTGTGCGTCTGACGTCACGACGTAAGGAGCCAATCAGGAAGCCCAGGCTGGAATACTAATTAATGAGCGTGTGAGCAAATGAAGGAGCAGAGGTCGGTGCAAACAAACAAGTGTATCATAGCCTACTTAAACGAAATAATAGTGCTTAGGAGGAAAAGAAGTGACAAAAGACCTTCGGCTGAAGTAATATGGCACAATTTATTGATAAGAAAAAGTCCAAAGTTCTCAAGAAGAGTCACAGCAAGGCAAAGTATCCCAACATTGATTTACAAATCCTTTGCCAAAAGTAAAAAAAAAAAAAAACATACATGAAATTGAAACGTAGGTATTTCTTGAGTTTTAACTGAAAAAAAGGTATGCAAACAGCTGAACATGTTTTAAAGCCAGAAGTTTAATCTAATTTTTGAAGCACAAGCTGATGTCAGTTCTGTAAGGGTTATGCAGAGTCAATATTTTACAAAAAAAAAAAGTAATTATTGGGCATCTTTTGCATCAGCCAACCCCAATAAAATAACATAATATGAAAAGAGACACTTTGAAAATTTATTAGAGGATATAAGTTTAATATCATTGCACCAAATAGCATGTTAAAATATATGGGTCCCTGGACTGAAAAACATTTTAAATGCTCAAAACATAACAAATGCCAGTATATCTATCTATCTATCTATCTATCTATCTATCTATCTATCTATCTATCTATCTATCTATCTTTATATATATATATATAAATATTGGATTATAACATTTCTGGTCAAGAGTTGGAAAGTTTTAATGAAAGTTTCTAATGTCTTTGACACACACTTGTAAGAAATATTACACTTCAGGATAAAGTCCTGCATTAAAGGAAATCCAGTGCCTTCACCAGTGAACTTAAATGCTATTTAAGTAATAGCATCGATATAATCTTATTCATATAGGAGTATAAACCAGAAGTGCTATAAGCGCACAGACTTCCGCCACCGATTTCCTGATATTCATGGCTTAGTTATTATCAATGACACTGTCCCACAATGTCAACAAATTCTTTTAAAAATCCTGGATCTGCACCATGATTCAGATCACCACCAAAATCAAACCACCTCTTCTTCTTTTTTTTAACCATAACCAAAATTCCCTTAAAATGTCATTAAAAGTTGAGAACGTTTTGTTTTATCTTGGCCAACAAACAAACAAACAAAACAAATACCAGTAAAAACATAACCTCCTTGGTGAAGGTTCTTGATCTAAAGTGCTAGTGCACAAACATGACTGAAGTATCATCACAACACTTCCACGACTGGGCGAAGTGAATGATTTTAAGCAGAGTATACTGGACCAAAATGCTCTGAGTTTTCATCCCCTTAAATCTAGGCTTACACTCTGTGACTAAATGACTGAATCCACTTTCATTTAAAAAGAGAGACCTCCTGTTTGTCTCCTTTGGACTGCACTGGTAGGTCAGTCAGTTAAACTGTTCAGTGAGGTGGATGGGAGACGTTGATCATCTATATTGCCAGAATCCTTGATTCTACCATTCTCTGTCTTGTCTTGTATTCTCTATGGCTTTAACTTGCATCAATTAAATGTAGCTGGTTTTGATAAAGGCTTTTTTTAACATTCACCCTCTACATTTGTCTATCAGTAATCCACTGCTTTGGCCATTAACTAAGTAGATGCAATGTATAACTACCTATTAATGGCTAACTGATGTGCAACAAGTTGAAACAGCAGTGAATGAGTGATCCCAAAGTTTGACCTTTGGCACAAATACCCACCAAAGACCAACGGCTTCCCAAGTGGAGACACTTTATGAGGCTTCAGGACAGCAAATAGACTTATGCTTGAGCTCAACAGGGTGACAAGAGGACCGGCTTTGCACTAGTTTATTTCACATTAGGAACTCTGCAGCACACCGAGGAAGTAAACTGTTTAATGAAGGCACAACATTATTCTACCAGGGAAAGATCAAACCACAAACATCCTCTCAAATGTGGTTCCTGCTGACAAAATCTTATCTGGAGCTGGGCGGGAGTCAGAAGCCTGTCTGTCTTGGGAGGAAGAAACGGAAGATATATGGGCAAACCTGCAGTGGACCGCGCTTGGGTCATTTGAAACGCAAACAAACAAATAAACAAACCAGTGGTATAAATAAATCTCAGGGCTGCTACTTATAGTCAGATGGGTTTTTGGTGGCAGACAGATTGAGCAATTTGCGTTAGGTTGAGCTTTGCAATAGCTGTCTGGTGTTTGTCTCACTTCTCATTTGCCATGAGTCCACAAAAGAAGAGTGTTGTGAAATTTTACGACAATCAGTTATAAATCTTGTGACCGAAGTGAAGGAGGTGACTCTTTAGTAAGTGGGTCAAGTAGTTTACAAAACAGAGGGGAAAACATTATGTGATTGGAAATAGTGATTTGAAATTTGCTGTTTTTTATGAGGAAACTAAAAACAAACAGATGACCTCCGCTGCTGAGCTAGGTGCCTTAAAAAAACAGGGATGTGACACTTCTTGCACAGACTTGTTGTTTTCTCACACTTAAGTGCTGAATGCAAAAAATGTGACAAACTCAAATCACCAAAAATAAAGAAAAGGCACCTCTGAATCATAGAACCATGGTTGAGCTCTGACGTGGTTAAACTCCTACTCACTGTTTTTGTGTATGTTTGCGGGCCTGTTACTCCACACTCTACTGTGAATGGTGGACTTCCCCAAGGATCAATAGAGTGGTGCAGGGATGATGTATTTCTGTGGGCCAATGCAGAAGTTAGCAGCCCGCTGGTTCTCTTGACTAAAGGCCTATAGGGTTTTCATTGTGGTCTTGGGTCATTGCTGATAATAAGGCCTGTACAGGGCAAAAAAAACGTTTATTTCTTAAAAGATAATCTTCACAAACAAGTCTACTTTTTAGGTTTTTACCTCAAGCATACTGTTATCAGTGGAGTGAAAAGCTATGATGAAGCCATTATTGAACTACATTATGGTGGTTTGACTTTAAAGCAGCTATAATATTTCTATGTATAACACAATGTTGTAACCTCTTGTTTGAGAATTTCTTTTTAATCAAGTGATCTGGTCTAGTTGGTCTTCATGGTTGTGGCAATGGTGTGTTAATTACTGATTATTAAAGGATAATCAGAAATGCTTGCATTAGGGCCCACTTCCATTTTGTAGTCCTTGTTAGCAGTTTGTGAGCAATCACCTGTTTAAGGACACAACAATGCTTTTAAACAGCGCAACAGTCCGAGCTCTATGCTGTTGTATTTTGTGCTTCATAATGCTCCACACATTTTCCATGGGAGACAGGTCTGGACTGCAGGCAGGTCAGCCTAATACCTAAACTCTTTTACGACGAAGCCATGCTCTTGTAACATGTGCAGAATTTGTCCTGACATTGTCTTGCTGAAATAAGTCCCTGAAAAAAATATAACTCGGATTGCACCGCGTGTTGCTCCAAAACCTGTACGTACTTTTCAGCATTAATGGTGCCTTCACAGATGTGCAAGTTACCCATGCCATGGGCAATAGCACACCCCCATACCATTACAGATGTTGTCTTTTGAACTTTGCTCTTATAACAATCTGAATGGTCCTCTCCCTCTTTAGCCTGGAGGATATGACGTCCATGATTTACAAAAAAAGTCTGAAATGTGGACTCGTCAGACCACAGCAGACTTTTCCACTTTACTTCAGTCCATCGGCCCGGAGAAGCCGTCAGTATGTTTTGGTGTTTGGTTTTTGTTTTGCATGGCAGAGTTTTTAAGTTTAACAGTTTATCAGTTTTAACATGAAATATCTTATCTTGGTAAGGTACTCCATTAAATATAGGTTGAAAAAGATTTGCAAATCATTTAATTCTGTTTTTACTATTTTACACAATGTCCCAACTTCATGGAATTGGGTTTTGTATATTATCAACACAAAGTTGCCACAAAGAACAGAAAGAGATGCAGTTTTACCTTCAGTGTTTGAGAATTTTTATAAAGTGGTGCTCGTAGTATGCATGGAGGCAGCATTTAGCACTCTGAAGAAAAAAATCTAAAATTAAGTCCATGATGAACACATGCATACAAGGTTTTAACATTTAAATTTATAAATTGAAATGCATCTAACATTGCCCCACTTTTAGATTTTAAAACATTACTGAGTTTTCAAAAACATGGTTGCTAATGAACTAACAAGGACTACAAAAATGGCTGGGGACCTATTCGGAGCGTTTCTGTTCGTTTAATAATATCAGTAATTTATTGTCATAGCCATGAGGACCAACTTAATCAGATCATGCAATGATGAGGAAATTCTCAGCCAAGAGGTTACAACGTGATATTAAACATTGGAAACATTGTAGATGCTTTTAAATCGATCACCATGTTGTAGTTCAAAAGTAGCTTAATGATAGCTTTTTACTGTCTCCAAGTAAGCTTAGAAAATTGTGAAAATGTTTTTTTTTCTGTTGAGTTTGTCACAAAAAAAGAAGTTTATTAGCCTTTTGTCCTCTAGAGACCTTATTATCAGCAATGATCCAAGACAACAATAAAAAATACAGAAGCTTTTCAAGTCGAGAGAACCAGGGTGACGCTGCCCTCTGAGTATACAGATGCCGTTATCACTCTGATATCACCCTCACACAGCATCAGGCTCTCTGTCCTACTTAATTTACTATTATTTTTTCACCGTAAAAGATCAGGATGACGTCTAATAAAATTTTCACAGACAAGTAACTATTTTTTGTATTAATCTAGTGAAATATGGGGTGCTACAGAGCTCAGTTTTAAGATTTGTCTTATTTACTCGTTACATCAACAGTATCAGTCACAATGTTACCCATGCAAATTTTCATCTACATGCAGATTGACACTGTTATTTATTGCTCTGCAGCTACACAGTAATGAGCTTTTTGTCCTTCACAAGAGGTGTTTGATACTGTACAGGACAGCTTTTGTGAATTAAAAGTGATTAAAGCAAAACTGATAATCAAAAGCTGGAGTAAGAAGTCACTGAACCCGCTCTGTTACCACACCTCAGGGTGATGTAGGAGTTTGTATGATCCTATAAATGCCTTGAATTCTTTATCTGTGATTCACTGTCCTTCAAGCTTCACATTAAGCAACCTGTTGGAAGTTAAAGTTGCAGTCAGGTTTATATGTCAGAAATAATTCTTTGTTTCCTTTTGCAACAAGAATAGAGACTTTAAGGCCACTTTTACACCACTGATGATTACACTTAAGATTTATACACACACACTACAGCAGATCTTGGGATGCTGTTTTTATAAGACCATTAAGTGTCATGAGTGTCTTAACTTTTTATGTATACTGTGACCGAGCTGGTTGGCCTTTGTTGACCATTTAGAGTTTAATCATTGGCACATTATTGTCCACAAGGCTTTATTAGCTTCCCCCATAATTGAGTAATTTTATTCATGTGAAAATGCTGCAAGCTCTCAGTGTTCTCTCTGTGACCCATGCACAGGACTAACTTTTTACTCCCTCTCTCCTTCCTTTTTTCTCTCTTCCACTTTCATATTCGATCCATCCTCTCTAACAAAGGCTAAATGTACAAAGTTAATGTTTGAAGAAGAATCTGAAAATAAGAAAATATTAGAGACATAGATCAAACTTGACACTGAGTATCATCCGAAGCCAGCTGAACATCTGGCTACAATTGTCAGAAATGTCAGTATTTGAGCCATGTATTTCAATCTTCATCATATGAATGATCAATAGCTGATGTTTGAGGGCAATCACAGAAGAAGAAAAAACAGAAATTCTTACAAGACAGCACACAGATTTCCAGTCCACCCCAAAGCTTTTGGAATGAAAGAGGTGGTCTATTAAAATTCTTTGATTGACAAATACTGAAGTTTCCAAGTCCTTTTATCCTCTAATATGACATGATATTAAAGACAAAGAACAGAGAAGTGATATTTCCTCTGCCAAGAAAGTTATGTTTTTGCCACCGGTTGTTGGTTTGATTATGGACAGATTAACTCAAAGATTTATAAACAGATTATTTTTTTTAGGATAGGTAAGAAATGGGTGAAGGACCAATTAGGTAGAATGTTGGCACAAGTGCGAAGTGATTAGATTTTGGTGGTTATCCGAATCCAAATGTAGATCTGGGAATTTTTTTAGTGACGCAGTTTTTCACATTTTTGACAATAACTTGCCAGGCAATGTTGGAAATGCCTTGGCGGAGGTTTGCGCTATCTGAGCACTTACATAATGTCTTAGTGAGGATGTAAAAATCAACATTAAACATTTCATTAATTATATCGATTTGTACTGAGTAAATAAGGCTCTTCTTATTATTTTGCTAACTACAATATCATCTCAATTGATCTTTGTGGTGAAGCTTAACTATTAACTTTGTGTCTATGTTATCTGAGATGCCGCCATAATTTATCGTACCATTCTGGTAATTTTACATATTATTATAACATAATACAATTAAAGAGTTTATGATATTTTAATAGTGTTTTATCTAATTAATACAACACTTTCATACATAAATCTATATTAGTCTTGGCATTAAGATATGTATCAAAATAATCCTTTAATCAATGCATCATGATGCAGAGACAGTCAATAATCGTTTGATTTTGCAGAGGCTGCTGCTAGACTGCAGCATAAGTTCTGTTTCTCGGGTAGAAAAAAACAATTACAGGAAGATGTGACATATGAAATTCATTCATTTTGGTTCCCAATGACAAGACATTTTTGCTGCTGTTGATCTAAAATCCATTTCTAAATAATAAATTGAGTTCACATTTTTCTGACCACTTGTATTTTTATCTAAAAAGTAGCTTTGTGCAGTAATATGGAAACCAAGCATACTCACTGTGTTGCATTGTATTGTAAGCAAACTTGCTACAAGCATGGTGGAATGTTTTGATATCTTATTTCAGTTTCTTTAAATGAGGATGGAACTGTCCAAAATCAGAACATTATAAAATTTTTGATATTTGTGGGATACATAAGGCCTAAAAATCGGATGGTTCTGCCTTCGTCACTGAAATATTCTATTTGCATCACTCTGGGTGTGTTAAGGCCGACATGTCAGCATGCATCAGCAAAAAATACCAAACTGTGATCATATGGCATCATCAAACATTCATCTGAGCTATGCTGGCTAAGCTAGTTACAAGCTCACACACCCATGGGTGTGTAAACTGTTATAATCTCAATACAGTTATGTAGTTATGTGATGCAACAGTTTTAACTTATATTAGATGATGACTGGTTTCATCTTCACACTGCTTTGGTCAACCAGCAAGCCAGTGCTGTGGGATAGTTTGATGAACAATTTGCTCCTGTGCCATTTAAAAACCAAACTAATCCAGGTACATCTTGAAGACCCTAATTTGTTAACACGATGATGGACATATTTCCTACTCAATTAGCCATCTTATTAATATGAGTTCTATAAATGTTTGTGGTGTTGATCAAGCCTGGGACTTCTGTGGTATCATAGCTTCAGACATTGTTTAATTTTTCTGATAAACTTAAAAACCGTGTTATCCGATCTGCCCTCCAGCAGATGTATCCCATCTGCTCCTTCAAAGTTAAGCATGCGTCCCAATTAAAACTATCTAGGAAAACTCTATTCCTATCTTCCACTTGGAGCACATCCTGCGCTCCTCCTTCTGAGGTCACCCACTACGTGCTGGAAAACAGGAAGTGTGTGATGGAGTTATTTGCAGGCTTATCCTGAACAAGTCAGTATTTATGGCTCCCGGGGTTGATTAGTTCAGACTGTTAACTTCTGCACAAACAAATATAAGGGAAAATATGTGATTTATCAAGCGCAGTTCAAAGGCGAGGGTTTGACTTCATAGAGTTAGCTGCTGCTGTGGAGACCACTGAGGGAGAGTGGTGTGATGGTTGTTGTTTGTGTGTGGGTGTGTGCATGTGTGTGTGTGCACGGCAGATGGTGGTGAGTCGGAGAGTTTTTTCATAGAAGTGACCTGCGGAGGAAGGGGCAGAAAAAATAAGAGGAAGGGAAACCTTCCTGAGCGTCAGTGACTTATCTTGTGACGCCTGCTGGGTATTGTTTCAGTTGCAGTTAAGATGGGATGAGAAAGACAAAAACAGAAAAAGGCTAGGGGATCCAAAATGAAGGTTTAAAGAAGCCAAAAGAAAGTTTTATTTTACATTATTTGGATCAACAGAAGAAAAAAAATACTGGAACAGTTTATTATCTTACTAAATTTTTTGATGTAATTTTTTGATGAGAGTACAAAGATGGCATTGCATTACCATCCACCATCTATACCACTCATGAATGTTAGTGTTGGGGGCAATCACAGGGCCACATCGAGAGACCGACAGCCATTCGTGCTCACACTTATATATAGGGCAATTTGGAGTCACCAATTAACCTGATGAGCATGTTTTTGGTTTGTGGGAAGAAGCCAGAGTGCCCAGAGAGAACTCATGCAGGCATGGGGAGAACATGCAAACACCACATAGAAAGGCCCTGACTATTACAGGGCTAAAACCAGCAACATACTTGCTGTGAGGCAATCCTTTATAAAATGTTTTTAATATAATATGACTTTACAAGAAATGGAACAGTTAATCAAAATACAGTTTTGTCAATCCTATTATTGATATGACATTTGCTTAAAAAGCAAAATCTGTTGATAATTCACTCAAAATAATGACAGTGTTGTGGGATTTATGTGTTCGTTTTCAGCCCAAAAATGCCAATAAGCAAAACAAACAAACAAACAAAAAAATATAAAATCAATAGCAAAGTCTGCAATGCTGTTTAAAGTCCTCACAGCATGCAACATAAATGTATGTGTACAGTCACTGTATATTTAAATTAAGATCTTTGTTTTCTTGTCAGTGCAGCAACAATTTATTGCCCTCTTCCAGTTTATTTCCTCTTTGCACAAACATGAACAGCTTAGAGCGTGTTCAGAGCGCTCTAGCACATGCCTCACATTGACTTGGTATTCAAATCATCTTAGATGTCAGAAACTCCACAATTCTTATTTTTAGGAAACTAAAACCCTCCTTCACTGAACGAATAAGTATTGTGTTGTCCTGGTTAAAAAAGACTTTATTCTACTTTTGATTGATTTTAAATTTTTACAACTCACTCGCCAACATGCAGGGTGACCAATTTCACTATTGAATGGAAAATAAAAGAAAATGATACAATCTGAAGATAAAACGGTTTTGGCTTCATGGCAACAATTAATTTCCATGTGGTATCATAATTAAAAGATTTTACTCTAAAAACTTTTTCCCAAAAAATGTGCCAATTTCCCCCACTGAGCTGGCGGTCAGGCAGCATTATTTGGTGTCAACCCTGGAATCATTTTCCAAACTTAGGACCAAGTTCTGTGAGACTGGTGAAGTCAAAGACAGACCAGGAAGTGGACGTCCTCAGACAACACCCCAGGAAGACCAGTTCCTCACCTTTCCCTCACTGAAAAACCGTAGGTGTTCCTCCAGGGCAAGAAAGGATTGTGGCACATTTTTTTGGTCCCTACCCACATGTTTATCTGTGTTGCTCATTCCAAGCATGCAAAATCCTTACACGTTGTATCTTGTTAAGTTGACTAATCAGGTTTTTACAAAGAAACAAAAGATTAAAACAATCAGTATTATTTAAACAAGAGAAATAATCAACCGAAATGACTTTCTGAACTTTTTAGATATATAATCTCCTCAAAAAAAGTTTGGATACATTATTTCTGTGGATTATTTCTCCCCTTTAATAATCCAAATTGGTACTGTCTTTCACACTGTAAGCCTGATTAGTCACTTTCACAACAAGGTACAGCTTGTAAGGATCGTGAATTTGAGGAATGAGCAACACAGCTTAACATGTCGGTGGTTCCCAGGAAATAAGTGCCCAAATCTCTCTCAACTGGAAGCTGGTGTCCCAGTATGCATAGTGGTGTGAGCGCTGGGACCATTTCCAAACTCAGGACCAAGTGAGACTGGTGAAGTCAAAGACAAGCCAGAAGTGGATGTCCAGGAAGACAACACCTCTAGAAGACTGGTTCCTCACTCTTGCTTCACTGAGGAACTGGAGGCTTTCTTCCAGGGAAAGAGGGGATTTTGGCTGTTTGTTTGGGCACTACACGCACCATTAGCTGTGTTGGCTCTTTCATGAATGAGCTTACAAGTTGTACCTTGCTGGAAATATGACTAATCAGGCATTCCAATGAAATGAATGCACTGCCAGTTGGTATTATTAAAAGGGAGAAATAATCAACTGAAATCAAATTTTTTAGATATATAATCTCCTCGCAAAAAGTTTGGAAACATCATTTTGATTATTTCTCTCTTTTTAATGTTACCAATTGGTATTATATTTTATATCATTGGAAAGCCAGATTAGTCTAGTTTACAATGAGGTACTAGTAAGGATTGTAAATTGTGGAAGGACTAACAGCTAAGCAAAGGTAAAGGTGACTAATAAGGCTTTCCAATGAAATAAAATGTTTTCCTAGTTGGTATCATTAAAGGGGAGAAATAGTCAACCAAAATAACATTTCCAAACTTTTTTTTGATCAGCAAAAATCAACAGAAAAAGTAATATTTGTTTTTCCCCCCTATGATTTTGTTTGCTTTGTAGCTCATGAAGTGGCATAAGGAATGATTTAACACTGTTTCACTCGCTCAAAACTCTTCATACAACATTTGAACTTGACTTAATTCTAGAAATTTTGATCTTGAATTGCTGCAAACCAATTTTTTTTTAAAATACAGATAGTGTATTTGTTAAAAAGAGCTACATGAGCTCACTTCTATATAAATCAGTCTCTGTGAGAGCTCCCAGAAACAACAACAACAGCCGGAGGGTTGTGTCCGCCTGTTTACTGTCAAAGGTCACAGAGTGAATGCTCTGAGAGGAGCGGCTGCAGCTTGACACACAAATTAATGATATTGTTTGTTTCTCTGTTACTCTGGAAGGTTTGTAGCAGCAGATCAATCACATTTAGACTCCTGCTCATGCTTATAACCACGAGTGAAGCAAACATGTGGAGTTATACAACCCTCATAATCTAATAAATGGACTGAGTGGTGATAATCAGATATCAACCACAAGTCATTTGACCACTTGTTTGTGAACAGTTACTCTGAATGACAGCCAAAGAAACATGATGTAATATTCTGATATTTCAGTTGTCTCTTCCATGTTTTAACTTCCTTTATGCCATCATTTACTCTCTTAATCGGTGCAGTTCACATAAAAGTGAGAAATGACCAAGACTTTTTCACACTTCCGTGTTACTGCGGGACAGTTCCAGTCAATGAGGATCATTTTCACAGTGTGTGCACAAATCCTGTTGGAGGTCTGGTGTGATGAAGTCTGCTTCACACTGCTGTCTTTTCCCACTCTCAAGATGGGAAACTCAATGTGTTTATAATTACCCGCTGCGTACCAGATTGCAAAATCTATGAATGTGGGGAATGTGGTAAATTATCATATACTCTCCTTCAAGCTGTGAAGCTGAGAACAAACTCAAAAGTGCACAATGTGAAGAAAAGTCAAGCCAAAAAGTGTTTTTTAAATATGTTTGATACTGGCTCAATACACTGACAAGCCTCCAGACATGACAAACTGATATAACTTTATGTTTCTATTCACATCACGCTAGAAATTACAAGCCATATGAGATGCCTTTAAATTATTTAAATCCTCTTGTGGACTGATATTGAAAGTATGCATTTGAGTATAACTAAGTGCATTTGGGACTTATACATGATTAAGTGGGACAACACAAATATTTTTAAGCTCCTCCTGCCCTTCATGGACAGGGACAGAGCTCATGAGGGGACGACAAAGGAGCAAAAGACCTGCCAATGAGGCCCAGGCGTGGCTTCCACATTTCACTGCAAAAACTCAGATCTAGTCAAGTGTGTTTGTCTATTTTCAAGTCAAAATCCAAATATCCAATATCCAAAAACACTTATTCTAACCCACATTCACTTTACCAGTCAAGATAAATATCTTACTTTCAGGAAGAAAAAGGCAAAAATAAGGCACTAAATTGCTTGTAATGAAGAGAAAATATCTGCCAGTGAAACAAGGAAAGTTTGACTCAGTGAAGGTCTTAAATTAAAGTTTAATATCTGCTCAAGTTAAATTTGTGTTGTCTTATTGGCAGAATATTTTACTTATCTTTACAAGCTACTCAGGCCTTATTCTTAGTTTTTATATCTTCAAAATAGATCTTAATTCAGACATGTAAGGAAATTGTGGATTAGAACAAGTCTAGTGAGATTTTTTTTGTCTTGAAATTAGACAAATACTCTCACTTAGATCTGAGTTTTTTCAGTGCTGTAGAGTTTTGTACGTGAGGTGCACCTATAAAACTTTCTCTCTAGTAATAAATGTGCTGTTCAACCTGCATGTTGCCATGGCTGCGTATACTTCCTGCTTTGTCGGTACCATATTGGTTCCTATCCACATGACCACTCACACCTATGCAGCCGTTCTATTGGTTGATCCATATGTGGCTGCTAAAGTCACTTGTCCTTTAGCTTAATTACATTTCTATTAGCTTTGTGGTAGCGCCATTTTGTGGGTCGAATAGCTTTTTGTCAGCTCAGACCTGGTACACAAATAAAAATGTTTAAAGTCTTAACTGATTTTGAAACAGTGAGAGCCACACATGAAGGCACATAATGTTTGAGTTATTAGTTTGTTCTTGTCGTGTGTGGTTAGCCACAGAGAGAGAGAGAGAGGAACACTATACACCAGCCGATAAATTTAAGGCAGTGCCTCTGCTCTCACAGCTTGTGATCTCACATGATCACATGTATCTTCAGATTAAACAAACAGGGCAGGTAACATCAGGAGGCTAAATGTGGCTAGCCTTTAGCTTCCTTTAACATCCTTGGTGGTTGTGATTTCTGTACAGCTCTTCTTCTGATCAGTTTGTTATATAAAGTTTAGCCCCATTCCATTGTTATTACAGTCTCTGATATTAACTTTAGAGAGATCAACAAAATTAAATACATGGTAGTGACCTGCTGTATGGTCCTGCTTGACAACCATCAACAGAAAGGACATCATTTAAATTTACTCTTTTCGACCAGTTAAACCCATTTTAATAGCAGTTCAGCTAGATGCTGCTATATCAATCAACATAAGTCCTCTCCCGATTATATTCATTATAGATATTCATTTTAATATTAAATAGATCTTGCTATCCATGGTTGTATGGATCATTGGGGTGTCGGTGGCGCAGCTGGATAGTGCGCTTGGTCAGCGATCAAGGAAGGAGGTTGCAGGTTCAAGCCCAGCTCCGGGCGACACATGGCGATGTGTCCTTGGGCAAGACACTTAACCCCAAGTTGCTCCCACTGCTGCGTCAGTGGGCATGAAAGGACATGAATGTGTTAGCTGATACTGATGGATAACTAACATAGAAACTCTGAACCACCAGTGAGTGAATGTGAGAGCGAATTGGTGTGAATGGGTAAGTGTGACCTGCGGTGTAAAGCAGCTTTGAGTAGTCAAAGACTAGAAAAGCGCTATATAAGCTCAAGTCCATTTACCATTTACCATTCATTCATCCATGGTAATTATCTTAACAGCCATATAGACATGAGGGCCCTGTTGGAAATGAGATGCCACATCTCAAGGGGCCTACCTTTAATAAATTTATATTAAAAAAGACAAATATGGTGCTATATAAATAAAGATAGATTGATTAAGTCTATATTCAGCAGAGTCCCTTTCTCTGTCTGGATGGATACATCTCTGGATGTATGCATGTGTATATACAAATATATTTATTATACAAATTTGTATATACTGTATGTGTGTATCTATAAATGAAGAGTATGCCTTCAGACTGCTCTATTGTAAAGTGCCTTGAGGTAACCCTTGTTATGAACTGGCGCTGCACAAATAAAGACTGATTGATGATAATTTACAGGGTATGTCGTTTAGTTGGACCTCCATTTTGATGTCCGTCTAACTTTATGCTTTGCCTTTACTCTTGTTGCCATGACTACGTTTGCTTCCTGCTTAAGCCAGTGTGCTCCCTGATTGGCTTTGCTCTGGTCCATATGACAAAACATAGAGGATGTACTCGCCGTCCTTGGTGCACTCCACACACATCAGGACTTCTGGCTGTAAATATTGAACAAGTATTACTATTTACAATTTTAAGTCGGGGCATCCCTGAACCTCTTCTGAGAGGATAAAATGACTTTGAACACACCTCACACCACAGGATAATCAGGTAAGATCTTTAGGTCCTCCAGATAATTGGGCTTTGCTGAGTTTGATCAAAAGTGGGGATCCAAACTGAAAGTCTTCCATTGTTGCGTTGTGTGTACCCCACTTTAGTCATTTTATTAATCAAGCAGCATGGTAGCATTTAAACAAGGACAAATTGTCACAGTCCAAAACACTTTCCACATGACAGTGCCACCACTATCTGATCCTTTGAACCTCCAGTGTCTGTGCTGCAGCTGAACTCATGAGCTGAAGGTGGGGACGTGCACGCAGGTGATTCATGCAGTAGCCATAAAATAAACATGTTCTAAGTTTAATATCACAAGACTAATCTATAAAGATCAGCCGACCATCATTTAGCCACTAAGGGTAAACCAAGCAACCTCATGTTATTATTGGGCAACCTTATGAGCTTGTTTGTATTCATTTAACTGTGTATGGGCTGTTTATCAGACTGCTTACACGCAAAACATGATTTCAGCTTCAACAAGCATTATTTTAATGCCTTAATTAAGTGTTTGAACACATTGAACACATGATGTAGGATTAAGCAGTTGTTTAATTACTTTTATCATATGGTAATGCTGACTTTGGTCAGAAGTGAGCCCAAACTCGGGCTGATAATCTTGTAGTGTGTTGCCTGACCTGTCACACCAGATGGACCGTTCAGAATAAACTAGAGAGCACTTGGAGAGCGCAAACCTCTGTAAAGGTAGCTCACATATTGATGTTACATCTTTAAGCAGTAGTTTCATGATAATGTTACCATCAGAATATGATTCCTTGACTTTGAAAACCCACACCTAGCACTCAGAATCCTGTTGGCATCTTTATTAATTAGACAGTTACTGAGCAAAAACGATTATTTTGCTAATGGTGGTTATCTGGATCACCACCTAAAATCGAATCATTTTTAAGCTGGGCCATTCCCAGCAAATCCATCCAGTAATTTTTGCATAATCTAACAAACAAATAAACAGACAAACAGAAAAATATTAGCCTGCCAAAACACAACCTCCTCGGTGGAGGTAACTATACAGAATATATCTCACTGACAGTGTTTGGAAATGGGCAGAACCTTTCAAAAGAATATCCGGCAGGTGACTGAATAATCTTTCTGTCAGTCACATTCATTACGGGCCAGTAAGAAAAAGTAGTAGGCGGGTGCCACTGCTGTGGTGTATAGTACAAAACGTGAGTCACTTCGTAGAGCCACAGACTCGCACCAAAACATGCCCGCAGTGGAGCGAAACTTGAAAAAAGTGTTATTTTTTTTTTTTTACTAAGGTCTAATAAAACTGCTGCTAAAGCTGTTAGCATCTATGCTAACATCTGTTCGAGCAGTCACTTCCTGCTGTCGACTTGCTTGTTGCCCTCACGTCTTCCTGCTTTAAAGAATCTGACTGGCTGTGCCACCTTGGGCCAAAGACAAACATTGTAGATCACAGCTTTGCAAGATGGATCTGCTGCCCTGCTTAAAGGAAATGAGATTGACTTTAAAGTTACATAATTGCATAAACAGAATTTTGACCTTTTACTTAGCTACCATGATTTACATCCACTTTAAAAATAGTGTTCCTACGGCTCCAATAATCAGATTTTTTGCTCTTGAAGAATTAGATTTGTAAAGCAAAGAATGAAGCCTTTCAGTCGAATCATGAAATTGAGTTTCAGAGCAAAGAGTGGATGAAGCAGACTGGTGTAACTCAATACAGAGACAGGGCTTCATAAAATCCTTGAAATCGGTTGATTCTTCAGAAATAAATTTATACATGAAGGACAGAAAACCACAACGACCTCTCTAGCACTGATGGAAAATCATAATCAGCTCATAAAGTTCCCAAAGTCATTCGAACAAAAGCAGAAGACAGTAGGTGTGGGATTTCCTGGCAGAATCTTCTGGAAATATCTGGTCAAGTGTCTTATTGTTAATCAGTACACTTGTTTGGTTTGGGCGGATCCTTGAGAGCCTTGACGGCGTTTGTCTGTTAGAAACAAGGGTTAATAAAAGTGAGTCTGAGGCCAGGAGCAGGAAAGCTCCTTGACTGGTTCAGTCTGGTTTAAGTCAGGCTGTATATTAACAGCGAGGATTACGATTGACGCAGGAATGCTCCTCTTTTGTCGGGCTCTTTGTGGTGATGTCATCAGTACTTTCCCCGTTGGCACCACCTGGGCAGGAGCTGCAGGAGGGGCCCCGCATGGTTAAAGGCAGAGCTTTGGTCGTCGTAATGTGGCCTGATTAGTCACCTGACAGTGTTTTTTTAAAGCGCTTCTCGACAAAAGACAGGCTTCAGTCAGCAGTGCCGTAAAGATTAGCTGCCGGGTGAACTGTGTAAACACACGGACGAGAGTGTGAGCGAGTGTGTTGTTACAGGAATGTGTGTGGGTGTCAGTGTCTGCTGGCTGTTGTATACATACTGAGTGATTGAGGAGAGAAAATGGAATGAATAAATAAAAAGACAGATATGAGTGAGCGGAGACGATTGGAAATAGAATCTCTGGGCCTATTTTACCAATATCTGCCCAAGATTTTCTTAATTTGGTTCTGAGAAGATCTTTCAAAAGTCTTAAGCGAATTACACCTTGAACTAGTGGTTCCCAACTGATGGGTCAGGGCCCAAAAGTGGGTCAGTGAGCTGTTTTTATGGGGTCAAGTATATCTGTCCATCTTCTACTTCTGGGTCATGGATATGTGCTTGAAAAAAAAAGTGGCAAAAAGTCAATTATGTCCAGAAAATCTAAAAAAACATCAACATTAACCCTTATTTTAGGCCCCATTTGAGTATCTGCGCAAAGTGTATGGCATGCAGCGCTGGTGTCTTTCCTATTTTCCACCTGATGCAGATGTCTTTTTTTAGGCTAGATGTTTGTTTTGTTTAATAAGAACACGTGCCCAAGTCTGCATTGATTGTGTTTGTATTAAAATCAGAAGTTGTCAACTGCAAAGCTGTTAATCCCTCCTTTAGCAGATGCTTTTGTCCAAACTGAAAAACTATAGCACAAAGATCTAGACTGGAGGAAACAACACGTGTATTTATCTATCTAATTGTCCTTTCTCCAAGAAACATCCATCCATTCCTGAACTGTTTATCCATCCATTCATTTGTTTACCCATCTATCCCTTATTAATCCTTCCTTCCCGCTTTCCATATTTTTCCATATATCCATCTGTCCATCTTTCCATCCATTTGTGTACCCATTCATTCAGCATTTGCCATAAATCAAACTTTGCCCATTTATGCATCCATACATTAATCCATTTATTCCTTCTGTCAAAAAAGTTAAAGAGCTGGTTTACCATAGAGTTTGTTTCTCCTGACATATGAGCCCTCAAATGTGCATAAGAGTGCTCTGAAGAGTTTCTATATTTTCTTCTTTGCCACATATAAACCTCAGATAGAAACAAACTTTAGTGAATGTCAAAACCCTCTTAAAAACTGTGAAGGAGGGTCAAAAGAACAATTTCTGTTGGAGCGCCTGGTGAATGAGGGCCTCTGTGTCTGAATGTGTGTGTGATGAACAGAGAGCGTCGCTGAGAGTGTGTTGGAAAAAGGCGGTGAGTGGGAATTAGAGGAGGGCTCGTGGCAGCAGAACTCACAGTGCTGATGTTAGCTTGTCTGATCCACTGAGATCATCCATCTGTTAATCCATCCATCCATCTGTTAATCCGTTCATCCATCCATTCATCCATCCTTTTTTCCTGTCAGTAATCTATCCAATCCTACATATATGAGGTATGTCAGAAAAGTTCCAGGACTGGTGTCACATAGATTCATTTTAAAGTCTAATGCACTTTCCCATCCTTCTCTGCCACACTTTCATTCACTCCTGGAAGGATTCTTCCGGGATCCTCCGCAGCTCTGTCGTCACGGCCTTTTTGATTTCGTCCACGTCTTCAAAACGGGTCCCCTTGATGACCCTTGAGCTTGGGGAAGAGGAAAAAATCACACAGAGCCAGGTCGGGTGAGTAGGGAGGTTGCTCCAGCACAGCAATGTTCTTCTCATCCAGGAACTGTCAGGCATTGTGAGCAGGCGCATTGTCATGGTGAAGCAGCCACGACTTGTCCTGCCACAACTCTCACCTCTTCTCGCGCACTGAACGAAGCAAACGCTGCACTATCTCTTTGTAGACATGCTGGGATCACTTTGAAGGGGAAAACTCTTAGTTTGAAGTTTGGGTTTGAAATAAATCTTTTGTGACAACAGTCCTGGAACTTTTCTGACACACCTCGAATGTACACATATCAACCCATCTTTTCATCCATCTATCCATCCATCTTTTCATCCATCCAAATATCCATCCAACCATTCCATCATCAATCCATCCATCCATCCATCCATCCATCCATCCTTTTTTCCTGTCAGTAAATTATCCAATTATATATATATATATATATATATATATATATATATACATACACATATGTATATATATATATATATATATATATATATATATATATATATATATATATATATATATATATATATATATATATATATATATATATATATATATATATATATATATATATATATATATATATATATGTATATATATATATATGTATATATATATGTATATATATATATATATATATATATATATATATATATAAATATAAATATATATGTATATATGTATATATATATATATATATATATATATATATATATATATATATATATATATATATATATATCAATTGATCCATCCTTGCATGCATCCATCCATCTTTTAATCATCCATCCACCAATCCATCTTTTTATCCATTTATTTATTTATTTATCCATCCTTTAGTCTTTTAATCCATCCATCGGCCTGTTTATCAGTTCATCCATTTTTTTGACTCAATCATTCAAATGCTTGAACTAAACCTAAATAAACTGAAGTGTACCCCCCACTCATCCATTCACTTAACCATCCATCCATCCATTAAATATCTTTTTCTTGCCATCCACAAACCTAAGATAGGAACAAACTTTAGTGAATATCAGAACCCTCTTAAAAACAGTGAAAGAGGGTCTAAAGAACACTTTCTGTTGGAGCGCCTGGTGAATGAGGGCCTCTGTGTCTGAATATGTGTGTGATGAACAGAGAGCGTCGCTGAGTGTGTTGGAAAAAGGCGGTGAGTGGGAATTAGAGGAGGGCTCGTGGCAGCAGAACCCACAGTGCTGATGTTAGCTGTCTGATCCACTGAGACACAGTTGGCAGCAGACTGTCTACCAGCCCGCAAATGTACAGTAATTCAAAGCATGCGACGTGACGCCGTTCCCCGTGAGCTGGGGCTGCAGCCACCCCACACACCCACGCATTCACACACATACACACTCATATATGCAGAGCAGCAAAGACACAGCGCTCCAATCCACGTGATGCAATTATTCACAGTTCCACAGCAAATCTGAGCTGAAGCTAATCTCATAACTAAACGGCATGGCGCCTCTTGCAACAAACCAGATCTTCCAAACAACTGCGAGGGAATTCTGTCTTTTTTCCAGTGCCACCAGCTTTGCTCTGCAGTTGAAATTTATGAGAAATATTTGTTAAAATGACGACAAAGCACACACAATTCAAGCATTTATTGCCTTGATCAATTTGCAATTTGTGGCTGTAAAACCAATTCCCTGGAGCCGAAAATTCAGCACAAAGATGATTTTGTGCTTTTAGCTTTCAGCTAGGACAAAAATTAACACTTGATTAATGAGACAAAAGCTTAAGTTAGTGCAAGAAAAACAAGATTGTAACTTCTTGTAGGTTAGTTCTCATGAGCTTCACATGACTTGCATTTACCCCACCTCCCTTCCCCTCTTTTCCTCGCTCCCCCCTCCTCTCTCTGTGCAGCACATAGACTTCCTGTGTGTCCTGGCCTGAATGGTATGTGCATGGAGTGGGTGTCTGGGAGGCCTTTCATCCGGCATGGAAAGAAAAAAGAAATCGAGAGAGAGAGAGAGAGAGAGAGAGAGGGAGGGTGAAAAAAAGAAAGTGCGAGAAGAGAGTCGTCTTTAATCCGTTTGAGTCAGAGCAGTTGTCCAGAGGCGAGCGGGGTGGGGCGTACTAGGCGAGGGGGTGAGAGGGTCCTTGCCAGTGCCAGGGATGTGTGTATGTGAGTGTGTGTATGTAATGTCTGGAGGGGAAGAGAGAGGCCTGCTGGGAAAGCCTGCAGCCTGTTTGCCTTCCTGGGACAGATGACATCCGGCTGTGGACATTTTTGCATGGCCCGGTGACAAAACTAAGCTCAATCAGGTGTGAAACATAAAAATGAAATTCAGTTTCATGCTCTGTTTAGAAAACATTCAAGATTAATGCCATGCAAACTTGAAAATGACTTTTAGAAATGGAATGGCACCACCACAGCGCCCCTGCAACCTTGGTTTTTGGAGCGTCGAGCTGCCTGTGGCGTTGTCAGACAGGGTGTAGCTGCTGCAGAGTGCCAAGACCCTGACGAGACCCGAGCCACGGTGTGAAGTCTGTGGGATGGCCTCGTGTCATGGAAACAACACACAGAGCTGTGTGACACACTCGCACACAAATACTACTCTGTCATGTCAGGGAAATGTAATGAAGGAAGCAGAAAAAGCAAACAGCGCCCTCTGCTGTTTAATTGGTGATGGGAGCTTGTTAGATCCCGATATGTAAGAATGACCCAAAATGTTAAAAAAACAAAACAAAAGTAAAAACCCCGAAATGTAATAATAATAATAATGTAACATAAGTGCTTAGCAGACTCACTCTATGATGTAATAAAATTATTACACTATTAGGAGAAAAATATTTTGCCTGTAATAACTGACCCAAAATGCATCAAGTTGTCACATTTTGGGCAAAAAGTTATTACGCTTTGGGCTCAGCATCTTGTTACATTATTGACCAGTTATTACATTTCGGGTTTTATTACATTTTTTTTTTAACACTTTGGGTCATTGTTACATATCGGGCTCTAACAGGGCTAATTATTACAGCCAGTCGACATACAGTTAATATTACTGCCAAAACTTTTAATGGGAGCTGATGAATTTCAGTCAGTTGTTTGAAAAGCTGGTTAATCCCTTCTTATCAAGGTACCTTCAAGAAGTCATTAGCATGTTATGAAACAGGCTGGAGCTAAAACTGGAACCTTTAAATGTCCCACAGAAGCAAACAAGGCCATCAGGAGTAAAACTTATAAGTGCTGCCTCCAGTTTGGGTAAAGGCTAAGCATCTACAAAAACTCCAGAGAAGACTGAGGCATCAAACATCTGAATATTCACCTGTGTGTCCAAATCAACCAATCTTTATTTGTATAGCACCAGATCATAACAAGTGTTATCTTAAGACACTCTACAATAGAGCATGAAGCATACACATATATGCATATATACAAATACATATAAATAGATATTTTTATATACACATACATACATCTAGAGATGAAAATATCCAGGCAGAGACAAAGGGACTAAAATTAAGAATTTATAACAGCGACAAACTCATGGACGCTCAGATCATAAATCTGTCCTCATCACATTTGTCTCTCCTGAATAAAGATTCAATCAATCAGTTTTTCTTTATATAGTACTATATTTGTCTTTTTTAACATAAATTTATTATATTCGTGTCTATTTGGTTGTAAAGATAGTTACTATGGATGTATAGTCAGTACAACCATGGAGAGAGAGATCAATCTAATATTAAAATTAATGTTTATAATGAATTTAATCTGCAGAGGAATGATGTTGATTAATAAAGCATTGCCAAGCAACTGCCATTAAACATTTTTGGACTGGGGTGACCTGACTGTAACCTGACACACCAGATGGACTGCTCAATGTATTTCACTAGTCCATCTGAGCAAAAGCCCATAGAAAGTGTTTGGGATTGGGCAAAACCTTTCAAAGCCCGTCAAGCAGGTGATTGGATGATCCTTCTATCAGTCACATTCATTACAGGCCAATCAGATGATGAAGCAGGCGGGCACTACTGCTGCGGTGTAAAGAACAGAAGAACAAATGCTCACCAAAAAAAGTGAAAAGTGGTGTGAAAATATCCTATAAATCGAGAAGTGCTTTCAGTGTTGTTTGTTTTTCATTCAATAAAGAAATACTGATCCTGATCTGATAAATGATATGCTAATCCCTGTAGCAGCGGTCCCTTCCTGCTGTCGTCTCGGATCTGTCGCCTCTTTCTGCTCTAAAGGACGCTGATTTGGCCGTCCTGTTTTGGGTCAAGCATAATTTTTGTAGATTGAAGCTGTACAAGAAATATCTGAGTAAATAGTACATTATCATTGCTTTAGTTTGTTTATGTTGACCAAAGTTTGACAACCTCAAAGGTGACAGTGCCCCGTGACCCCCACTAGACCCTTTGGTGCCCCTAGAGGCCTCCAGACCCCAGGTTGGGAACCAAGTATATAAAGTATAATACCAATTTGTATTATTAAAGGGAGTAAAAATCAAGTTTCTAAACACTTTCTAAGGAGTATAAAACAGGGCGCCACTTCCTTTTTTTCAATAAAGTCTTTCAAATCTTTTTTTGAAACATAAGGAACCTGGAATATTGTTCGCATCTGAATTAAAAGTAAACAATAATGCTAATAATAATAATACTATTACTACTACCATAACTTCTACTACTGATAATAATAGTAATAATAATAATAATAATATTAATAATAATAATAATAATAATTAGTATTAGTATTAGTATTATAACAATGACAAAATTGAATTAAACCAAAAAAAGAGGAGATGAGGGCAAAATGAATGATATTAATCGATAGCAAAGTGAAAATAATTAAATATATAGGAAATCATAAGAACAATAAAAAAATCGATTAGTGTTAAATGAAAGGGGTTAAAATGGATAAATGAAAGTAAATTACCTGAATGAAATAATAATTTAATTTATAAAATAAATAGAAACAATAAAGTGAGTAAAAGGGTCAAATTCAACCAAGGAATTTATAACATAAAAAACATAAAATTGCTGAACGTCTGCTGCCAACCAGCTGCCAGAGGCTGCATTAAACTACAAAACAAATGTTTTAAATATCTATAAATTGTTGAATAAAAAAATCATGTTACAGCATCAAAAATATCCGTACAGTATCATGTGATATATTAATGTATCAATGTTTTCTTACACTCTTATTTACAGCTGCAGCAAAGTATTTATAAAAGCTCCACATACTTCATGATGATTATTATTATTACTAAGCCTCAAATCTGGACACACTCCCCTGATTATTGGTGGTCAAACTGGACCCTAAATCAGGTCCAAAACCATCAGCCAGTCTAAGTCTAGTATCCCAGCCTGCCGCCCCCGCTGTGGTCTGCTTCTCCTCCAAACTCACGCAGCGCGCCTGGCTCCCCTAAATCCCCCCTCTGAGCAGCTTAGAGTCTGCTGTGTGTGTGATATTACCATTAATTAAAGTGGTTTTAATCCAACAGGTTTATGAGCATTACATCTTCACACTAATTATAACAAGAGACTAGTTATTAGAGGGGGGCATTAAATCATTTTGCTTTGCACAGAGAGAAACACACAACTCATTATAAAGTCCAGGATGATTAGAAATAAAGCAGTGTGTAATTTTTCAAACAGATTCCTCTTCATTAAACCACATTTTTTCTACCTTAGTGAAGTAATTAAAGTTCAGATCAGTCAGTTTGAATAAAACATACTCAATGTTTTAATTAACTAAACAACACTTATTCATTAACTTAATTAAAAGTGTTTTATTGCAACAAGGTGGGCTCTAACATGTATTTTTTAATCATTTAATTGTTCCTGTTTGAGCTCTCAGTGTGCAAGTGGGAGGCAACCTCCATTACTGAATAAAACACTTGAAATTGCTCGTTAAGATCTTTTAATCTGTGTAACTCAAATGAATGCCATTTTATTAGAAATATAAAACTCTTAACCAACAAGCGCCAGTCTTAGACCGAAACTCAACAGAAAATACTCAAACAATCTCTCCTGTTTTGCTCCAGTAGGTCCGATCTGTTTCTTCATTTTCATCGTGTTTTATTTGTGATGTTAAGCACTGAGGGAATATGACTGTTCAGATAATCCTCACACACTCTCTGTGATTGTGTTGCTTTATTATTTGCATTCCACCCGAAGTGTGTGACGGAGAGGTATCGCAGGTCCTTCCTTCCTGCAGCTGTCAGACTTTATAACAAAAACCTCTCCAGTGTGCAATAAACCACATTTATATTTATATGTGATAATGTTTCTCTGCAAAATACCAGACATGTACATAGCCACCATATTTATATTATAATATCACAAATCTCATCCTGTAAAATATCAACATGTACATAACCATCTGTCAAACAACAAACATGTACATCAGGACTGTAAATATGCCACTGACTGTATAGTATATACTTTTTTTACATTTTTCAAAAAAATTTTATTTCTATTTTTGCATTACTGTACTTGATCTGTAATTACCTTATCTTTCAGTACTTCTCTTGTATCCTGCAGCTGCTGTATATTTTGGAATTTCCCCCTGTGGGACTAATAAAGGATATCTTATCTTATCTTATCTTATCTTATGCTGTTCCCTGTGGATTTGTAGTTTTATTGAGAGCAGCCTTGAAGGAGAGCAGCAGACAGTCTAGTTTCTACAATAATTAATGCTGATCTATAATGAAGGCTGAAAAGGTCAACATGCATCCATACGTTTAATTACTCAATAAGTCATGATGTTATTTTCTTCCTGAGGTTCTTAACTTTATTCCCATGATGCCAGAGAATATGGCTGTTTTTTTGTTAAGTGAATTAATTGATATTATTGAAATAAAAATGCTAATTTCCTCCACCAAGGAGGATTTGTTCTTACCAGCATTTATTTGTTTAGTAATGTTGGTCACGGCATAAGAAAGAAGTGATTTGCTTTTGGTCGTGATCAGAATATGGATGTGGTTTTTTCATAATTTTGTTTGTTGAGTTTTATAACAAAATGAAAATGCATTCATTTGCAGAGAAAAATGAAGTCGAAAGAAAAAACTCAGACACCAAATACAGCTCAACAAGACATTGAGCTTGGACAGCAAACAGATTAAAGAAAGGGATACAGGGACATGGGGGGTGAAGGAAATCTCGTATGCACTGAAACATAAATATAACAACACAAACATTCACAAATATATACACATAAATATACATTATCACGTCTAACAAAATGTTTGCAAAGATATTTAGCAAAAGAAAAGTAAAGATAAATAAATGAAAATACGTGGAGAATAGATACATCTTGAAGAAGATAATAAAAGTCTAAAAAAACAGAAAAATATAATAATGATACTAAAATAAAACTAAACCAACAACAAAAAAACCCTGAAAATTCAAAGGGGGTCAGAGGCAGCGTGAATGGTAATAAATTATTGCAAAAGTGAAAATAGGTGAATATTTAAGAATCAATAATGCAAACAATATAAGTGGTTAAAGGTGAAAATCAAGGATTTGAAATGAATGAATGAATGTAAGTCAACTTAACAAAATGAGAATACAATAAATAAAATAAATAGAAAGTATAAAGAAATAAAAACATAAATTAAATGAAGAATTACACAAACATACATACACATGTACACATACACACAAGAAATAATATTTAATTATAAAAATGACTATGTTAATAATAATAAAGTTGAATTAAAACAGATTAATTAAATATTACGATTGTTTTGTTAGCATTGCAAGAGGGCAGTTTTCCAATTTTCACTTTTAATCTTTTAATGGATTCAAAGCAATTTTCATGAAAAATTGAACTCTTTCCACATTTTCCACAAGAACTCAACTAAGAAAGTCAGAAATTCCTTGGCAAAGGTTTTTGCTCTCAGAACACTTTAATACTCCTCATCTGTCTTCAGATCACCACCAAAATCAAACCCCTTCTTACTTCTGCCATGACCAACATTCCCTCAAAATTTCATCATAATCCATGAACAACTTTTTTAATTTATCTTGCTCACAGACAGACAAACGCTGTAAAAACATGACCTCCTCGATGGAGGTAATAAACTGTGTGGATGCATGTCTGCTGAGCGCGGGGGTGTCCCGTCTATGGTTTGAGGGCCAACAGCAGCACATATTATTTTTCTATTTTATTAAATGAAAGTGTTTCCATGAATAGTCCAGTTTATTTTCAAAGTAGAATAAAAAAGAATAAAATCCAAAAGGTAATCATTATTTCCTGCAAACAAAAGTGAAAAATCAAAGAAGTCTATATTTGAATGACTCTTTAGCACATTTAAAAAACGAATGAACCTGCACCTCAGCCTCTGGGACTGGGAGGAAAAAAACACATCACATCACACATCTGAAAAAATCTGAAATAGTAGCACTACTGTGAGCTGGACTTTTCCAAGGACATGCTTCACAGCCTTATAGAAGTCACAGACTCTCACTCAGAGACTGTGTTGAGGACACTGACGGTCACACTTAGCATCCAGGTGACACATGATTGTATCGCTTTAGTCGAGTGACGGTTCGAGTGCTCAGGATTCTTAGAGAGCAGCTCCGCAGTGTTTACACTGTAGATGGTGTGCATGATGGTAGAGATTTCAGCTCTCAAACAACACACTGGATTTTTAGATATGATGAATAAGAAGAAAAAGAAATTCTGGTTTAGCTTTCTGATGATGCTACAGATCTTACAGAGAGGCACAACTATGTAGGAATCAGGGATCAGAAATGGACACAAGTCAGGTGTTAGAAGTCCGACTAATTTCAAACTGCCCAATTTCACAATGAAAACAAATCGTTTAAGGAATTCTTGGATTTACATCCAGATTCAGATCATCAACAAAACTGAATCACTTCTTTCGTGTGCCATAGCAAATATTCCTAACCTGACACACAAGATGGACAGTTCCAAATATCCGCCACGGAAATATTTCACTTGTCCACCTGGAGAAGAGCCCATAGAAAATGTTTTCAGAGGCAGAGCCTTCAAAAACAACTGCAGCTGGTGATTGGATGATCGATCTGCCAGTCACACTCATCACAGATCAATCCATATCAAGCCACAGTATGATGTAGCAGCTAGACCCTGTTCTTAGCCGTTAGCTTAAACTACATTTCAGTCCTTAGACTATCATCTAACATTAAATTATACCACACAGTTGTATCATTTCCCACTTATATGTGACATGAACCTCATCAATGACAATCCACACTAAACTTCTGAGAAGAGCATATTTCGCCAGGTATCACTGAGTAACCGTGACTACCATAGACCAACCGGCATCATCTGTGGAGAGTTTTACATCCTCTCCCAGTTTCCCAGCAGTGATCCCCAACTTCCCTGCTTCTCTGATTTGATCGCCGATGAGGGCAACCAGCATAGACATGATTATCACAATGGGGTTTGGAGTTTCTCCCATGTTTTTCACAACCAGAGGAGCCAGTTGGTAGATCAAACTCTGACCGAAACCGGTCAGGAGAATTACAAAAACATTGTTTCCTGTAAGAAAAGCTTCAAGTGATGTTCTTTGCTTCTTTTTTATAGAAGAAGTTTAGTCCAATTCTGATAAAACCGCAAAAATTGCCGCATCCACGGAGTCCGCTTCAGAAGCCGACATTGTTTTCAAACATGCAGTCTCTTCCTGCTGTCATCACTTCTTCAGTTTCCACCTCTCTTCCCTGATTGGGCCATCCAGCTTTTGGCTGTGAAGTTGTAGGAGATTGAAGCTTGGTGAGATGGATCTGTGTGATTTCAGACAATGAATCAGGCAGGTCCATCTGCACTGAAAGGTTAGTTGGCATGACCAACATGCCCTGAAATTGACATCAAAACTTTTTGAGTTGTTAGCAAAAATGTGAAAACCTGCCCTATTTTGCAATGTCAACAATCCTTGAAAAGAATCTTGGGTCCCATTTGGATTCAAATATTCATCAAAATATAAACATTTGTCTCTGGTGTCAATACCAACATACCCTGAAAATGTCATCAAAATCCATTGAGAAGTTTGTGAGTTATTATCATAAATGTGAAATACTGCCCTTTTGTCTTCAAATCTTTGAAATATTCATGGATCTGCGTTTGGATTCAGATCACCACCAAAATAAAGTGACTTCTTCCTGTTGCTATGACCAACATACCATGAAAATAACATCCAAACTTTTTGAGTTATAAACAAAAATATGAAATACCACTAAATAGTTTTTTTCTTGCCCAGTTACTGTGAGCGTCCTACAGATGGACTGCACTGTAGGTTGGCCCAGTGCTGTACTCAGGGTGGACTCATGTTGGGTTTGTATGTATGTATATGTATATATTTGTTTATAGTTATTTTATATATGGATGTATGCATTTATGTGTATCTATTAAATCAAGAGTATTGCTTTGGCCTGCTCTATTGTAAAGTGCACTGTAAAAATGTTGTTGTAAATGTCTTTACAGTAGTATAACTGTTTTAATTTACAGCATTAGTCTGTATTTTCTAAAATAGTTTTACTACTGTATTTTTCAATCAAGGTATCATTTCTGTCTTTCAGTTTTATGATCAAAATCAGTGTCCTTTCTGTTTTTTTAATGTATTTTAAATTACAGTGAACTTGATTCATTTTAATTTATATTGCTGTATCTTTAACTATTTTACTGATCATTTATTAGGAAGATATCATTAAAAAAAGGAGAAAAAATACATTTATTTATAACAAATAAAATACATTTACCCAAACATTTGTTTCACCCTAAATGTGAAGCATTTACTAAAAGAAATCTGACCTGCCATTGGTCAGTTTTCCTGGGGAAAAAGTCTTGATCCATTACCTTTTTCAGTAACTTACTGTTTAGACATTTTACAGTAGTTAACTGTAGATTTTATGGTTAATTCTGGTAGTTTACAAGGATTAATAAGTTTTCCCATAACCTTTTGCCACTTAAGTAGTTTACTGCATAGATTTTTCACAGTAGGTAGCGTAAATACTGTTGCGTTTACAAAAATCAGTAACAGTGTGTCTTAAGATGACACTTGTTACAAATAACCAACATATAAAGATTGATTGGTTGAAAATGGGGAATTATTTGCAATGTGAAGGGATGATGAGTGTTGCAGCTCTTACAGTGAGTCTGATAAACAAAACAAAAAGACAGGGTATGAGTCTCAAACTTAAATAGAAATATAAATAAGTCAGCAATTCTGTTTCCCAAAAAGTAGTCCTCCAAAAAACCTTCACAGAACACAGGAATCAATTCTTCATGATAATCTGTACATGTGCCATCTACCTTTATATATATTTAGTGATTCATGGAACATAATAAAGATTTTAAATGTCCACATGAGGAACATGGTTGCCAGAGAAGTCCATTTCAGTCGAGCCTCTTCTTAGAAACCTCATCTCCAGAAACTAAATCCAAACGTCCAAGTGAATCTTCACTCCAACAGCAGTTATTAAATCTTAACAAGCTGGCATCAAGCCGAGCTCCGTCCTGTCACAGTGTGTTATAGATCTGCACTGTGAGATGTGGCTCCTTCTCCCGACTGGAAATCATTAAAAATTAGGAAATGAAGATCACACTCTGACATGTGAGAAGATTTAAAAAGTGAAACCTTCATCGAGCTTTTTCTGCAGTGGAGTGCAAACAAAAAAGTGAATGTTTTATCCCCTCTGCTCGGGACGCTCCATCACATCTCTTAAAGAGCTCTTTGACTTGCTTGCTCAGCAGACCATCAGCTTTTGTCATTTCACTTTAGTGTCCTGATTCTTGTTAAGACACTTTCAGGATGGTTGTCAGGACAAGCTCTCCATCCACTGGAGTCATTTTGCTGAGTTGTTGGACAGGTTTTGGTATTTTTCTGGCCTGTCAGAATGAGCTCTGAGAGAACAGGAAGAACATGTGGGCTTTATTTCTCATTAATTCAGGCTAAATGCCAACAAAAATCCCGGCTGTCATCCGGTTACAAGTTCTGCTGGCTCTGCGTTTTTGTCACCTGCCCTAAAAGCTCTCCCTGAAATGTTGTTTCTCATTTCTCGAGATCTGATCCATCTATGAATACAATAGAAAAGTTTGAGGTAAAAGTTAGACCTGAAGTGATTTACTGTTGGAAGCTTCATGTGGAGGATTCAGGTTTGCTTCAAGCAGAAAGGTCAAGTTGGCCCCTGAAAGTGATGATACATCAGTTGGATATGTTGTGGGTAATCGCTCAGGAAACCTCCTTTCAGCTCTGATATTTCTCTCCTTTTTCGAACGCGGCTGCAGTGATTATCTTTCTCCAAGGAATGCGTTGTTTGGTGCCATTAGTGGACACTAAAGCTCGGCTGGAGGAGCTTGACCTTGAGGAGTATCTTGAAAAGATTTCTGGTCCAGGTGTCTCTGTGGGAGACTTTCTCTATCAGCAGGTGTCAGTGTGGGAAGAGCTGCTGAGAATGAGTTACTGGAAGGATGCTGTGGTTCCTGTAACTATAATCAATAACATGGAGAGCCAAAGAAATGCAACCAACCAATAAGAAAGCTCTCTGGGGTCCTGCTTCACAGAGGGGCCCACTGATAACAAAGCCTCCCTTGGTTAAAGCAATGACAATATTTTATATAAACCCTAAATACCCAGAATAACTCACTGAAGCAAGAACTTAAAAAAGAATGTGCTGTAGCCTGAGAGTAGAACAAGCCTTGACTCCACAGTCAGTATCACAAAACTAAAAGCAATGATTGAGTCTTATTTTTTCAGACAAAGACAACAGTTGATCAAAAAATGATAACATTCTCATATTTATATACACTGGGAAGCGAAATAATTGGTTATGAGTTAATGGAGAGGGGTGGGATTAAATAAGTTTTGATGTCTTCTTACTCCTTTTCAGACATGTAACATTTATCCAAGTGCTATTTTTTCTGTCTGTACTTTTATATTGCCTTTTGTTATATGTCTAAAATAAACATTTTAATCAAACAATCAATCAATAAAATGCATGGCCCATTGATCTTTAGCAAGACAGTTTTGTCACTGCTGAATGATTATTTTCTGCACACAAGTCATGATGCAGGATGCTCAATAATTAAATCTATTTTCCAGGCACTTTGGCCAAATTGTCAGGAAGGATTTGTCAGGACGCAATTGCAGACTCCGTTTTCTTAAAGTCATTCAAGTAGAATAACCACGAGAATCACAAACAATTCATAGGGATGGGGAAATGAAACACAAAGAACTACAAGCTCTTGATTTGACTGTAAAAAAAAAATCCCCTGGTTTGTTTTCAAAGAAAAAACAAAGAGACGGTCTCACCAGCTTTCTTGAGGGTCCGAGGAGATTTCACCAAATTCAAACACAAGTGTTTCAGAGTGCCAAAGAAGACTTTTCACATGCAAAACAACAACTGGAGAAACACAGAGGAGCTCTCACAGTCTCTGAAGGTGAGGCAATGAGGCAGCACTGAGAGGTGCAGCACAGAGGAACATTCAAGCTCATCACACCTGGTCTTCATCAAGGCCAATCAGCAAATATGGTAATCTTACAGTGTAGATGGACCTGCCTGATTCATTGTCTGAAATCACGCAGATCCATCTCGCCAAGCTCCAATCTCCAATGACTTCACGGCCAAAAGCTGGACAGCTGAATCAGGGAGAAGAGGTGGGAAGTGACTGCATGTTTGGAAACAATGGTAACTTCTGGCGGTCTAACACTTTTCTTACGGGAAATCATGTTTTTGCTCTTCTCCCGACCGGGGATCACTGCTGGGAAACTGGGAGAGCTTCGCAAATCCTCTGCAGACGATGAGTAGAGTCATGGTTACTCAGTGATACCTGGTGAAATATGCTCTCCTCAGAATTACCGGGAGAACTTGGTGGGGATTGTTGTTGACGAGATTCATGTCACATATAAGTGGTAAATGAAACATCTGTGTGGTATAATTTAAAGTAAGATGATAGTCTAAGGACTGAAACATAATTTAAGCTAACATCTAACAACAGGGTCTAGCTGCTACGTCATACTGTGGCTTGATATGGATTGATCTGCGATGACTGTGACTGGCAGATAGATCGTCCAATCACCAGCTGCAGTTGTTTTTGAATGTTCTGCCTCTGAAAACATTTTCTATGGGCTCTTCTCCAGGTGGGCAAGTGAAATATTTCCTCTAAAAAAACACCCATTATTCAAAAATGGGGAAAGAAATTATGTTGTTACTCTGCAGTTCAGTATATAATAATCTATGGCCTGGTGCTGGTCCACAGCTAAGAAGCTGAGGACCTCTACTTTAAAGAATCAATCAATCTTTATTCGTATCATCATGCTATCATACAACACTTAACAAAAGAGTGGGTCAAAGCAATTCTCTCTTCTTTTAATGTTATTCCCAGTAAGAAGTTAAAAGAGGCATTAAGCAGCTTCATTTGGTCACCTTTAGGCCTGCATTTAGTCTGGATGGTGATAACATTAATCTAAAATGATGGAGACAGAGAGAAATAACCCTTAAGAGAGAGCATTTGCCTGAACACGAGCTTTAAGAATGTTTAAATGAGTACATCAGAGAGCTAATGAACTGTACTCAGTTACCTGCAGAGCTGCATGGCATTATCGCTTTATTCATGTGTAAGTTAAAAGCTAAAGGCAAAAACATTACTGCTCCAGCTTCTCAGGTAGAATATTTAAGATGCTCTTCACTGGTATGTCGGTCCAACACTCTTCATAGTAGATTAGACACAAAAGAAAGCATATGAATGTTAATTTTGAAAATATGGACATTTTAATCTGTATTTTGATACTTATTGAGGCCAATAAGCCCTTGGCTCCTTTAACTCTTTGCTGCACAGGATGTTATTCTTACTCTGACCAGGCGTGAATCCAGTGGTAACCAGGGGCCATTAAAAAGTGATTGGCCACCTCTAAATCCTAAAATCTACATGTTTCTACTCGATAAGTGAGGATCAGCAAAGTGGCCCAGTCATCCATGTATTTTTCTGTATGTAGCCCTCAATGAGGCATCCCTTACATACAGACCCCAGTTCCAATGAAGTTGGTACGTTGTGTAAAATGTTGCGTGGATGGCAGCATATGTTGCTCCAAAACCATTATGGACCTTTCAGCATTAGTAGTTCCTTCAAAGACACGCAAGTTACCCATGCCATGGGCACTAACACACCCCCATACCATCACTGGCTTTTGCACTTTGCTCTGATAACAGTCTGGATGGTCCTTTTGCACTTTAGCCTGGAGGACACCACATCCATAATTTCCAAAAACAGTCTGAAATGTGGACTCAGACCACAGCAGACTCTTCCACTTTGTGTCCACTTGGCTTTTAACTTAAACTTGTAGATGTAGCGACAAACTGCGAACACTGATGATGGCTTTCCTAAGTGTTCCTGAGCCCATGAAGTGACATCCTTTACAGAATGATGTCTATTTTAATGCAGTCCCACAAGAGGGATAAAAGGTCACAGGCATTCAGTGTTGGTTTTTGGCCTCTCTGCTTATGTGCAGAGATTTCTCCAGATTCTCTGAAACTTTTGATGCTATTATAAAGTGATCTTTTGCTGCCATTGTCCCAGCTTTTTCAGAACATTCTGCAGGCATTAAATTCAAAATGAGTGAAAGTTTGCAAGAAACAAAGAAGGTTATCAGTTTCAGCATTCAATCTTGTCTTTGTCATGTGATTAAAAAATGTCCAAAAGGAGAACAAATCATTGTATTTTGTTTTTACCTCTGCCAAGTAGGTTATGTTTATGCCGGTATTTGTTTGTTTGTTTGTTTGTTTGCAAAATTACACAAAAACTACTGGACAGATTTTGCTGAAATTTTTAGGAGATGTTGGTTGTGGCCCAACTTTAAAATGATTAGATTTTGGTGGTGACCCAGATAACCTCCATTAGCGAATGATTGTTTTTGCTCGATAACTTTCTTACTAATAATGATATCAACATGATTCTGAGTGCTAGGTGTGGTTTTCGGGGTAAAGGAATCATATTATGATGTGCTGTGGAAATTTACTATTGCATGCATGATTAACATGTCTTAACCACATATACAGCCACATATGGCCTTTTTAGCTTTAGCCTTAGGTTCACACATCACCTATGAGTCATAAGCATCAGCACTAGATGTTCTTCACAGAGTCACAATGCTTATGCTACAGGGGGACACACAGCTACACAGAGACCCAGGTGTCTGACCTTGGCTGAATCCTAACCTTTTGGGAATCTGTTGTTCAGTATCAACTGTTTACATCTAGTGTTCCTGAGATGTCTCCAACTCTTTGTATGCTATGTTTTTCACACACACATTCCCATGAGAACTCAAAAGACACTTCACATACACACACACACACATGCACACCCCCCCACCCACACACACACACACACACACACACATACACACACACAGGTCTTTAAGAAAATCTTATTCTACGCTGAGTGTCTGACTTTCTTCTCAGCTGACAGACTGCTCGTCGCTGATCATTCTGATTTTCTCCATTCTTGCAAGATTGTATTTTTCCTCTATTGTAATAAAAACTCACAAAGGCAGTATTTGGTTCAGGTTCCTTCATTTCACCTTTTTGGGGAACATTAACAAGTTTTTCGACAACAGATAGTAACTTAATCATGTAACTATTGCTCATAGATGTAACAGCAATATGTGAGCTACCTTGGAGGAGGTTTGCGCTCTCTGAGTGCTTTCTAGTTAATTATGTTTTACACGACATTCCAACTTTATTGGAATTTTCTTTGTAAGATGATAAAGTAGTGGGTGTTATAATCAAATGTGCCTTATGTGATGAAAAAAGGTTCAGGTCTGTGCTGGTTGTTTAACTCCACATATGAGAACCTTCCATGTGACTAAATTCTTCTATATGTTAATGTATTCAAAGCTTTGGCCTTTTACACGGTGACCTTTTCAGCTGATAGCGGCGGATCAGTCCTGTGGTTTGGTCTCTCTTTCTTTCTCTGTGCTGTTCTTTGATCCATAGAGATAGAATGACCGAGGCTTGCAGAGAGATGACAGCTCTGTGTTATTTCTACTTTGATTATTTGGCAGTCATGGCTGACTGAAAGCTGATTTTGAGTGAGCCTCGCACCAGACTGAAATACAATTTGGACCAGCAGGAGCACTCTTCAATCAAAATTCTTCTTTTTGCAGATTGAATATGAAACACACTTAAAGTCAGATAAAATGAAATGTTTGACACTGTGGGAAAATTGTTTTTTCATTCTCAATGGCAAAAGCTGGTGGAGAGCAAACTGTTGTAGCATTCACAAATGCCTATACCTGGCTAATAATCTGGACTTAAGGTATGTTATTGAACCTGGTCACTATCCACATGATATCACATTCAGTGTTGAACAATCAGTGTGTTGACATGCAGGGAGAAAATTCAAATGTTAATCCAATTGTTTTCTGCATTTTTGTTTTGAGCCCCCAAAACCACATAGGTATGGGAATTGATACGATTTCATTGACATCAGTGCCATTATCATTTCTGCCTATTGAACTTAACCTTGCAGAGCAGATGGATCAGCTTGATTTAATGTCTGTAATCAGGCAGATCAACTTTGCCAATCTTCAATCTACGACTTTAAGAAGCCCAAAGTGAGACGGCCAATTCAGAGTCCTTTAGAGCAGGAAGAGGTGGAACTGCTCGCACAAAGGCTAGCATAGATGCTAACAGCTTAAGTAACAGTTTTATCAGATCTGGACCACGTTTCTTTATTGAATTAAGAACACAACACTTTAAACCTCTCAATAGAAAGGATCCACTGCCGACATGTATTGCAGAGCCTGCTTTATCGTTCTCATGCACATTGGATTAATCTGAAATTCTAACCTTATTGTGTGTGTGAATGTTTGTCTGTCTGCATGTGTCAGGCCTGTGATTGGCTGGCTATCAGTTCAGGATGTACCCTGCCTCTCGCCCAATGAAATCTGGATTGTATTGTTGTTCAAGCTCCTATAAAGCTGTTGAAAAATGCAAAAAACTAGTGCAATAGAGTAACGTGCAATGAACACAAGCACTTTAGCACTCGACACTTTTTCTAGCACTGTAAATTGTGTAATCTCTCTGTACGTCCCTGTGTTGCCATGGTAATGTACATCCTGTTTTTAGTCCTGTTTTAGTAGTCAATTACGTTGTTTTAAGGTGATTGTTGTTTTATATTATTTTTAAGTATCTTCTCTGCCCTGTGAAGCAATAATGTAGCACAACGCCCAAGACAAATTTCCCTTAAGGGACAATAAAGTTTACCTTGACCTTGACCTTGATACATGACTTAATTTTTTGTTAAAAAAAAGAAAACCCACCTCTCAACTAATGAATCATAATTTTGTAACTGTGTGAACTACGGCTTTATTTGAAGATCCACAACATGCTGAAGTTACTCACCATGTTGAATTTATGTGGTAAAGAGCTGAGGAAACTCTGAAGGCAAAGGGAGGTCCAAACTGGTTCTAGCATGCACCTAATAAAGTGGCCAGTGAGAGCGTAGTCTACGAGACCAATACATAGCTGCAAGTCATATTTTGCACACCAATTGTTACACTGATTGAACAACATATGATATCTGATCTTTTATTAGATTAAGAGCTGTTTTGTGGCTTTGAGATAAACATGCTAGCTGTTGTCTTTTATTTAGAGTATAGGCTGGGCTAAGCCGAATTGAAATGTATATGTACTCCTCAAAAAAAATTCAAGAACCAGTATTTCAGTCAATTATTCCCCCCCTTTAATAATACCTATTGGTATTGTACTTTGTATTGTTGGAAAGTCTGATTAGGCACCTTTACAACAAGTTGTAAGCATGGTGCATTTTTGAAATAAGCAACGCAGTTAAACATGCTAGTACTGCCCCCCGCCAAACATGCCAAAATGCCCTTGTTCCTCAGTGAAGCAAGGGTGAGGAACTGGTCTTCTTGGTGTGTCGTCTTCCTGTGAGCCCACTTCAGTCTGTCTTTGACTTCATCAGTCTCTTCGTTTGGTCCTAAGTTTGGGAATTGTACCAGAGCTGACCCCAAATAATTCTGCCACTCTGCGTATTGGAACACCAGCTTCCAGTTGCAGATGATTTTGGCACATCTAGCTGTGTTGCTCATTCTTCACATACACAATCCTTACAAGTTGTGTCTTATTGTAAAAATGACTAATCAGGCTTCCCAACGATATAAAATACAACACCAGTTGGTGTTATTAAAGGAGAGAAACAATCAACCAAAATAATGTTTCCAAACTTTTTATGAGGAGCATGTATAAGCTTAAAGTGGTATTGAGCTCCTTATTAAACTCTGAAATTACTAAATTCCCCCAGCGCTGAAGAATGCCTTTGAGAAGTCTAACAAGCAGTTAAAATAAGTCATATTTTATCTGGTAATTCTGACATTTGGGGTGGCTGAAGATCACAGCAAGCCCTTAGCCATTAAACCTCTTGATGGAGGAGGCTGACATTTCCTTAAGGACTCATCTTTCGTCGAATGGTTTGGATATCCTGAGTATTTGTTAACTTTTAAATTGGCCTGTAATTACTCATACTTGAAGGGCACCCATCAACAAAATGTCAGCCATGTTTCAAAAAGGCATCTATCCCTTAAGTTCTCTGCCTCTCCTCTACCAATGGTGACTCCCTGAACCATGTCGAGGATTTTTGCGCAGTTCAAAAGGCCACACCGTCCAAACTCAGCCAGTGCTCTCTAAAGTCTTTTCCATCGCTCTCAAATTGGACTTTGTATGGGCCTCTGTTTCATCTCTGCTCCAAACAGTTTTTGAAGATTTACTGTGGCTGATTTCTCCTCGTTTCGGTATGTGGGCTGTCGGGCCTTTTCAAAAAACCAATTGAATCCATTGAGAAGATGAAAAGAGAGAGCCGACACAGAGTTCAACACAAAGTCACTTTTATTATGTTTAGGGGGCAGGTGGAGCAGCTGAATGGAGGGATCCTCCTGATCATGAGGGTATCTTTGTTGAAGTGGATGCTGGCCCCCGTCTGAGAGGATAAGACAGAGGAGTGGGAGCGAGAGTCGGCCAAGTGTCTTCAAATAATGATGTCCGAGTACCCAGATGATCTGTTATGATCCCAAAATAATAAAAAAAGAAGAGGCAGCCTCAGCAAAGCCACACATTGAAATTCAAAATCAAAAATCAAGAAGAAATAAGTCCCGGAGGATCTTGATATTACACACCACATAACCAACAGTTTGCAGTGTATATAATGTTCTCACTGTCTGACTGCTTCTAAAGTCACTCATCACAAAGCGAGACAGTAAATCTCCTTCAAAAGAACCAGAAGTTGATCACTAGACATAAAGGGATGTGCACCTTTGACTGCATCGTCCGGTGCATTGCATTTTACATTGCAGTAATTCTCTTATTCAGCCTCTGCTTTGACAATGACTTCTACTGCTGCGCTCTATAAAAGGTATTTCTTTAAATATCTGCCATGTTGCATCTCCTAATATTTTGAAATCATCTTTTACACTGTGTCCAGACCAAAAGTAAGGAAAAAAGTTGACCCTTGATACTCTGGAAAATCACCATGAGAGATGCAAAAAGTTTAGATAAGACTCCCTCTTCCTGAACCCTGAACCTCAAGAGACAAAAACAAAAGAAAAACAGGAGAATAAAAGACAAGAGGACTGCAGTTAGAGAGTAAAGGGAAAATTGTTTTAACACAGATTTGAATCAGTGTTAATTTTGTTGACTAATTATTTTAGTCATGGTTTTCATCAACAATCTTTTTCCCCTGACGAAAACTAGGCCAATTAACTGATCCAATCAGACATTGGTCATGTAGAAAGTAGGGACAAGTTAGGAATATATCCAATCACAGCTACTTTGGTTGTGTGGAAAGGCTGGATGAGTTAAGAGGGACATCCAATCACAACTGTCTTAGCCTCATGGTGGTGGGATTATTTGGGGAGTGATCCAATCAGAGCTACTCTCTTTATGAATTGATATATTCATGTACAACAGGTTTGTTGTCAATTCTGGTATTGTTACTATTGTAAGGTGACTGCATTTCATACAAAAGTTCAATTTGTTTCTGTTAATTTACACATGCAAAATTTACAAGCATTCAATAAAGGGTTATTAGTTGTTTCATTTTATCCAAGTGTAAAACATCACTTCAGAAATTCAAGGAAACAAAAAAATGCCTTACCCTTTACACTTCATATTTTAGTCGAATAAATCTACAGTAGATTTCATTGCCTAAAATGTGAAATTTCATCAACTAAAACTAGACTAAAATTAAAACAATTTAGATGATTAAGTTATGACTAAAACTAAAAGATATTCTAGGCAAATTACTCTAACTAAAACTAAATTAAGAAGTGTTGTCAAAATTTACACTGATTTGAATTATATTAACAAATGCACCTTGAATTTAACTTAACCAATAATGAATAGAATTGTTGAAAGGCATAAAATATTAGCCCCTCAGGTCTTACCAGGACTTCCACCTCAAAATGAACCTTTCGAGGGTCTTCCCCAACCCTAACCAGATGAAACTAACCTCGAATCACCCCTTGAGGAAACAGTACATTACACTTGTGAAGTCTTGCTAACTCTTCGCATACTTCCCATTCCTAACTCGAATATTAACCCTTGAGGGCTCTTGCTAAATCCCAACCCAGGTTTGAATGGTGGGTCCCCCAGAAAACACTGCACATTAATGGAGGATGGGGCTCAGTGGCAAACTGTCAACAAGCCTATATTCTATTTTAACTTGTGCCATGGACTTACAATAACAATGGATCAACAGTATGATGTCACACTGGTAGGTCTATGGGGGGGAGGGGTAGACATTCAGGAAACTGCTGGCACCATAAACATGAGGGGAAGGAGAAGTTTGGATGCTGCAGACTTTTGCCTTGTTCACAGAGGTAATCTATTGTTGGAAGGAGCTGAGTTTAACGCAGCCACTCCACAGATGGAGGTCCATGCTCTCAGAATAGGACCAAAGCATATGAAGAAACTACAATGGATAGTATAATTTTACTTGTTTTGAGGGCCATGTATGCGTGTTGTCACAATATAGTGTAGGTCAATTGCTTGCTTGCCTCAAACTCCTTTTTTCCAATCAGAGATGTGTCTAATTTAGGAGCAGGGTATTTAAATTTTCCAGTCATGTCGATACTGTTTGACTCTGATGAAGACACAGTGCATCGAGATGTTCGTCCTTTGCACCTGAATAAAATATCTAAAGTGACTCAGGAGCTCCAGTTGATGCTCCATTGAAGACCCTACATTCACTAACACAACTAATCCTTACCCTAATCCTAATCTTAACCTATCTCTACCCTTATCTGTGGCATCATTTTCACCCCCGCCAAGGAGGTTATGTATTTGCTAGCTTGTGTTTGTTTGTTTGTCTGATTGTTAGCAAGATATCCTCAAAAAAAAACTACAGGATGGATTTACATGAAATTTTTTCCAGAGCTGTGGTTTAGTCCAAGGAAGAAGCCATTAAATTTTGCTGGTGATAAGGATACTGGTCTGGATGCAAAAAAATCCCAAAATTTCCAAAACACCCATAGGTTAACGTTGTCAGAATTAAAAAAAAAAATCATATCTCTGCCATTTCTTAATAGATTCTTTTCCAATTTCACAGGATAATATGCAGTCAATGTCCCATTATAAAGTTCATTTGAACTTTATAATGGGAAATCCCACTGACGACATTCAATAATTAGAAAATATTAAGTGATGTTCACAAAACTTGTGTTTATACAGGATAACAACCTCCATGTACATGCTAAGTTTGGTCCAGATTCTGGCACTATTCTGAATCTGGTGATCCAGAATTGTATCTTTGACAGGGGTTGTGGAAAAGCCACTGCCAGAATTGAGCTGCTTGGCGGAGGTCTGCACTCTCTGAGTGCTTTTCTAGTTTTAAATTTGGATAGGTTAAACAAAAACCATGACATCTCACACTCTATGGCATGGGAAAACCAAACTTTTAGGTTCATATGATCCACCAATCCATCCTCTTTCAGTTTGGTACCACATGGTTCTTACTAGACTCCAACTATCACTGTGCTATTTCAGCTGTGGAGCACTTGTCCATTGTTTCAGAGGGTCACATGTTGGATGATATCGGGCTCACTTTAATAGTATAAATCCAAGCTTCAGGCATTGTTGAAAGGATGAAGATTTTTAAAAAGTATAAATGAGTGCTTTTTAGGGAAAGTCAACAGGCAAACAACTTCTAAAATGGTTGTTTTGATTGGCGTGAAGGAAATTTGAACCTGATTGAACTTTGCAACATCTTTCTCAAGTTGTTATGCAACTCCGAAATCACTTGATTGACCAGAATTTTCGTGAGTTATGCCATTAGTCACAAACTCTTGACTATTTTCTTACAGAATTTCCTTCAGTTTTGGTCTGAACACACCTTTCATAAATCCTTGCCATATTTTAAGCATATAGACATCATCAAATCATTTAAATGCTTCTCAGAGCGAACAATCATTGTCACCAATCAAAAAGTACAGAAAGAACAGTTTTACAAAGTCAATATCCAACATTCCTCACTCTCAGTTTTCATGTCTTTCTCCAGCAGCAACATCAGAGACACGGTGCAGAAAAAAAGGAAAAAGAAGAAGCAATAGGAGATCTGTAAAATGAATGACAACATAGTGACGTTACACTAAACATTTTGACAGCCCAGATGACTGTTTGAGGGCAAGTGCCGGCACATCCGATCCTGGGAAGGTTGCAACTCCAGCTAGATTGGCAGTCTGTCTGAAACACACACTCCGAGTCCTCTCCACGCTGATATTAGTTAATCCTCATGTCAGGAGTTGACATTTCCCAATCAAAGACGAGTGTGGGATACTTAATCTTCCTCTAAAAGGTTTTCTTGGTTCCTCTTAATCACAAAAACACTCCAGTACTTCAGAGTTTAATCCCAACTCTGTCTCCTTTATAATTTCCTCCGTCTCGACGCTGCTGTTGGTCTAGCCGAGGTGTCCCTTCAGTAACAGTCCATTATGTCTCCTGTCCACGTTGTCGATAAGCTAGTACACCCGATCGTCAGTGTTCATGCAGTAAAGGTTCATCTCTATCTGATCTGCCATAGACCCGACCTTACCCAAGTTTAGCAAACTCTGAGTCCCGCTCCTCTCTTCCGCAGCCCAGAGTGTCCGTCCGCGGGGACTGGACCCTGCTGATTTCCTCAAGGGCACTAGCCAGAGAGTCCAGGTCCCCCGAGTCCTGGTGCTGGACTTCCCATAGACTAAGGATCACTGACGACGGGCTCTCTTGACAGGCAAAGTAGCTCAGATTCCTACAGGACAAAGAAACGTGATATTGAAAAGAGTTAGACAAGGTATGGAAACGTTATTGGTATCATGCATTTCAGCAACAAGCTAATTCAACGTGCCGAAGAGGAGACATCCGTGAGTACAAAAATGACACTGATATGTAGAGCTGTGTGATCTGCACAGGTGTGGTAGCTTATGATGTTTTCATTTTATTTACAGTTTACATTTTAATTAAAATAAAAGACAATGTGGTATTAAAAAAAACTTATGGTATGTTATAGAAAAAAATGAAATAAATAAAATACAACATATTAAGAAAATATTTTACTGTAAGGCTGAGCAGACAGCAGAGCACTGTTGATCATACGTCAACATTTAGCAGAACACAACAAATAAATCTTAAAAGGAGGGTAATTTCACATTTAAAATGAAAATATAAATATTCTTCATTTATACAGCCTTTTACAACAACCCTTTGGGTGAACCAAAGTACTTTACAATAAATAGTAAATATAAAGGAATAAAAAAAAGCAAAAAACAATAAAATAGAATAAAATAAAATACAATAAAATACAATAAAGTAAAAGTGTCACCACGCCACTGGGTATTAAAATTGATCCTAGATAAATAGCTAAACATTTGTTAAAATAAAGGTTGACCAACGGTTATAAAGTCAATAAAGCACAGAAAATTATAAAACTTCTTTTTCACACATCTCAAGAGGCTAACCTTTAATGAATTTATACTCAACAGAGACATTATCAACGGAAAATACATCACTTATAAATTCTCTTTTTGACACTGTTGTATTATTCAACATCAGTCATTTCTACCTTACAATCATCATAGATGTTAATGTTAATATTAGATTATTACTCTTTTCATGATTATAGTGATTATATTTCTATAAAAACTATCAACTATCAATCATACAGACATGAGGACCCTCCTGAATACGAGATGCTGCACCTCAAGGGGCTAACCTCTGATAAATTTATATTTAGCAGAAACACATATGATGAAGTCAGATCTATGATTGGTCCATGGATCTGTCCCTAGCTTTAGTTCTTACTTTTGTCCACTTGTCTCTGTCCACCTCCCTTCCTTCACACACACACCCAACTCAGCATAGTGTGGATGACTGTTCATCATGAGGCTGGGGTCCACATCCAAGATTTCCTGCTTCTAAACAGAGGGTTTTTCTTGCCGCCATGATGGATTCATGTTGGGTTTTGGATGAATGTATGTGGATATAAATGTATATATATATTGTATTTTATATTTGTATATGCATCTCTGCATATACTGTATGTGTATCCATATATTGAAGAGTTTGTCTTCAGCCTGCTCTATTGCTCTATATGCGTCTTGCAATAACACTTGTTATGAAATGGCGCTATACCAATAAAGATTGATTGATTGATTGATTGATTGTCCTGATAAAATATGAAAGCATCTCCAAAATAATCTGTTTAAAAGAATTTTAGTGAACACTTTAATGTAAACAGCCTCAACGTAGTTTAATAAAAAAAGTTGCTGGAGGATCCAAAAGTTTCTGCTTAATATAAAGAAATTAATAATGTATTGAAAAGCAGCTTGAAATGTTGAGATTTTCTACAGTCTCATGCTTGTTCATTAAAGTTTGGTCTACATTGTTCTTTTAGAGCGTGGCTCGCGGCCTGCTGTTGTCAGGCCCTGTGAGGAGACACTTGAAAGGAGTGGATCAAGGAGTCAGATCAGAGGTTTCAGAAATGCTGTGATTAGAAATTAAGGCCTGTATAGAGACAATTTAAAGGGATACTCTGAGCCACTCAGCATCTTTTGGTGCTTTTATACTCCCATGACGGGGGGTAAAGATTAAAAAGTTGTGAAAAATCAAAGCAGCAGGGGCCGAGTCATCTCCGCTTTTTTGTTTCGAACACGGATCAAACTCCAAAACAGAGCCCTTTGTAAATATTTCACGTCTTGGCTCTTTGTTGGGGCTGAACATTTCAAAGAGACGTCTGACTGGGGCTGTCTTGACTGATGTTGCATTTGTGAATTTCAGCATTAGAGGGAATGCGGAATTATTTCATTCGATATGTAATAAAAGGACAACTTTGTCATTTTCTTTTGGAAGCATTTGTGCCCAGAAATGTTTTTTTTTAGCCTGTGAAGTATGGTGTGTGGGTAAGTGCTTGTTTGCTGCGCGTCATAATTGATTTATTGCGTTTTGGGGCATTTTATCCTGAAGATATGATGTGCCCTCTGCAATTTGGAGGATAAAAACGAACCAAATGGGCCCTCAGTGGTGATTTAACTTTCTTTATAAGCCTTCATCAGAGGATTTATGCAATTTTACTTCCACAGTCTCTAATCATTTATATCTTCTTTCTCACAAAGGATGTGCAGAATGCCACTCATTTGCATTTTTCCCATATAATTTGCGAATGTGTCTGGATATATTATTTTGGAGTTCACACATTGTATTTAGTGATCTCAGCTGTTTTCAGCCCAGCTGCTCAAGGCAGATTTTCTCATTATAGCAAAAAATAATAACATCGCATCCTTGACAGAGCCGTACTTTTGTCTAAATGCACATTTTTTTAGTTTCATGTCTTGGCTTTCTTCTTGAAGTCGCTGAGCATGGCATTACAGAGAAATCAATAATGGGGTCATTTTAAGATTGATATAAAAATGCTCTTCATTAACATGGCACAGTGGTGCAGCAGGGAGTACACAAGCCTCACAGCAAGAAGGTCGCTGGTTCCATCCCCTTGTCAGTCAGGGCCTTTCTGTGTTGAGTTTTGCTGCCTTCCAGTTGTACTGGGAAGTTAGGATTTCCGAATTCCGAGTGGGAAATTTCAACTGGAACGCCCCCTGAGGTCGTAATTTCTTACTGAGAAGTCAGGGGATCCTCACCAACCCTGAGTTGACAATCAAAGATGGCTGCCCCAGGTGTAAACAGTTATTAAGCTCCTGTTAAGCTCACAATAGCCTGGTAGATCAACAAGTTTCTTCCGACTTTGTAACTGGAACGCTGATAACTCAGAGATTACATTATTCCCACTCCCCTCTTCCCAGTTCCAATGTAAATGGAAGGCAGAATTTGCATGTTCTTCCCGTGCATGCGTGGGTTCTCTCTGGGCGCTCCAGCTTCCTCCCACAGACCAAAAACATGCTCATTTGGTTGATTGGTGACTCCAAATTGCCCTTAGACATGAGTGTACGTGTGAATGGTTGTCTGTCTATCTATGTGGCCCTGTGATTGGCTCACCCAATATCAGCTGGGACAGACAGCTCCAACCGACAAAATAACGGTATGATGTCACACTGACAGGTCTTTTCAGGGGGGGGGCAACTAGAACTGTAAACAGGGGGAGAGGGAGAAGTCTTGATGCCGCAGACTTTTCTTGTGTATAGAAGAGCACCATCATGCTTGGGATTAATAAAACACACTTAAGGATGGAAAAATAAAACTGAAATCATATTAAGGCTGTCAGTTTCCCCAATAACAAACTCGAATGGTTTTCAAACATAAATGCAAATAACTGAAGATATTCGGTTATTTTGCCCCCCCCCCACCCTTCAGTAGTAAGGGACAAGACTCTCTTATCTGTTCCTTCGATAAGGATCCTGCCAAAAAAAACGCAGTCCCACAGGGTTTAACGCTCAACAAAGTGCCATTGGACTCAACTGCATAACTTGGATGAAAAGCCGACAGGTGAACCCGCAAATTTGTTGTGGAGGACAAGTGACTAATCTGCTTTGCACATAACTGACATACAGCCTGGTCTTTAATTTTAATTTTGCCATTAATGGTGTAGAACCCAAAATACTTCCACACAGAGCTCTTCAGATGTTTCGGTGTTGTTCTTGTCCGCCTGGAGTGGCACTCGTTGTTTACTGAGGTCAAGAGAGCAGTCTATGTGGCTGATGGTCAGGTTGCGCTGAGAGCGCCCTCTGTTGGATCAAACGGTCCACTGCTCCAGGCGCCCTGATGTGGTGCTACATGTAATATTTTACTTCTTAATATTTTTTAGACTTCATGTATGGATATTTATCCCCATGCTCAAACGGTTATTCGAATATCAAGTATAAGGTGACAGCCCTAAAACATATGGGCTCCTTGGATTTTATTTTGATATCAAATATGGACCTCCCTACCAACAAATCCTTCTGTTATACTCAAGGAAAATACTGACCTGATCAGATAATGCTTTTCTACACTTGAATACTTGAAAGTACACCTTTAAATACTATGATTAAAGGGTCCTTATTTTGCATAAGACTTTTTAATAGTTAATACCAATTTCTGACCACAGCTTGTCTACAAACCCCCCAACATGAGAAAAATCCTCCTGTCCCTTCGTTGTTTGCTCCACTTTGCAGAAAATGTTTCACAGTGGCTGGCAGTCCTCTCTCTTGCACTGATTCTGACGTCATGTGAAAACCCTCTCTAGACTTCTGGTGGTTCAATAGAATGTCTTCTGCACGTATGAGTCACTGAATAAGAAAAGTAAGTATGAGCCGGATGTCTTAACCACATTCTTTACTCCCCTGCTGTTGTTCTAGCATCCATCCAACAGAGTGCACTGTTTCATTACAATGGGATCCCCTTTGTCCCCTACATCCCTCTCTCCCACTTCCTCTCCTCATATGAAGCCGTTTCCTCACATTCAGAGAAATAATTACAGAAATCAGCTTAAGCAGGAAGCGACATTCCCATTACATGCTTTTTGGTGTGTTCGACTTTGCTGAAAACACTCTGAAATCCTCTCCTCGTCGCCGGTCACAGATGTTTGTTTCTCAGACTGGCTTTAAGGGAAATTCCTTAATCACATAGTTTCTGTCACACTCTCTTACTCAACTTTCCCCTCTCATGTTTCTCCAACTGGCAGGAGAGAGCGGATACTCACACTTATCAACTTCTCTCCCTCGAGAGCTCCTCTGCTCGGATCTTTAGAGCCTTCACGGCCATCAGCATTTGATTATTGACTTCTCCTCTGAAGCACAATTAGAGATCAGCTTGTACCGAGACAATGAAGAAACCCTCGCTCTGCCTACGCAAATACTGACCCGGTATAACCTCTGGAGAGTTTAGCCGGGGTTGAAGCCGTGAACACATGCAGAGATGCTGCTAATGAAGAGTGCTAACACGAACACATTTTCTTGCCAGAGGCTGGGCTGTCAGCGGTCTGAGACCTTCCTTCAGATTTCTGCAAAACACGGCATTTTTCTCTGCAGTTATTCTGACTGTGCTGCTGCAGCTCTCGCTCCCTTGCCTCCTCGCTCTGTGCATGTGTTTCTAGATCTATAATGAAATCAGCAGAGTGGCATGTTACTGAAGGCTGCTTGGTGATGGGAGATTAGGGCTGACACGGTGCCTAAGTTCTAGATTAAAAATAGTATTCAAAGTGGTGCGACGTTTACATGCTGGAGAGACCTGGACATGTGGGAATTTCCACTTTCTAGTCATTATTCTGAGAAAACACCAGAACTAAACACGCGTATATATGAATTTGTATGACTCAAAGATGACTCAGCAATAAGAAAATGACAACTCTAAAGCTATAAGGAAAAATAATGCCCAATGAAGTGTCCATTATCTGAATGCATAGACTCCACTGAAGCAAGAGGCCTCAATATGTCCTCCATTAATTCCTGGTAATGGATATTTGAGGGGGCATTATCTGCTGAGACCGCTGCCTCTCAGGTAGTGTGGTGCGTGGCAACATTGAGGGAGGGGGTGCAGGTTGTCTAGTGAGTGTTTGTCCTTGAGTTCTGATTGTCATCCAAGGTGCCAAGTCAAAGTCCTAAACAGTGATTGGCTCTTTGCCTTGTAAGAAGTGAGATTTATGTCAAAATCAATGTAGGCTTAAAACTTCCTTGGATCTCAAGGTGGCACTTTTTCTTCTACAAGAGCTCTAACTGATGACTTTGGATGTACATTTCCCTTTAATTCGTTCAAAGAGGTAAGCCTTGAAGATCTATAGGCCCTATCGTATGCCCAGAAGCATTTTGACGTGAAGCAGCAGGTGTCCTCTCTAATTTCTCCCTGACACAGGTGTCAGTTTCACATCCAGCACTCAAGTTCTTTAAATAGCAAATGATTGTGCACTACCGTTTGCACCCAGGTGTGTGTTTGTCAGAAAATGACGAGTGGTCAGGCTTAAAGAGGGTGTGTTCCTAACTTGAGGATGCAGAAGTTGACCACATTTTAAACCTCTTTATACCTGATCTAATTTCAAAAGTCTGTGGCACAGTGTTTCTGCTATTGTGAGGACAAAGTAGAGAGACTGATACATATCTGTGGGACCAAAACACATAGTACAGAAAATGTTATTTCACTCACACAGGATACATGAAACAAATCTCTACTGTTAAAAATCAGAACATAATCCAGGAAACCATAAAAACATACCTGACTGCAGATTTTTGCACAATATGGAGCTACACTTTAAATATTTGTGTACATACTAATCAATCTCATAGATAATTATGCTCACAGATAATAAAACATGCTGTCAAGAGCGTTTTACACATGTAATAGGTAATTGAATCTAGGATTTTTGTGGGGAAAGAAGAAAGTAAGTGCTTTAAGGTCAACAGGTATTTTTTAAATAATTAAGAAGGTTTCGCTTTAAGCTCATGCTAAATCTGACTGATTGTTTCATATACTCTGGATGCTTCAGTGAAAAAAGACATCTGAATGTGAGCATTTACAGATGTCAAGCAGGGTTTATTGTGTGTTCTTTGAGTGCAGAGCAAATATAAAAGGTGAGGAATTAAATAATCCATCTTAAATTCAGACAAAACAACCAAAATTGATGTGTTAGTAGAAAAACATCAGCCGCCCAGTGCACTAATTTAAATTGGATGAGAGCTCAAACTCTGTTTGGTCTGATTTATGATACGCCCAAAAAAAAACCCATGTACAATCAAAGCACATAATTCATTTTCTTAACATGGACTGGCTTTGCCTGAATTTAATTAAAAAAGGGAAAATATAGATCTATTGGTCGAAAACTGCTGTGTGCCATGGGGTTCAGATAATGCAACTCATGCCGTCAAAATACGGCCCTGTATTTTTCTTTGAATGTCGCTGTGGCACATTTCTTTCTGTAAGGGCTTAAACTTAAAACTTTAGACTTAAACTTTCTTTTTATGTGTTTGAAGAAGAAAGCCTGTAAAGTATGTAAAATTGTTAAAAAAAACTAAAAACTATTTTCTTTTTCATTTTTTCCCAATAAATAGTCCGATTCTATGTTATATATACCTGTACTTAAATGTTCTCTTAAGTTTTCAAAGACAGGAATTCCTCATTTTCATAGTCATTATGTCCCTTTTCATGGTGAGCGTGGCCATTCCCACTCTGATTTTGACTCAGTTGCAGTCGTTTTGTTTAGTTGATAGCCCCCTGGCTGCAGAATTTTACAGAATGCATTTATTTATCTTTTTAAGTTTTACAGTATTTTGAGATTTAAAAATTGATTTCCTGAGCTATGACTACATTTCCCTTCATCTAAAATGTGATTATACCTTCAGACATCATAATAACTTCTCTTCTAAATAACCTATTGACCTTTTGTTAAGCTCCGCCCTTTCAAGGAAGTGATCCTCTGTTAAGCCCCACCCTCCTTAGTTACTGTTTCTAGGTTATACAAAATCTGTTGTTGCTGTTTCCTCTCCCATTTGAAACATTTAAAAATACCCCCTCGTTGACCATCTTTTAATCATATTAAATTCATTTGATTCTTTTTCAAGTTTTGCCCAAGTGAAAGAATAAAGACAAAACCACAGCAGGATGTAAAAAGAAAAATCAAAATATTTATGAATGTTTCAATATAATTACAAATATAACTGCATTAAATTAGACTCTGCTGACACAGAAAGTGCTTGACTGTGTAACCCAATGACTACTGCTTTAACCAGGGATTCTCTGATTCTGATTGGTTGATCAGTTAACCAATCAGAAACCCAAAAATGGGTCAATTGCATGAATCATCAAATTGGAGGAATCAATGCACACAGGCGGAAGAACACATAGCCATGTGCTGCATTGTAAAATAGAGCCAAACAGAGACCTCCTGGAGGAAAGATAAACAGCTCTGAAATTTTTCGCATTATCATACATTGAACCCGACATACTTTCATGCGTAAAACTCACTTAATTATGTGAAATATTTGTACCCCCCAACAACAGTGCACCTTACTGGTAGTTTAAACTTGTTCTTCTTAAAGGTACAGTGCTGTTAGAGCCTGTTGTCAAGCACCTGATACAACCCAACTTCAAAAATACTGAATACTTTAATTCTGTGATTCTATCCAGTTTATTGTCAGATTGTGAGCATAGCAAAGAGCTGCCATGGTTATCTGGTCTTTTATTCTCTTATTAGGTTGAAGAGTTACAGATTATGAGCCTGTTAAATGACGAGAGAGTCCGCACGCTGAATAGTAGACTCACTTAAAAGGAAATATTACCCAACAGCGGCAGGAAGTGCATCAAATTTATTTCCAAACAACAGTGAAGACATCCATCGTCAGATATTAACAACCCCTGCAGTCTATAGAAAGTAGTACCTACAATACATGGTAAAATGTGGAGAAATGCCTGAAAAGATGTCTAATATGAGATGTGCACTGAAAAAACTCAGATCTAGGTGAGAGTATTTGTTTAATTTCATGACAAAAAAAACTCACTAGACTTATTCTAATCCACAATTTCTTTATATGTCTGAATTAAGATCCCATTTGAAGATATAAAAGCTAATAATAAGGCCTGAGTTGCTTGTAATAATAAGTAAAATTATCTGCCAATAAGACAAGACAAATTTAACTTGAGCAGATACTAAACCTTAATTTGAGACCCTCACTGAGTCAAACTTTCCTTGTTTCACTGGCAGATATTTTCTATTCATTACAAGCAATTCAGTGCCTTATTTTTGCCTTTCATTCCTTAAAGTAAGATATTTATCTTGACTGGTTAAGTGAATGTGGATTAGAATAAGTGTTTTGGATATTTTTGACTTGAAAATAGACAAACACACTTACCTAGATCTGAGATTTTGCAGTGTGTATCCTCACATGACACAGCAATAAGTAAAGGACAACAGAGTATGATACAGGATGGTATTGGGCTTCAGACTGCTATTACTCATACCTGTCAATGTGCAGCTTTTGAGCCAAGAGCTGCCAGTCCTTCCCCTTGGCATTAGCGGTGTCAAAGGTGGCGCTGATCCGCTGACGGATGGACAGGGGGATTTTAAAGGCCCTTGACCCTGTCTGAGAGGTGATGGTGCAGTCTGACTGTGTGAAAAAGGGCACCACTCCCTTTTCATTCTGGTAGCAGAAATAAGACAGAAGTGTGAGGATGATTTCAACATCGCAACAACAAAATATCAATATGAAGACAAGGGCGAGGACTTATCACGATTATTTAGCAATCTATACATGAAAAAGCTCCCTGAGAGGCTCATTAGGTGAGCTCTTGAAACAAATCAAGAGTTATTCAGTGTAATAAAAAGGGGAAATTAGCAAGCCGCATGTCCGCCCACGTGACATAATATCTGCTTTTACCTCCACCACAGACGTGTAGACCTGGAGGATCTGCTCCTCGCCTTTGACCTGCCTGACACTGATCTTGCAGGAGAGCTGCGACGAGGAGTGGCTGTAGCGCTCCAGAGAGAAGGCACACTGCAGGGGACGCTGGTTACTGGCCCACACCTGAGAAAAGGAGAACTCCTGCAGGGACAGAGAGGAGAGGAAGAGAGGAAAACAAGAGGGCGGACAGGGAGAACGATGAAAGGATTAGACGAAAGAGACATTAAGCCCCCGCTAAAGACGTTTGGTTGCTAGAATCCTGTTTTGCCACCCACTTTGCTGTTTACATGATTAATTAAGATTGAATGAGGGGCCTCTTTAGCAAATCAATGGTATTACCTCATCAAGCAGTTTACCCGTTAGAAACAAACATTTAGAGCCCAGTTAACATGTAAAACAGCCTGAATCATTAGGAAAAGAGAATTAAATTAGAGTCACTGAGAAATAATGAAGACGCTTTATCTTTATTTAGCCTGACGCCCTACATGGGAAGCCTGACATGACCTCATTAGGACAAAAATATGAAGCAGAAAAGTGCAATGTGTGGAATTTTTCTCTTACATGTCTTAATCAATTTACAAAACCCTAATTCTAAAGAAGTTGGAACGTTGTGTAACACATCAATAAAAACTGAATGCAATGACTGAATGCTTTTCTACCTATATTTGATTGAATACACTACAAAGACAAGATATTTGATGGTCCAACTTTTAAGATTTATTGTTTTAATGCAATTACTTAATACTTTTAAATTTGGTGCCTGCTACACCTTCTAAAAAGCTGGGACAGAGGCATGTTTACCACTGTGTTACATCACCTTTCCTTTAACAACACTTGGGAACTGAGAACACTAATTGTTAAAGCTTTGTGGGTGGATTTGTTTTCCATTCTTGCTTGCTGGCTTCATAATGTACCACACATTTTCAATGGGAGACAGGTCTTGACTGCAGCAGGTCAGTCTTGTACCTGCACTCTTCTACTATGAAGCCACGCTGTTGTAACACATGAAGAATGTGTCTTGCTGAAATAAGCGGGGATGTCCCTGAAAAAGACATCACTTGGATGGCAGCAAATGTACTCCAAAACCTGTATGTACCTTTCAGCACTAATTAATGGTGCCTTCACAGATGTGCAAGTTACCCATGCCATGGGCACCAACACAATGCCATACCATCAGAGATGCTGTGAACTTTGTAATGAGAATAATCTGATAACCTTTAGCCTGGAGGACACAATGACCATGATTTCCAAAAACAATTCAAAATGTGGAGTTAGACCACAGCAGACATTTCCACTTTGCCTCAGTCCATCTCAGATGAGCTCAGGCCCAGAGAAGCTGGTGACATTTCTGGGTGTTGCTGATATATGGCTTTGTCTTTGCATGGTAGAGTTTGAACTTGCACTTGTGGATGTAGAGATGAACTGTATTAATTGACAATGGCTTTCTGAGGGCTGCCCTTTGTCACCGATTCTGTTCATAACTTTTATGGACAGAATTTCTAGGCACAGCCAGGGTGTTGAGGAGTCCGGTTTGGTGACCTCAGGATCAGATCACTGCTTTTTGCAGATGACGTGGCTCTGTTGGCTTCATCAGACTGTGACCTGCAACTCTTGCTGGATCGGTTCACAGCGGAGTATGTAGCAGCTGGTATGAGAATCAGCACCTCCAAATCGGAGTCCTTTTCCTCTGTGTTGGGGATGAGGTTCTGCCCTGAGTGTAGGAGTTCAAGTACCTCGGGGTCTTATTCACGAGTGAGGGAAGGATGGAACGGGAGATCGACAGGCAGATCGGTGTGGCGTCGGCAGTGATGCGGACTCTGCACAGGTCCATCGTGGCAAAGCGGGAGCTGAGCTGAAAGGCGAAGCTCTTGATTTACTGCTCGATCTTCGTTCCTACCCTCACCTATGGTCACGAGTTGTGGGTAGTGACCAAAAGAACAAGATTGCGGGTATGAAGGGCCGAAATGAGTTTCCTTCGCAGGGTGTAGCCAACTTTCTCCTGGGTATCTCCTGTGTGTAAAGAGGGTCTGGTCAATCCCTCTGGTCGTGAATTCTCAGCATTTCTCTCTTGTAGTTTTTTGGGGTTATGTATGCAGCATTTCTCTTTCGCATTTGTTTTGTCGGTTTGTATTTTTTTGCTTCTGCTGCGTTTCTGTGATTGCATCTGTTTTTTGTGCAGCGTTTTTCTGTTTTTTTTTTAATGTGTTTGTGTGTTTTTTGGTTTTGCATTATTTCTGTGTTTGCAGCGTTTGGCTGTTTGCGGCGCGTATGCCCTTGTCGGCCACCGTAAGATATAGTCGATGGAACCCAAAGAAATGATCCCCTGAAGATATTCCTGGAGCAAAAAGCAATACATTTAAATGTCAGTGCAATATTTACGGCTTTGTTGTCTTGATAAATTCTCTTTTCCAAATTCCTCAACTCAAAATATCCTCTTAGTATCTTTGTAAAACTTACTCTGTTAGATCAAGAACACTTTATTATGCAGTTAAGGACAAAGTCATCTAAATTCAGCCAAACTGCTGGGCACTTTCCCTAGAAGCTGTGGCGGAAAAAGAAAAATAAATCACACAAATCTAACGGCGATTTGATCAAAAATGGAATCTGTAAGACCAATTTTGTCTTCCATTTCTAACTACTGTGTGACCCAGACAGTGGCGCAGCAAGAGCAGGTCAAAAACAGTGTTTCACAGATGAATCATCCCCTCTTCAGATCCATCAGACGAGAGGACAGATACTTGTAAAAGCCTCTTTCAGGTAAAAGTGGAGTCTGCCTGGAAGCCTGCGGTCATCTGACTCCTTTAGGACCCTCACCTCACATTGTAGCTCCTCCCACTTCAGAGGAAATAGTCTCTTGTTGTTATTCTTGAGGCGCTATGGAGGGCTAATTCTGCTAATAGGATGTTTCTGCTGGGCTAAACATCAGAGGGCAGAGCTGAACATGCAGCGTGCAGACCCTCAGGAAACCGTCTGTGTGTGTGTGTGGGGGGGGGTGTGGGTGTGTGTGTGTGTGTGTGTGTGTGCCTGGTAGTCATAATTAATATTGTAAAGGGGGGTGTGTGTGGGAGAGATAGCTAGCCTCACTGATCTCCTGCTGTGCCCTTGCTGCTGTCCTCTGCGGCAGCTTTGATGTGACCAAGTAACTGAAAGGGAAACTGGGAGGGATGATAGAGCTGTAAAGGAGGCACTATGGACACCGTGCTGCGTATGGGATGTAGCCATGGCGACATCCCCTTTTCACTTGTTTACTCACATTTAAAGCCTTCAGATTGGTACTCTGATAGTCTCCATATTTGATTTGACCATATTATGAGAGGAGGGTCGATACTCTTTCATATGTAGCCTATAGATATGCTTGGGTGACCAGGTGCTAACAAATCACAAGAAACAGGATGTTTGTGAGCGTGAACCTCCATCAAGACCTTTCCAGCATTGTTAGGTGAGTTATTGTCAATAATGGGGAAAACTGTCCTATCTCCCAATGTTTATAAATTCTTAAAAAAAAATCCTGGATCCACATCTGGCTTAAGACCACCGCTGAAATTGAATCACTTCTTCTTTCAGCCATGACCAACATTCCCTGAAAATTTCATCCAAATCTGCTCACAGCTTATGAGTATCACAAACAAACAACTATGATACGCCGGCAAAAACATAACCTTGGCAAAGGTAACTTGAAGTGCTCCGAAAGCATAAATATTTGCCAAAGCATTTGAAACATTGTTGAGCAAGTTATTGTCAAAAATGTGCCCAATATAAACCAAGTCTTTCAAAAATTCCTGTTTCCACATGCTGAGTTGGGCCACCATCAAAATTAAATTACTTCCTTCTTGTCCCATTTTTAAAAAAAATTGAAATCTGTATTTAACTTTGGAGTTATCCTGCTCACAAACTAACAAAGTAACAAATTCTGGCATAAACATAACCCCCTTGACAACGATAATCATTAGCAAGAGAAACGCTTTACAGGCACAGTACGTGCCACCAGGGGGCTCTCAAGTAAACAACCGCCAATGAGCCAAGATGTAGAGACCCAGTCCCCTTACCTGCCTTCACCGTTTACGGGTTTTTGAATTTAGCAAAAACATCACTCTGTGACTTTTGGGGAAAAACTTTGCGCAATATAAAAAAGTCTTCTTGGTTTGTGATCATTGTTTGCACTATTAACTCGCAAAGCATGCTGGTGTGCACTATACAGAAATCAGGAGGCCAAGGAGCAACTTGGGGTTAAGTGTCTTGCCCAAGGAAACATCGCAATGGAACAGCCAGAGCTGGGCTTGAATCTGCAACCCTCTGATTACCGACCAAGCGCACTATCAGACTACACCCCCGATGCCCTTATATCTTAAAAGTCAGGTCCTAAGTACAGAAAATAATAATTCTCATGGAACAATTGGGTCGTACCATTTTGTTTTTTTCAAGAGTTGTTTTAAAAGCCTGTGCTTTAATCTAACCCTGCATAAGAAAAATCCTAGTTGATTTAACTCCCTTTAAATTGAGTCCCTCCATTATAACCTCCAGGAAAAAAAACACATTTTCGGCAGTTTTGTGCTCTGGTCATAGCCATCTCCCCATTTACAGACCACACTCTGGACCAGAAACAAAGTAACTGTTCCCTATTGCATGTTTTCACTCTGAATTTTAAGCCATGCCTACCTGGTGGCATGAAAACACATACAGACTTTACAGTGTTATTTATACCCTCCGTAGACTGCACATAATATTTCATTGAGGGAGTTTAAGCAAAGCTGCACATTCACTGGAGCTCGGCTAAAATTAGAAGTGGGATGCACATATGGTCACAGCTTTACATTCCTTTACAGTAAACGGCACACACAGTCACAGTTACACCCATGCGTACCTGGCAGGTGGTGAAAGGCTTGATGCTCCAGAGTAACTGTGGGACGTCCTGGATGGACACCTGGAGGCTGAAAGTGTTTCCCCGGAACAGCATCATTTTGGGCTCCTCCAGCAGCCGCCCACCCCTGCTGCGCTCGCCCACTGCAACCTCCTGTTAAAGGAAGAAAAAGGTGGGGTTGGGTTATTTTCCTGAAGGTGGGTGCAGGGGTTAGAGAGCTGATGATGATCTGTATATATTGTTTTATATGGCTGGTGGATGCCAAGTGTAACAAACAAGGGCTCACAGGTGCAGCTTGTGGCTTTTAGTGAGCAATAAAATGGTTCTGTTAATTCATAATTAAACAGTTAGTGTGATAAAGATGTGTCCTTGCACAGAAAAGCACACACTGGAAATCTTTACCTAATTGTTTTGCATTTTTATGCCTCTTTTATTGGTGAGATAATAAAACAGGAAAAGTGTAATTGCAATGGTTTATCCAGGATGGAGAGTTTAATTGAGGAATTAAAACAGCTAGGACTATTTCTCGTCTTGCTGTTCCAACTTTCAGGGACACAGGAGCCTTGTTTTCCGAAAGAGGTGTCAAAAATGGTGGTACAACCCTTTTAATAGAATCAAATGATTACTCAACTTGCCAGAAATTGGCCCTAGGGCAAAAACCAGCATGTTAAAAACTAAATTCATGTTGGAGAAAAAAAAAAAATGTTTGTTTTGATTTTCCACATTGAACTGTTTTTGGGCTCCTGGGTTCTTATGACTTATTAACAGGTTCTTGTTGTTGTTGCTTGGGTTTATTTTAACTGCTTGATATGCTTATAAGGGGTCTTTCATTTGGACTGTGCTTGTCAGTCTTATTTCTGGTTTGTGTCTTTTAACTTACAGTCCTTATCTGGCATATTTTACTTCCGTATGCCAGTTGGTGTTTTTAACATGCCACCTCTGCAGAGGAGTATCTCTCTGCACACAACAAAAAGTTAACAGCATCTTCCACTTGTTGCAACCCTACCTGCCTGAAATGGCATGTTCCCCCAGCCACCCCAAATAGACCGACCAGTGTTACAGCTACTGCTGTAATTGGCAGATCAGCTGTCCTTTTCACAGTATCTTCACGCAAAATGGATCACCAGATCCAGAACAGTGCCAGGATCCAGATCAAACTCAGCACATACATGGAGGGTATTGTCCTGAGCACAACATGTTTCGAGAACATCACTTAATATTTTGATTTTATATGAATTATTGAATGTCGTCAATGGGATTTCCCACTGTAAATTTCAATCTTTTCTGTGACGTCAATCTGGATTGGAACCAGATGAAATTTACCTTGATGACAGAGACATGGACCCAATATTATCCTGTGAAACTGAAAGTGAATCTGCAAAGAAATGGCAGCAATATGATTTTGTAACATTCTGCTTAATGCTTACCTGAGGGATTTGGGGAAATTTGGGGAATCTTTGCTTTCAGACAAATATCCGTCTCACCACCAAAATTTTTTGGCTTCTTCCTTGGACCAAACCGCATCTCTGGTAAAATTTTCATGTAAATCCATCCTTTCGTTTTTACGTAATCTCGCTAATAAACAGACAATCATACAAACAAACACACGCCAGCAAAAACATAACCTCTTTAGCGGAGGTAACAAATCTGTGAGGCTGTGACATTGTGCCTTCAGAGGGGCGTAAATATCATACCTTTAAAGTTCCACAGGTTTGGGCTTGCAAGTCCAGTGCTGTGCATAACCCACAGAATGGATGCTGAGTTGTTGACAACATGGTGCCAAGCAGCTCTGAACTGACCAATTGAGTGGTGCAGGACTGAGTCCTAAAATGAGGAGGTAAGTTAGCATTTTAGCTCTTTGGTTCCCAAGGCCTATGGGATTTTAGAAAAGTGTTACTCATAGATACCTGGATAAGGTCAGTGATGAACATGTGCACGTACGAGATTTGAACACATCTCACATCCTACTTGCAGTGTATCTCGGGTCCATCAGGGGTTTGAGGTCCACATCTTGGAAGCCACTATCATTATGATAAAATGAAATATAAAATAGCTGACCCATCACAACTGCAGCTGCCTTTGTTTTGCACAAAACAGAAAAAAAAAACTTTAAATATTCAGTGATTTATTTATTTTTACCCCTGACTAATACACTGCAGCTAAGCAACAAACACAGATCCCTTCTAAATAGAAGCAGAACTGTTTTTTATTGGGTTTGAAGCCATGTGTGCACTGCTTGCCCCCTGGGGATCCTCGATTTTTATCTGCCATTGCTCTTTACACATTTGAAAAGCCCTGTGACCATGAAGTTAAAAAAAAAAAAAACTCATCTCTTTACAAACAATGAAAACAGCATGGTGCATTGTGGGGGGGTTTAAGCTTCAAAAGTCATCTAGCATGATTGAAACCCCAAAGTTGAAAAGCTCAAACGTGGCCCCCCAGGAGCAAACGCTGCTCACAACTCGTGACCAGACACAAAACAGATCAAACCGGCAGACTGCAGGAGCGACAAACTGGCTCTGCTGGAGCTGAAAAAATTGGATAAAGAGAGCAGCCAGAATAATTCTGCAGACATATTGTTCGTACACATGAACAGAGGGAAAATTCAGGAGAGTAGTCCTCAGTCAATTTTTTACTTTGGCTCTCTGCAAGCTGATATCGTAATATTTCCGGATCTATAGAGAACAGAAACATCTGTGAGTATGTGCCTGTGTGTTCCAGCGTGTTTGTGTTTACGTTTGGGGCATCATGGGAATGCAGGGAGGGTCAGAGTATGAGTCCTGTATGCATGCTGCTTATCCTGTTGGTCTCAGTGCACACAGGCTGTCTTCAACCTTATCAGTCCTTTCTCTGAGCTCGCAAGGGAAATTTATCCTTGTAGTAAGATCAAACAAAAGCCAAAAAAGAGAACAAATGAACAAATAACCACTTTTGACTCATGGAAAGGTGGAGTATATTGGCTCTTGAAAGTTAAGTCCATTGTTATTTGCTAAGGTGCATCCTTTAGTTCTTAGACAAAGGCAGGTATACGGCTAATGGACAGTGAAAGAACATTTGATGTTTAATTAACAGAAATGTCCTGTATTTAATGTTGAAGGTGCATGTTTATGGTCAACTCTGACTTACAGAAAAAAATATCATTTTTCTAGCGGGTCTCAGTGACATTTGGCCTAGAAAATATAATCCGTTCACCTTGGATAGGTGCAGAAATTAAAATAATGAGGGAGGCCTGGCAAACTAACACAAATAGCATAATAAACCCAATAAACAAGAACCAAGGGGAGAGACAATTGATTCTCATGGGAGGGAAGCAATTGTGTTCGGGCCAAACTGGCTTGGCCCAATCAGCGTCCTATAGAGCAGGACGAGTTGGGAGGTATTAGCAAGATGGCAGCAGGAAGTAACTGCACAGACAGAGATTAGCATAGATGCTAACAGGTTCAGTGGCAGTTTTATCAGAGCTGGACCACTTTTCTTTATTAAATGAAAAACAAATAACAACACCACAAACTTCTCCATGGAAAATATATTTTCGATAAGCAGAATCAATAAAGACATTGGCATAAAACTATATAAATTTTCATCCCTAGTCAAGGCACAAATGAGAAGTCATTAGATTCTGGTGTTGATCTGAATCCAGATGTGGATCCAGGATTTTTTTGAAGGATTTCTTATCAGTGCTGGACAAGGCAGTTCAACACATTTTTGATAATAACTTGCCCGAAAATGTTGGAAATGCCTTGGTGGAGCTTTGTGCTCTTGGGGAACTGGTTGTTCCTTTTATTGTGCTTTACTGATGGAATGGATGGACAGTGGATGGAGACAGAAAGTGGAGCAAGGGATTGAAGGAGGAGAGGCAGCAGTATATGGAAAGCTGTTTGGGCATAAAATTGATATTGGTGATATCAACCATAGTTCAGCTTTATTAGTACTAAAATTAGGAGTACATGAACTCAATTTTAGTCAACTAGTGTGTGAATAGACTTCATTAGTAAAGCAAGAAGTGCCACTAGTACTACTAGTAGACTGTTTTGGGTTTACTATAACTACTAGTAGACTTAAAAATGTTCACTAGCACTACTAGTAAGCCTTAAATGCTAATAAGGAGGCAGGCTTCCTATTAGCTTTCAAAAATATTACAACCAATCAGGGTGCTAGATTTGGTTATAGTCCCTCCTACTTCATTTGCATTAGGTCTACTAGTACTACTAGTGAAACTTTTTGCATTACTAGTCCTACTAGAAGACTAAAAAATTTTACTAGTACTACTAGTAGCACTAGTGACACTTTTTGCTTCACTAGTAAAGTCTACCCATGCACTAGCACATGCACTCCAAATTTGAGCACTAGTAGAGCTGAACTATAGTTGTTATTACCAATATCAATTTTATGCCTAAATGGTTTTCCATAGCAGACTGGATTTGAACACTGATCACAGTGAGAGTCTCCATACATGCAGTTTGTGGACATATCCAGGTAGGCTATCAGAGCCCTAAAATAGAGATGAGTCATCCATAAGAAAGAGTACACACGTGCAAAGACTGAGGAAAACATCAGTGGTGCAAAATTTGAAAATTTCCTTCAAAGCGTCCTTGAGAGAGAAGAAGAATGACTGGCCTGAATGGACGTTAGGATGCATGATCCACTCAAAAAAATGAACTGATGAAGCTGTGTGTCTGTCTCATTTGAGAGAAAACAATTTTTTCCTTTTTTGCTGCAGAAAACCAGGACAAAAAGGGACACGATCACAGGCTGATAACAAGGCCAGACTTTTTAGCAGAGCACCACCGTGAAGAACCCCAAACCACTTCTCAGGATGTGTCTCGGTTTAACGTGTTCAAATGCCTGTCATGTGGAATTCACTGCAAAAAACACGTTTAATTAACAGAGAGCAAATTAAATTACGTAAAGAAAGGGCAGGGAAGCAACCTTGGAGCATCTGTTGTCTTTGTAATTAAAAGTCCCTCTTTGTCTGCAAGTCATCAAGCATCTCCCACTGGCGATGTTACAGAGCAGGCAGATCTTCAGTGGAGCAAAAAAAAAAAAAAAAGGCACAGACTGCAGTTCTTCTAGGCAAAAACACACTTGACGCATCAAGCAAACACTTCCAATTAAAAATTCTTACATCACATATTTAGATCATAACACTTAGTTGCTGTGGGAGGCTCAGTTACCCGGCCAATCTGTCCATTTCCCCCACAGACTCAAGAATCTCAAGAGGGATTGAAAAGAGGGCCACGACTTTTTTTAAATATGACTGCTGTTCCTCCAGTGACGCCATGACATTGGATTTTGTGGTTTTAAAACAAATGTCAGAACAAATATTGGACAATATACCAGCTGAACAATAGTGCATGACCCTTACACTTTTAATTCAAGCTTGATGGATATACTGTAAACCCACTTTATCTACTGCTACTGGCTTATTGGCTTATGAGACAAACATTTATTTCATGGCTTTAATGGACACTTGATTCTAATTATCTAAGTTTCCATAGTGATAAAAATAAAAAACAATGAAGGGCACACGTTTGCTGTGGACGTGACTCTTTTCCCAAACTCATGAGGACCTACCAGGATGCGGTCTGCTGTGGGGGAAGGAGAGGATTTTTCCCCTCTGTCTGCCCTCTGTGATGGTTAATTTTTTATTACCAGTGGGGATATGTTTTGACCAACCCATTCACAGGCACATACCAGTGGAAGTAGTGACTTCTATGTAAATTGTCCATTAATATCAGCCAACACAATCACAATCAATCTTTCAAAAACAGAAGTACCCAACCAATGGGCCGTGAACCAGAACCGGGCAAAAGAACATTTGAGCCTTCAAGAAATAAAACAATTCATTTAATTATCCTTTTCTGAATAAGAGACCGAAGTGTGGTTTAGTTTGGCCTCCATGCATATTCACATGTGTATCTCAACTAGGCAGACTTTACATTCAGGCTCTCTTCACTGCTGTGATGGACGAAAGAGTACAAGTGACCTTGGCTTGTGCTCTGGACGTAGCTTTAAATATATTTGACTCTGTCTGATTTGTGTGTAACTGGAGGACAGCTGTGAGACACGAGAGCACTCAACTCCAACAGAAATCCTAGACCAGTTAAACCAATTTAATGGCAGTTCAGCCAAATGCTGCTTTAATAATCAACATCATTTCTCTCCATTTTATGACTTGTTAATGTTAATATTAGAGTGACCTCTCTACCCATGGTTGTCATTGACTATGCCTCCATAATAAACTCTTTTACAACCATATAGACAAGAGGACCCTCTTGAGATGCTACAGCTCAAAGGGCCAACCTAGGATATATTCAGCAGAGACAAATATGATTAGGACAGATTTTGACAGAGTTTTTCTCTATCATGATTTCTAATTTAAGTCCCTTTGTCTCTGCCTAGACAGAGACATCTCTGGATGTATATACATATATAAGCAGTATCTATAAAATGAAGAGAATAGCTTCAGCCTGCTCTATTATAAAGTGTCTTGAGATAACACTTGTTGTGAATTCGTGCAATACAAACATAGGTTGAAGATTGAACTTCTTGCTATGGAAGGATCCATTTCAGAGGTAATGACCAATAAAAACCCCATCAATAATCAACAGAAACACTAGGTAATCATGGACTGATGACTAATGGTAAAACACACATTACTCATAATTAACATTCTGACCCCTTATCTACTTTAAATACATAAGTACAGACCTGCCAGAAAGCTTTATAATGTTCTTTATTCCAAACTCTCAAAATAACTTTTATTCAACAAGACAGAACAATAACCTGTACCTACCACTGTATCATACATCTCAAGGTCAGTGTTCAATAAAATACCACAGAGCTCAATTATGGAACAAAAATATTTTGATTTACTGACGAAGTCTCTGTTCCCTGTTTTGATGTCAAAGACTTTTTTTTTCATAATAATCTGTAATGATCAAATTTCAACTTTGTTTGACAAAATCAATCAACCAATCTATCTATCTATCTATCTATCTATCTATCTATCTATCTATCTACAAATCTGCACATGTAACTTTATCTTATTCGCAGTTTTCTTTGACTTATGCGCAAATAAATAAATAAATAAATAATATAACAATAATAAAAGTGAACCATATATTTATATACCTATTTCTTTCAAGACTAGAACAAAATATTTAAGTTTGTTTTTATCAAATTAAAAATTCCCACATTAAAAAATGTTTATTAAAAAAAAAAAACAGCCAACAGAAACCTGTATACAGCCTGCATTGATTTTTACATAAACCCCAGCACCTTTGATATGGCAAGTAGCCAATCACTGAGTAGAGTTTTGGATTTGTTCATAGGGTAGCCAATTAAAATTCCAGGGGGTCCATGCGAGAATTTGGCCACAGCCCTGCTCAGAAAAGAGTGGCCATACTGCGCCTCTGTTTAGGAAACACTGGTGTAATGTGTGATGGTTATGGCTGCCCTTGTAGTTACGCTGGTGAACATTTCATAACTTATACTATTATATTGGTTTCACTTCATTTTAATGCACTTCATACAGTATCCTGGATCATCCTGAGTTATGACCTTTGACACTACCAAAAATAAAAAGTTTTAATGTCACATCTGCTCCACAGTAAAAGTTAGATTTGTCTTGATCTCTTGTTTTTGGTGAAACAATGAATTCATGAGCTATAACCTTTATCCAGACTTATCAGAAATAAGAGCTTTAAACCTCTATCTGCTGTGGTATTTTTAGAAAAGTATATGTCCCCCTCCACCCCTCACACAGTACCTGAAATGCATGCGGCGTGTCGTCCACACAGTAGACCCTGAGGGTGAAGCCCAGCGAGTTGCTGTTATCTGGACTACCAAACACAGCCAGCCTCAGACGCTTGGCTGCCTCCTGGTTCAGCGGCTCCCCCACCAGGGCGTAGCGACCCGGCTGCTCCAGCAGCACGTGGCACCTCTGGGCCTCCAGCAGACAGTAGCAGGACGTGCTCTCCTCATCCACTGACATCACTTCCTTTAGAGGGGGAGGATGAACGAGGAGAGGACAGATTCAGTTCAGTGTTATAAGTGCTTAGAGACATAAATAGTTCATTCTTTGTTTAATCATGGGACCGGTTTAGAGTTTGAAGGCTCCCTTTTTAGTGGTTTTCAATTTGTGGTTTGGGGATTCAGCATGCAGCTGAGCAGAGTGAGGCTGATTTATGATTACAAACACTTCTGCCAAGAATTTGTCTGCTGAGGGAGAACGCTCCTCACCACAAGCTGAAGGCTACAAACTGTAGAGCTTATGCTATAGGAGGCTGTGGTTCAATCATGCGCCTCCTCCAGAACACTTTTCCAGCAAAGATCCTCATGAATTTATAGACTAAATAGAAAGATAAATGGGAACACAGGTCCCTGAAGAGTGGAGCCAAAGTAGAGCCAAAATATTTGAAGGTCTCCTTCATGACCGCCTTCTGCATTGACCTCTGAGTTGACAGATGGGACATGGATGAAACCAAAACGCGTTTCTCTGCTATTCACGCTATAGTGTTCATGTTTCTAAGAGGCCAAGTTAAATTTGTTATGTGATGCTAAAAACGGTAAAATGCAGCAACCAACAGCTCCATTGACTAAGTAGAAGTGCTCAGAGGGCACAAAACTCTGCAAAGGCATTGTTATTGCAAGTTAAAACTTGCGCTTTTTGAAATTAATTAAAAAAGATTTCTAGATCCATATTTGGATTTGGATCACCACCAAAATCTAATCACTTCTTCCAAGTGCCATGACCAATGTTCTCTGAAAATATAATAAAAATCCATTGAGAAGTTGTTCAGTTATTAGCAAAAACATGGAAAACGGGCCCATCTAACATTTTTGACAAATCTTTTGAAAAGATTCTGAATTCGAATTATCACCAAAATCTAGTAATTTCTTCCTTGTGCCATGACCAAAATTCTTTGAAACTGTCACTAAAATCGACTCACAGCTTATTGAGTTATTAGCGAAAACTGCCGTATTTTATAATGTTAAAAAATCCCTAAAAAATCCCTTGATCCACATCCATATTAGTATTACCATCAAAATCAAATCTTTTGCCATGCCCAATTTTCTTTGATAATTTAATCAAAATCCATGAAAAAGTCATTGAGTTGTCATCAAAAATGTGGAAACTGGCCCATGTTAATTTTGACAGCAGTTTTTAATTAAGTTTAAGTTATAGGCTTTTGCTGGATTTCTTTTAGTTTTAGTCATAATGTAGCCTTACAAATTGTTTTAATTTTAGTCTAGTTTTAGTTGATGAAATTTCACAACTTTTAGTTGATGAAATCTACTGTAAATTTAGTTGACTAAAATATGAAGTGTGAAGTATAAGGAATTTTTTATGTTTCTTTGAATTTCTGAAGTCTGGTTTTACACTTGGATAAAATGAAACATCTACTAACCCTTTACTGAATGCTAGTAAAGTTTGAATGTATAAATGAACAGAAACAAATCGAACTTTTGTGTGAAATGCAGTCACCTTTATTTAGGCTACCTGGCAGAGCATCTCAGTTACAATACCAGAACTGACAACAAACAGTGAACCTGCTCTACATGAATATATCAATTCATAAAGAGAGGAGCTCTGATTGGATTGCTTCCCAACTTATCCCACCACCATGAAGCTAAGGCAGTTGTGATTGGATGTCCCTCTTAACTCATCCAACCTTTCCACACAACAGTAGCTGTGACTGGATATATTCCTAACTTGTTCCTTGAAACTTGAAAACAATGACTTAAATAATTAGTTAACAAAATTAACACTGAAACTGGCCAATCTCTTATTGTTGACAAATCATTTAGAAAATTCTTGGATCCAAATTTGATTTGCATCACCACCAAAACCTAGTAATGTCTTCCTTGTGCCATGACCTACATACTTTGAAAATGTCATCCAAATCCAATGAGATGTTATTGAGTTATTAGCAAAAATGTGGAAAACTACCCTATCCTATTATATTAACAAACCCAACAATAATTCCTGGATCTGCATCCATATTCGGATTATATCAAAATCAAATCACGTCTTTCTTGTACCATGATCAACATTTCCCGAAAATCAAATAAAAATCTCCTGAGAGGTTATTGTGCTCTCTGGACACTTCTAGTTCAACTTGTTTTGAGCTTAATCTATTTTATAGTACTCATTTGACTGAAGAAAGCCCAGAGCTTCATGAACCCGCAGAAGTGTTAAAAATAACTCAGCAGAAGTTGCCTTCACACTGAACTTTTTGGTGTGTATTTCTTACAGTATGCAAACCCACACTTAATACAACTGAATTTAAATTTCACTTTTCTAATAGCATGCATTATTCTGAACAAGAATATTTTCTGCTTGAAAGAAACGAGAGTGAAAAGAAATGTTAATATAGCAGTGGAACAAGCCACGAGGGGCTGACCAGCAACATAAAAAATGTTTTTTATGGTGAGAATTTTTCAATAAATATTCAAAAACAAGCTCCAGTAACCCCAGCAGTACTTGGTTTGAAAATTTACATTAAAAAATTCACTTTCCAGTAATAAATCTATTAAATAACCTATTGTTCTGTATGAGCACATTTTCTGCTTGAAAGCAACTGAAAAGAAAGAAAATGGTAATATAGATGTGAAACAAGCCATGAGGGGGACATTTTTTTATTTTACTGTAAATTTATGGACTGTCAGGATGCTATTAAGACACAGACAGTAAACTAGAAACTGTCCCTCGCACACACACACGCTCAGGAAATGTGCGAAGCTGAATGTCGGCCAGATGAATAATCGCACATCTCACTAAACAGATGGGGATACAGTAACACTGACAAAACGGATTAGCAGGGTGAAGTCGTATCCAATGGCCAATTGCTCATCATCCTGTGCTCAATCCGGCCTAAATCACCTCTGAGACAGAACTGTGACCCGCGGCTCCCCTCTGCATATGGCCCGGCTGAGGCATATAAAAAGCAATGTGGGGTAATTTAGTGGCCCACGGATTCCTAAACCTGCCCCATTAGCGCTGCGGCGGACATGAAGGATCTCCACGACATAGCTCATCCCCGCCGGGCGGCTGGGGAGAAATGATGGAGTCAAACTCTGGCGGCACAAAAGTGCAAGCTTTAATGGGGATGGAAGTGAGAGGGAGATGGAGCGAGAAAAAGGGAAGAGACGAAGACAGAGCGGAGGAAAGACCTCCATCTCCCATTATATTACTAATTCCAGAGATTAGGTTTGGAGTGAGCATCCTTCCTAAGATAAAGGGCTCATTATTTGGCTGTGACAGAGACGGGTCATGGCGTTACATTTTCTTGGAGAACATCTCCTCTCTGAAGCTGCCTGTCTCTTCTGTCTGTCTCCTCCTTTCTCCTCTTCCCTTTGGCATATACTTCCCATCAGTGACAGCCTTTTGATAGCTCCCTTTTGTGCAACACGGCTGCTGGCAAATTACATCTGTGTAAATGTCACGCAGAGTGAAGGGACCGGGCTGGGAGGAAGCCACAGGCCCTCCAAGGTCACACAAACTCGATGACTCGGGGGGGTCGGTCAGCCTCGATGAGGTCCCTGAAGCTCCTTGATGAGGTTAGTTAAATATTAAAAGAGCATCTTAGATATGTCGACTGTGCGGTGGCGGTGCTAGATAATGGATAGAGGGTGTTTGGATTGAAGTCAGATGTCTGAACAAGTCTCAGTGAAACCAGGGACTAGCTCTGCAGGGCAGGGTTGAAGGACTTTTCCGAGGTGTTATTTCACTGAGAGCTGGATGTGAGAGAAAAAGCTCACAGCAGCGATCACGAAGATAGCACTACACTGTATTTATAGGCATGCAGTCCTGAATCTTTCAGAAAGCACATACTTGGCATTTTTTGACCTCACACAGAGGTTTAGCCGCATTAAATATGGAGAGGCATTTTATGGAAACCCCTTTGACTGATTTAATCTTTAATGAGGTTACATAACTCATGAGGAGACACAATTCTTACAACTAATTGCCACAGATAAACTGCTATTACAATGTCAAACAGAGCTGATAGTGAGACTAAATACATTATTTCTAAGCCCTGGAAATCATGCATTTACCAACTAGAACTGCTCCGGGAGCACAACCCTCCACCAAGGCATTCCTGACACTATTTTCCTATCTCCCAATGTTAAAAATTCCTTTAAAAAATTCCTGGAGGGGTGCTGGTTTGGCAGAGTGGTAAGCAACAAGGCACCTCCCATATACTGTATATACTTCTGCTGGCCCAGGTTCAGGTCCAGCCTGTTACTTGTTTGCAGAGAGTCCTCCCTCTTCTCTCTCTTGCCCCCTTTCACAAGCCCATCCACTGTCTCTCTCTCCTGTCAATAAAGGCTTAAAGATGCCCCATAAATAACCTAAAAAAATCTGCTCCTAACTTGTTGAGTTCTCTTGCCAACAGACAAACTGAGAGGAAAATGCCAGTAAAAACATAACCTCCTTGGAGATAACAACATCCCCAAACTAATGAGCAAATTCAGGAGTAGATGACCTCAAGCATCACATAGGACATTAAAGGCACTACCATTAAATGGTCCAGGACGATTTAGATGAGATAGGAGAATACTCCCCAGCCACAGCTCCTCTTACCTATGGAGTCCCACAAGGCTCCACATCAGGCCCCACCCTCTTTTTAAGTATTTGTTGCCTTTATGTGCAATGATAGTATGAGATTTTTCATCAGATGCTGGAAACAAACTTCTCGAGACATGATTGTGGATTATCTGGATGATTCATTATATGGCTGTGACTGGGACAGACAATGGATGCTGACTGACTGACTGACTGTCCGTGTCAGTGAGAATGTCTTCACTGTGCTTATATGTGTTCACAGACATGGGTCAGGTTCTGTGTATGGTCAGTGTAACTCTACACAACATGCTCAGTGGTCAGCTATTCTTGGTTGAGAGCCAGACTCTTAAGTCTCTCTCTGTACCATAATTCATACATGCATACAGAAACTGAAATAATATATTGATAAGAAACTATGGTAGATTTAAATATATATATTCATAGACAACTTAAAAGATAATTGAAAGGATGGGTAGAAGACCTTGGAAAACCAACAAGAATATAAGCTGAAAGAATATTTTCATTACCTAAAAAAATTCATACCAACACACAGTCAATAAAAGTAAAACCAGTTTTCATTGCTTTGCAGATGAACCAACTATATTGAACCAATGCAACGACTGCTGACCTGTTTAAAACGTGTCAAAATCTGGATGGACTTCATTTATTAATTTAAATGAAGGTAAAACTGAAGGCATTATTTGCTCTAGAGTGACCTTGTCCCTCTAGCTCCAGATCATTGCTCAGAAACTACATAAAGGACACAAGAAAGTGTCAATGTTGGAAATGCCTTGATGGCGGTTTCTATGTAGATATTATTTACTGAGTTTTGGTGAAAATTTTAATTCATCTTTATACTATAACTTCTTAAAACCACTGTGACAATATTTTACTGTCTTCTTCTTTTTCTTCTTCTGCTGTGCTGTCAGCTCCTTCTTTGGCCAATTAACCTTCGTTCCTGAAACCCTTGCTCTCGTCATGAGCAGTTGTGAAGAAGTGACACAGTGACTCAAATTAGCAGGAATATATTATATTTTTCTGACTCATTTAAAAACTTCAATCTGTTTGATAGACAGTTATGCACATGCACCCAAGTTTGAATTATTTATGATTAAGAGCAGTTTAGAGTCATAGAAGTACTTTTAGAACAATTGTGTTTAGATGATATATTATGCTTCTTCTTTCATCTGTTTATTTAAATGCAACGTTTTTATTTTTATGATATATCTGCAGGTATTCCCATCACAGCATGTTCTGCACAAGTGAAGGAACATAAAGAGCCAATATTATACCACTGTTTTATTCCAGCTACATATGCCAACAATAAATAGCCCAAACAAATGGGAAAAACAGAAGCAATTTCCAGACTGCTCCGACATATTTGTCTTTTTGTTCTCATTGTAATGTAAATTGTGTTTGTTGTGTTCAAAAATTCATTAACAGCTGCACTGCATTGTATGAGTCTGCAGCCTCATGAAAGAGGAATGCTTTAAAATACCATTATCATCTTATCAAGTGGAAAAAGAAATGAATGTTTCAGTGACTAATAGCAGTCATTTGCATTTGTCCTGACATTTCTTTTGGATGTATGACAGCATGAGGTAGAGCTTGAAAGGAGGAATTTTTATGCAGAATGACAAATCTGAGCTGGCAACCCTGAAATCGGCTCCGTGCTCGCATGACTTCACTGCTGGATGAAAATGTTCATCAAAGAAAGTTGAAGCAGTTTTGTTGCTGCGTATTGATATTCCAGACGTGGTGTGAGAGTGTGTTTGTACTTGTTAACAGTCTGCACTGAAGCCTCGGGAGACTTTGGACCTGATAATTACAGCTGAAAGCTGCATAGAAACCACTCACCTCCCATTTGTTGTCCTGCATCTGTCTCTTTAGCCGAATGGTCCAGTTTTCAGGGGCAGCCTCGGCACAATGGGCGATGGTCATGGCTATGGGACAGGACAGGTCGAGGCCAGGCGGGCCGTACGTGACGGCGGGGCTCAGGAAGATCTCTGGAGCATCCTCAGACACATCACTGCACAAACAAAGAGACAGACAAAAGCACAGATTTTAACAATGAAGGTCGAGCTCATTTCAGGGTTTTAGGCTGAATTTATTACACGCTTGGGAAATTTAGGCCACATTTTTTAGCAGGAAGGCAAAATAGCATATATATCAACAATTTTCATGCTTAAAGGGATATGCCAACATTGTTTTTGTTTTTGTGTCTTGCCTCACTCAAACTTCATGACAAGCAGATAGACACCATTCTTTTGACTGTGCGTGCAGTAATGAGGAACAGTTGGGTAGAGCTCGCCCACTGCTAATTAGCTTAGCTCAAACACCGGGGGTCAGTGGGTAGTGTTACCCTGCCTCTGCCTACAGTCATCAGATAAACTCTTCAGCAACTTCAGCAACCACAGGGTGCATTTGCGCCAGTAAACAGCTGAGGAAGAAAGCACAAGAAGAAGAAGAAGATGAAGAAGAGCTCATGCAGTAGATCGATGAAGGATTTTGTAGGACACAGTGACACTTTTTGAGAGAGAGCTTTATAAATCAGAATTTTACCACAATGCCTCGTACGTGTGCTGGATGGGGTTGTGACAGTAGGCAGAAAACAGGGTCAAATCTTATTTTTCACTCAGTTCCAACTAGAAATCTGAAGTCTATGAAACAATGGTTAGATGTTCTGCCCGTCTCTTTCTTGTTACTGTTCAACCAGTCAAAGAGTGGTATTTATCTGCTTGCCATGGACACGTTAGTTAGGCAAAACACAAAAACAAAACAAAAAAATGTTGGCGTATCCCTTTGAGAATTAACAAAAGGTTGTGACAATGCTGGAATGCTGGAATAAAAACTTTGACATGATTCTGAAAAAATTAATGAATGTCGATAACTAAAGAAGTCCTGGATGCTCAATATCCAGCATTATTACCCCTGCCAAGGAGGTTACGTTTTGCCTGCGTTTATCTATCTGTTTGATTGTCTGTTTGTTTGTCTATGTTCAAAATAATTTAAAAAGTTCTGAACGGATTTGGATGAAATTTTCAGAAATTGTCGGAAATGGGATATGGAAGAACTGATTAAATTTTGGGGGTGATCCAGATCACCGTCTGGATCCAGGAATTTTTTTAAAGGATTCTTTAACATTGCCAGATAGGACCATTTTTGCCAAAGTGGACCCAAGCTGCTTGACGGAGGTCTGTGCTCTCTGAGTGCTTTTCTAGTTTTAAATGTTTTTTTGAAATACAAATATCTCAGCCAATCATCCACACCCAGAGTATAAAGTCTTCCAAAAAACTGACAGCATTTCTGTGCACTTATTTTAATATAGACTCACTGGCCAATTTATTAGGTACACCTTCCTGGTACCTGGTTGGACCCTTTATGCCTCCAGAACTAACTAAATTCTTCATGGCATAGATTCAACAAGCTGCTTGGTGATTATTCGGCTGCACATCCATGATGCATATTGTTGTTCAGTCATGTAAAAGATCTTAACCAATGAGAGCATAGAGCTCTCTGCATGTTCAGTAGATGTAAACAAAGCAAACAGCAAATCATAAGGGTAAAGATTTTGTTTTAAGATGGAATTACAAGATATTCTGAGTTGTAAAGGGACTACCACCAGAGAGCAAAACAAGAGAAGTAGCACGTGCAGAATGTGGCACTGTCTTGCTGAAATAAGCAGGGTAGACTCTATAAATGTCATCACTTGGATGGCAGCATGTTGCTCCAAGACCTGAATTTACCTTTCAGCATTAATGTTGCCTTCTCTAGTTTGCAAGTTACCCATGCCATGGGCACTAAGACACCTCCATTCCATCATAGATGCTGTATTTTGAGCTTTGTATTGATAACAATCTAGATTAAATGTTTACCAGCCAGGTAAAGTCCATAATTCACAATTTCCTCAATAATATTTCATGTTTCGTATTAGCCCTTCTTCTGCATGTTTATTAATGCATACTGTAGGTAGTGGCTCTGTTTTCCTGAAACCATAACTTTTTTCACTCAGAATATATTTTTCTACAAATTAACAGAATATCTATCTATTTATCTATCCATCTATCTATCTATCTATCTATCTATCTATCTATCTATGAGACTACAATTAGCTTTATATGAGGACATATTTTGGTTTTTGCTGGGCATGCACCTTGCTGTTGGGTAAAGGGTCCTCCCAAGGGATGCTTGTGGGTAATGATATAATTTAATACTCTTTCATTCTCTCTGGACACCTTATTTACCTTCTTAATACAGATGCTGTGCATTGAAAGTCATTTTGGATGTATATTTGACATTTGACTCACACCTGTAATGACTTTATCTTGAGGCTTCTTGGAGCAGAAGGCCTCAGGCAATTACCTTCCTCTGCCAAATGGTAAAACTGTCTGTGTATACATCTCCTCTTTAAAAGATCATATCTATTTCCTTAGTTCCTCTTTGCATTTTAATATAGCAAAACAATCCCCGCCCTTAAAGACCCTATTGAAATGAAGACCTAAACAGTGTTGCTAATGAATCATGGCTTTAAACGGGCGTCTGTGTAGCAGAGTGTGACCCTTGCCTTGGAACAAAGTAAACTCAAATCCTGGGACACTCATAATGAATCAATCCCTGACTAGCTGACACACAGACGCACAGATAGGGGAAGATTAAAGCACCAAGACTAATGGACAGTGAGGCTGGGGAGGACAGGCTCTAGCACACAGCGTGTAAGCTCGGCGGGTCGATGGAGCTTATGAAGCCTGCTCTGGCCGGCCCGGTGACAGATTAGCTGGGCCGAGCTGCTCTTGGCCGGGGGCCCAATCTTGGCTGGAAGCCCTGAAGACTGAGAGCAATCAATGGGACCACCATCAGTCATGCAGTTGGCCCGGCTGGACACCTCACACATACAGGACACAATATTGGTGGTGTTGTCAGCGGTGCAGCGTGGATATTTCTCAGCATCATTAATACAGCTGCAGCGGGGACAAACCGTGACATGATGCATCACAAACGTGTAAAGTGGAGCCACACGTGTACGCACACAAACATGGGAGACTCCCGCAGAGTGAGAGAGAGTGGAAAGTGTGATTTTTATAGGTTCCACTTCTCATGTTGACACATAAAAACTGAACCAGCTGACTCATATATAACACAGTCAATAGCTGTGTTCCAGTCCAACCACACACTTTAAATCTAAGTGGGTTTCTTCTCCTCTGTAAGCTCACAAAATTGAGTGTTAGCATCAAAAAAGAAACATGAATGTAACATTTGTTGATATCTTTAAATGGGCTGATGTTACAAACAAGACTGATGATGACAGGATCCAAGATTACCACGAAAAGGAAAAAAATAATAACATAAGTCTTATTTCATCTCTCAGGGTTTTATTGTGGCTTTTTTTTGTCCTGTTCTGTTTGCAAGTTCAAACATTTAAATAAATTTTCTTTCAACAATAACAGCACACACTTGATGATTCAAAAACACTTGATGTCATGAACCATTTTCCCATCAAGATGCAACAAATCTGGTAACAATCCAACCCTGCATCAGCCGGACTTGCTGGACAAATTGAACAAAACTGTAAAAAGATTTTCCTTGCACACTTGCTCCATACAACAGAAGACAGAACATAAAAACACAGTTATATGACATTTTCATCTAACCGCTAAAATCTATAGAAAACAGTAGATAGAAAATGAATACTTTTAATCACCTTTCCACTATGCAAAAACTCAGATCTCAGCACGTTTATTTGTCTAATTTGAAATAAAAAAAATATCCACAATACTAACAAAGTTCATTTTCACTTGACAAATCCAGATAGATATCTTATTACAAGAAATAAAAAACAAAAGAAAGCACTGAATAACTTGTAATTATCAGAAAATATCCACCAATGAAACAAGCAAAATTTTACTCCTTAAGGGTCTGGAAATCAGGTATAAAACTACTTAAGATAATACATCTTACTTCCAAGACATTGTACAAGCAAAATTTGTCTTGCCGCATTGGCAGACACGCATTACAAGTAATCCAGGTTTAATTTTTTTGTTTCTAAATATTGAAATAAAATATGGAGCTGGACATGTCAGGCAATAATGGCTTACAATAAGTTTTGTTGGATTTTTTAGAATTGAAATTGGATTAATAAAATTCCTTAGATTTGAGTTTTTGCAGTGCATGGATAATTGAGAGAGAGTTCGGTTGCTTCAGCCTCATGAAAAGATCAATTATTTTTCACAAAACTCTACAACAGGGCTGTTGCAATGCACTGAAAACATGTGAGCTGTGCCATGTGGAAGCACTTTGGGCTCCACTGTTTGTTGATTATGTGCAAAGCAGCTGGCCAACTATGACTAACCTGCAGGCCCATTTGTCGGACCTTCACCCACAGCAGTCCAATGGTGCCTTGTCAAGTGCTCAGCCTAACCTTTGCAGGCCCCAAGGAGGACTCTAACAGATCAATCCTACATCAAATGTCTGATCCTAACCTTGCACCTTGTTCAATCTGTCATTAGGAAGTAATTCAGTTCTGACAGCAAAGGGGGTCCAACCTGATATTAGCAAGGTGTAACTAATAAAGTGGCTAATAAGTGTATTTAACATGATCCTGGTCAATGAAGAAGAAGAAAAAATGATGTAATTCTTAAGTCAGCATAAGGATACATCAGGTCAGGGTGTTGAATGAGATGGGATGTTCACGAAAATGTCTGAAATGAAGGTACAATAAAAATGATGGGGATTAAACCGGGGTGCCACATACAAAAAATATGAGGGGAACTGGGACAAAATGTTGTTGGCTTAAGTAGGCCACACACTCTCTATGTGTGGTGGCTCTTCCTGTGTGCAGGCTGCCTGGGTTAGATTTCTGCCTGTGGCCTATTTTTCCATGTGTCTTCCCCTGCTCCCTTATCCTTTTGGTCCATCAACTGTCCCTCAAAAATCAATAAAGGCAAAGGGCCAAAAAGGAAACTTAAAAAAAGGATGACTGGTCCGCTTTTATGCCTACCTTTAGTTTATTAAGCTAGTAAAATCAATCCAATGAAGGTGAAGATATCCTTAATTATTGATAATGCTTGAAGGAAAAAAACAGCCTCTGCCAAGGGTGGCCAGTCAGACTTCTGGGGCCCTGGTAGGCCCAGGATACCACTGGATGGGCCCCTGGTCAAGATGCGAATGACCCTTTGGGCAGCAGAAGAGATACTAATGGCTCATCTCCACTTTCAGACACAAAACAAAAGCACACAACTCAAAGATTACAAACTTTACACATACTTTTTTGTAAATCAGACCTTGCAGTGGAGAAGGGAACAAGCCAAATGGTAATCAGTGCTGCTCCGAGATACTGTAATTGGTTTGTTAACATCAGTCAAGCACAAGCTTTATGTTCTAGTGTAGGGTAAGTCTCTATTATTTTTTAATCTTGCTGCAGGCCAACGAGAAGTGGACCATGGACTGCAATTGGCCTCCAGGCCCCAGTTTGCACCCACCTGATTTAAGTCATTCAGTGAAGGATGATTTTGTCACACTATGAGAGTGTTTGTCATTACTGACTGTTAAACTTCAGGATATCTGATGATGGAAGTTAATGACACAATCCAGACAAAGTCTAACTAAATTCATGCAGCCTTTAGTCTTGTACAGAGATTTTCTAAGGTTGGGTTAGGGTCAAGCTCACCCGCAAAATTTCTAGGCCCCCAAAGAGATTTGTGAATGGCCCCTCCTCAGATGTGATAGGATAATATCAATGTTTGTGGAATATCAGTGGTCGCACGGTTAATTGGACACCTCATGTGTAAGTTGTTGTACTTGGAAGTAGCTGGTCTGGTTTAAAGGTGTCTTGTGTGTCATGCGGCTCTCTTTTTTCTGATTTTTCAATTCTATCCAATGCCCTGCCACCCAGATAAAGGAAGAAAAAAAAAAAGAAGGAAACAACAACAAAAACTAAAAACATGAACATGTCTGAGTCTGAACGCTCACATTCTGGGCAGCTTTGGAGCTGGGAAAAAAAAAAAAGCATATCTGTGTGGAGTTTGCGCGTTCTCCTGGTGCATGCGTGGGCTCTCTTCAGACACTCTGGCTCCTCGCACAGAACAAAACCATGCTTCTTAAGTCAACTGATGACTCTTAACAGTGTTAATTTGACAGCACTGTTTAATTTAGTTTTAGTTGTAGTCTTTTGCCTAAAATATCTTTTAGCTTTAGTCATAATTAAGTAATCTAAATTGTTTTAATTTTAGTCTAGTTTTAGTTGATGAAATCTACTGTAAATTTAGTCGACTGAAATATGAAGTGTAAAGGGTAAGGCATGTTTTTTGTTCCCTTGGATTTCTGAAGTCATGTTTTACACTTGGATAAAATGAAACATCTAATAACCCTTTACTGAATGCTAGTAAAGTCTGAATGTATAAATGAACAGAAACAAATTGAACTTTTGTGTGAAATGCAGTCACCTTTATTTAGGCTACCTGGCAGAGCATCTCAGTTACAATACCAGAACTGACAACAAACAGTGAACCTGCTCTACATGAATATATCAATTCATAAAGAGAGGAGCTCTGATTGGATCGCTCCACAACTTATCCCACCACCACGAAGCTAAGGCAGCTGTGATTGGATGTCTCTCGTAACTCATCCAACCTTTCCACACAACCAAAGTAGCTGTGATTGGATATATTCCTAACTTGTCCCTACTTTCTACATGACCAAATTAGGTCTGATTGGATTAAGTCTCTGACAGACATTTTAGTCTAGTTTTAATTTGTTGATGAAATGTCAGTTAATTTAGTTTTAGTTTAGTCCATGTGCACTTGTTTTTATTAGTTACTGTCTAGTTTTCATCAGGGGAAAAAAGGTTGTTGAAGAAAACTATGAGCAAAAATAATTAGTCAACAAAATTAACACTGGTAGATAATGGATGGATGGGTAAATGGTTAGTATTCAGGTTCAAAATAACAGGAAATGATGGTTTAAATTTAGGATGGGCTGTGTCTTTACGAATGTCTAGAGCTCCCTAAATGACTCTGGCCCTGAGAAAGCTTTCCCCTTTATCCCCCTTTATGGGCAACCTTGGGGGCTTAGGCTAGGGTTAGGGTTAGTAAGATGCAAAGTTTTTTTTCTGCCTTTTGGAGACAAAATTGTAAATACTGAGATAAATTTAATATGTGCCATAAAATCTCCTTTTACATTTTTTTCTCCTGCCAAGTAATTAAACTCCAGCTTTATTCTCATCCTTTTTTCTCTCAAATGAAAACTAAAAAACACATCCTGTTCCTTTATCTTTCCTCGTTATTGTCCCTAAAAGTCCTCTTCTCACTCCAAATGTTTAAAAAGGTGCATCTCTATTTTTAAAACCTGTAAATTAAAAGCAGCTCTTCTGCAGGAGTGGTATTTTCTAGCATTTCCATTCCTGCCAGAATAATCAGTAAGAAGCATAAAGACTGCTGCAGGGGTGTGAAGGTGAGGTGCGACCCCGCGTGTGAGCTGTGACTGCGGTGTTCCCTAGTGACATGATGTGTAGCTGATCTTGTTTTTATCGTGTGATTTTAACAGTTTCTGCCCATGTTTGGGTGTGAAGCTGCATTCTTTATAAAGCTGTGGCGAATCAACACTAAAAAATTTAAAGAGGTTAGGATCTGCTGTCTAAAAATAAAAAAATCACACATCCAGAGAGCGGCGTGGTGGCCCAGCAGTTGCACTTTTGTGCTAATCAGCCCCGCAGCTCAGAGGAAACCCAAGGTTACCTGCTGCTGAATCTATGCTAATTAGCCCCTTTTCCAGTGAGCAAGATTAAAGGTGGTTATTTAGCATCTCTGATCGTGCTTTTGAGAACAAAGACTTATCACTGCACAATAATGGTTAATGTGTAGACGCGTAATTGGGGTTATTAGCAGTATAAGTCTCATAATTGCAGTACACAAAACACACCTCTTTGTGCTTTTTTCACACAAAAATACCAGCATGACATCCATTTTCTTTTTTTAATTTTTAAAGTAGACAATTATAGAGAACGTTTTGACATTGCCTCATTAATTTTAACAGCCGGTGTTTGCAGCTCTCGTAGAAACAGTAATCAGATTTGAGCAAAAGACAGACATGATACTGAACTCTGAGGAAGACATTTTAAAAAGTCCCTTGACTCGAATTGAATTAATGAATAAAACAAAAGAAAACTCTTAATCTAGTGTGCCTTAAGGTGAACAGTGGAGAATAATTTTTTTGTGATGTGCTAAAATTGGTCCTGGTTAAATTGGATTTAATCTACAGAGTGACAAGTTTTCCTGAGGAAGCTCAGAATAATTTTAGGTCTGGTTGCTAGTATTGAAAAAAACATTAAGACAACTCACTGCAGTTCATTGGTTGTTCACTTGAGGCTGTCTGCAGAAGCACAGGTGTGCAAATTATTTTAAAACTCACATTATAAGAGCAAAAACAGGTATGTCTGTAGCCTGGTTCTAGAAAAAATTCACCTTAGTTATGAAAGAGAGCATGAGAATGTTCGTACTATTTCTATTTATTTTAAAATCCAGCCCCTATAGTGTATGTCGAGAAAAAAAAATCCCTTGTGCAAGTGCAGTTGATGAGTTTTCCTGTTTTAGATTTCAATTTACATTATTATTGGTCATCATTATTCATAATTATTTGTCTCTCTATATGATGCAGAGAAGTACCAAAGGAGTGTGAACATCACTGTTAAACCTGCAGCTGATGCATTGAGAGCTTAACCTTTGGCTACAGGGCATTTGAGCTAAACAAGAGCCCAGTAATGGCTTTATAATTAAAACAATGAACCCATGCTGCGTTTAAATGACTTAATATGCCAGCACTTGTAAATTAGATAACTGACTCATTAATTTAATATTTAATTAGGTAATAAATAATTTGAAAAGCAGGGAAATGTTCTCATAGACGCACAATTAGTCACTTTAATCTGCACTCACAGCTTCACAGAATATACTGAATGAACCCTTTGGTGTGTAGGGTAAGGTAATGCCTCTTATAGAAACAAACAATGGCCATACTGATGTTTTATTATTAAATTAACCTGAATGCCTTGTTTACTTTGCACATGAATAACTTTCATACTTGCATATTTTTACTTTAAAAACAATTAGATGTGGCTAATGAAAAAATACACTTTGATTTTTGTAATTTATTATCTTTAATCCAAAAATACTTTGAATTCTAACACATTTAGAATTTGTTACATCTGAATTTGAAACAAATTTGTGAGTGAAATTGGCAGTAGTTCTTTCTCTTGAGCTCTTTACATGGTATTCATTTATGCATGATTTAAAAATGAAAACAACTGAAAAGGTAGCTTAATCATTTTCAGTGACAGGTATATAATTTGCACATTACACCTGCAAAGAAGCTTTAAAAGGCTAAATTTCTGTCTTGCTTGTTTGAATTAAACACCACTATCAGTATTTGCGGTCAAAATGATAAATGCGTGTATATTAGCTATAAATGTTTTATCTTTAAAATAATCAGAAATAACTTGAAATGTCTGACGGAGGATAAGGGCCAAGTTAAAGAAAAAAAAAAAGTATGTTTAAAAAAAAAAAAGTAAAGTTATGAGAATAAAGTCGCAAAGTTACCACAATAAAGTCGAAAAGTTAGGAGAATTAAGTCAAACAGTTATGAGATAATCTCATAAAGTTACAAGAATAAAGTCATAAATCTATTTAAACTAAGACAGAAAACAAGCTTTATTCTGAAAGGTTGAACCAGGAAAGCAGACATTTCCTCTTCCAAAAAGAAGACAATTTCCTTCAAGTTGGTAAGGTTCTTTTTCAGAAAAGCCCTAATTTTTTTTGCAGTACCTTTTCAGGGTCCTAATACTTATTATAATGTGATGCTGATGTGCCAAAAGAAGAAGTATTTCCTTGTTTGTGAAACTTATACTAAAGTATTACTTCATTAGATGCTTGACGTTCCTCATTTTTGTGCTGCTCTTCTGACAATGAATTTATCCGAATAAATTTATGACTGTAATCTCGTAACTTTATGAGATATTTCTCGGAACTTTACTTTTCTTAAAAAAAATGTACTTCTCTTTTATTTTTTTTTTTACGTGGCCCTAATCCTCCGTCGTACTAAATGTCTTATTAAACATTTCCTAAATTTATAAGAATGATATTTATGTGGCCCTCTTCATCACTAAGTTTGCCCATCCCTGCTCTAGCCCATTGTAACCCAGAAATGGAGAACAGTTTAGTTTAGATGCAGTTTAGATGATGGATGGATGGATGGACGGATGGACACCCAACCTACTGGACGCTTGACAGAATGCAAGTGTGTGGCACCAGCACAGTCTTGTCATTACCTGTGTCACTATCAAAAATACCAGCTTTGCCTTCAAAATTTTGAGATTAAGACTTCAGCAGAAGGGCCCCAGTCCAGTTGCTCCGCTGCACAATGTTACTGGCACAGCTAGAGTATTCTGTGAGCTGCTTTAAAAAACCTTTATAGTCATATTTCTATTATTTTTCTCCGAGGTGACGCTTTTGGCACAGAAGCTATTTATTCTCCCTCTGCAAAGTCAGCTAAAAGCGAGTATGATACTGCTTAACTCTTTAACCTAGACATGTAAGTCTCTTCACATTGGCTGCACTTCCCACAGTGTGATCCTGTCCTTGGACGACCGGCTCTCCCCCATCAAGCCTGAGAAGATCACCCACCAAACAAACTCGTAAAGCCCGAAGGGTGAACAAAACCTGTGAGCACCTGAAACCGAGCCCAAGCTGATCGATTCCCGTTTTCTGCCGAAGGAAGGCGTCGTCTTATGTAGATGGCCGAGGTTTTGAATGGAGAGAAAAGGATCCAATTTTTCCTGCGGACTGTGCGGCTGTCAGAAGATAGGGCTTTGACTGACAGCTCAGTGGTGCAAGGCTCCTGCAGCTTCTTAAACGACAGCCAGAGAAGTAAACAGCGTCGGGCTTATCAGAGCAAAGCAGGAGCCTGGAGGGCAGCAGCTTGGCTGGATTGGAGAGGCTTTAGGCAAGAGAGTGTATTACCCTGCCCACTGGCTGAGCTCAGCACCACAACCTATAACTGACCTGTGATCTGTATCACCACCAAATGACCCCATAGACGTCATGTAGTTCCATCATATACGGTAAAATGACAGTCAATAATACTATGGTAACCCATGTACTGAAATTACTGCTGAAAATGTCCATCCTAAGATGAAGGTGTGCTGTTATCTTCCCCATTACATATACCTTCTTTACTCTTTCATGCCACTGAGGTATAGTAGGAGGAAGTGGTTGTAGCCATGATAGAGCAATCATCTTCTTGGCTATCAATAGAAGGACTTGCAATAGACACAGTTAAATCTAATTATTTTTAAGTTGGGTCATTACCAACATCTCCTGAAAATTTCAGCTCAATCTGTCAAGCAGTTTTTGCATTATCTTGCTAACAAACAAACAGACAAACAAACAAACAAACATATGCCGGCAAAAACATAATAAAATCAACCCTAAAATAAAATTAAAAAAAAACCCACTGGCTTTAGAGTGTTGAATAGACCTTTTGTATCTGATGTCACATGTCTACTCCAGCCCTGGTTGGATGGCAAAAGAGATTTCATAAACTATTAGATGTCTAAGCTCAATAAATATTTTCCCCACTGTTAACTTAAATCTACATATTTAACCACAGTTATCCAGTGGAGAGTTCTACAAATCCCTATTTCAAAAGGCTAGGAGGTTATATAAAATGTAAATAAAGGCAAAATACAATGACTCAGTCGCTCAGTCAAGCAACAATGGGGCGAGATTCACTAATTTGTGAACAACTGCAAGAGCAAAGAGTTCAACCATTCCATCAAAGTGAAAATGAATGGAATTTCATCTACAGTTCTTAATATCACCAGAAGATTCAGAGAATCCCTCAGGTTGCACTGCATTAAAAACCAACATCACTCTGTAAGGGATATCACCATGTGGGCTCAGGAACTCTTCAGAAAACCATTGTCAGTTAACACAGTTCTTCGCTACATCTACAGGTGAAATTAAAACTCTACCATGCAAAAACAAAGCCAAATATCAACAACATACAGAAACACCGCCGGCTTCTCTGGGTCCAAACTCATCTGAGATGGACTGAGGCAAAGTGGAAAAGTCTGCTATGGTCTGACGAGTCCACAATTCAGACTGTTTTTTTCAATCATAGATGTTGTGTCCTTTGGGGTAAAGAGGAAAAGGACCATCCAGACTGTTATCAGAGGAAAGTTCAAAAGCCAGCATCTGTGATGGTACTGGGGTGTGTTGGTAACCATGGCATGGGTAACTTGCACATATGTGAAGGCATCATTGATGCTGAAAGGTACATACAGGTTTTAGGGCAACATATGCTGCCATACAACAGACATCTTCTTCAGGGACGTCCCTGCTTGGATGAGCAAGACAATGTAGACACATTCTGCTCGAGTTACAACAGCGTGTCTTCAGAGTAAAAGAGTGCAGGTACTAGCAGTCCAGGCCTGTCTCCCATTGAAAATATGTGGCACATGATGAAGAGCTAAATACAACAATGGAAACACCAGACTGCTGAGCAACTGAAGTTGTACATAAAGCAAGAATGTGAAAGAATTCCACCTACAAAGCTTCAACAATGAGTCTCCTCAGTTCACAAACGCTTACTGGTGTTGTGGAAGGAAAGGTGATGTAACACAGTGGTAAATACGAGGGCTGATTGATATTTTGTGAGCCTCATATTTAAGGGTTTGACTTTTGGCAGACGTATTGCATTATTTTTCAACATAATCCCCTTCAGTATCTATACACTTTTGCCTGCGATGTTTAAGGGCCTCAGTGCATGTATGACGTCATCATCTGACCAAACGTGGGTACCGGAAATGGAGTTTTTCAATTTTGGAAATAGATGAAAGTCTGATGGAGTGAGATCAGGCGAATAAGGTGGATGCTCAATCAATTCAAAGCCCGATCTTTAATGGCAGCCATGGCAATGACAGACTTGTGAACAGGGGCATTTTGTCCACTTTGCAAAAGTCACTTGCCTTGTTTACTTTAGAGTGCTACCTCTTCGACATAAACTGACCAAATGACACCAGTCTTCGGGTGCACAGCCTTAAATAGTTAGGGAATAGTAGACCTGAAAAAGGACATCCCTGCTTATCTTCTTCAATCCAAGGCTCACAATTTATCAATCAGCCCTCGTATGTCCCTGTCCCAGCTTTTTTGGAACATGTTGAGGCATCAAATCTAAAATACATGAATATCTGCCAAAAATAATGAAGTTTGAACATTAAATATCTTGTCTTTGTTGGGCATTCAATTGAATATATGTTGAAAGGAGTTGCAGATCTTGTACTGTATTTACATTTAACACTTCGTCCCAGCTTCATTAGACTAGGTGTTTGTCACAAAGCTTTAAATGCCAGGACCACATACAGTACCTGCCAGTAATTTTATGAAGGTTTTTCAACAAAAAAATCTCGTATGAAACCAAAACACTTGATGGACTTCACTAATGCAAACAATCACAGGTGAGACCTTTTCAACCAGTAAAGCTGGGAGAGACCATCTTTGTGTGTGTGTGTGTTTTTTAAGCATTTTAGATTGTTATACTGTTACTTTTCTTTTTCTTTGTATGACATTGTTGTATTTTATGTCTGATGTTTAATATTGATTTTGGGTGGTTCAGTATTTACCTTCCATTGCCTCTTAGGAGTTGTTTCTATAAGCCATTTGCAGGCTTGTACCACTCCCACACACATCCTTTATTAAATGTTTTATGTGCATTGTCTTTCTTTAACTGTGTAAAATAAATAAAAAAGAATAAGAACAATTGACCTGTCAAATTGGACAACTCTTCTTTTCCTTATTACTGCCTTAACTTATTTCTTTATTTGTAAGCGTTCTTGAGGTAATTTGACACACGAAAAAGAGCCACTGTTGTTTGCCTTTTGTTAAATACTTTCTTTATGTTACTTTGGGTTACTTTAATGGCTCCAAAATACAGCTCAGTCCGTCATTTTGACACAAATATATTGTAGCATATCAACGAGGGCTGTATTTTTGCCATTCACTTTAACTGAGTGACTTTATATCAGTCACATTTCTATAACAGGTCTACATCTCTCCAGGAAAGTAGACTGAAAAAGAATGAAAACAGACACCACTTAAAGACAGAGTATAAAACTCAGCGTGATAAAAACAAAATCAAGGACAAACTGTTCTTAAAGAAGAAATTGCATTTGTTTGAATGGATCATTTGAGATCTTTTACTCTCTCGCTCATGAGAGTGCTAGTGCTTCACTGAAGGGTAAATAAACAGTAATTTCTGAACATCTAGAAACCACTCGTCTACCACCTACCTGTTAAGACTCTGAGCTTGTTGTCTGAAGGGTTTTCTCACTTGAACTGGAAACCCTCAGGCCTGGAATAGGCTGACAAAAATCAGGCCAAAACTTTAATGTCCACGGTCAGTGTGAAGACCAGGAAACCAATGAGTGGAGAATACGGAGAATATTATCTATTGTTTACTTGTTTGTGTGTGCATATACAGTGCTTGACAAATTTATTAGTAACATTTACTGTAATGGTTAACACACCGGCATATAGAAGCTCTTTAGCCAAAATAATATTTTTAATGCTAAAATATCATTATTATTGTTATCCATAATTTTTAAATGTACCGTTTTACAAAAACACTGAAAAAATAGTAAAGCACATTATTATTTCTTCATTAAAATGTCAAAACTTCATTACTAACTTGCATGCCTGAACAGATAAATGAGTTTTAGTGGTTGAATGTTATGTTTGTTTAATTTCTGAGAAGCCAAGTGAGCTGCTCAAAATGAAAGTATAAAAGGTGAATTCAGTTTAAAATTCCTTATTTCTGCTCAAAATGTTGGCTAATAATAACATTTACAGTTTTAAACAAGTTTTTAAAGTTGTCAAGAATATTTGCATTTTCCTGTTTTTATGACAGGTGCTCTTATATAAGTTCATTAAACACTTTATACAATGATCGCAGCTTTCTCAGAGATATAGAAAACTTTTTGAAACCTATGCAAAAGCAGACACATGATGCCTGCCACATGTTCCCTGCACTGGTTCAGCATCATTAGAGGGCACAAAAGACCTCAGGCTGTATGTAACTACCTGTTGTGTTAAAAGTACAAAAGGCGGTAATTCTCAGATTAAAGTGACAAAATTAACACCAATAATCAGTTTTCATCATCAAATATTTGTTGAGAACTGATGACCAGTAGGCAGACCTCACTATCAGCATCGTCTGAACTCCATTTCTACGATATTTTCCTCCTTGCACCGTCAGAACTGTCTTGGTGTATTGGGGTAATAAGTTACCGTGTTAACTGATGACTTGTGGGCAACTGTGCTGAAAGATTTCATATTTAAAGCTCCGGAAAAAGCAGAGAGTGGACCCTTCAATGCTTCACTTTCATTAGTCATTGTATCAAAGAATACTGCAGTACTTTATGTGAGAAAATACAACCAAAGAAATCAAGCTAACACAAACATATATGGACAAAGTCAACTGTGGCGTCAACTCCAAGTCACCAGTTTACACTGTCACCAGTTAATTTAGTACACCAAACTTATTTCATAGTTTCCAGAGTTCTAATAGAGAATTCATCTGTCATCAGCTGGATGAACTGTCATGTTTGTTTCCATAAAGGCTCTCACATTATTCAGATGTTCTTGATCGTGGTCTTGATTAATAAGTTTGTCTTAAAACTTTCTGTTGCAGTTGTTTCTGAGGCTGTGATCAATCAGCATAGACAACAGCAAGTATACGTCCAGCTTTATGACTGCACAGACACAGAGATGTCAGTGAATCAGACTGATGATTAATAAATTATGTTTTAGGAGATAGGTTACATTTTTGGAAATAAGTTCGATGTGTTTGTTCAGCCAGTGACTCTGTAAATGTGTGACTTTCAGCTGCTGTGGCTGTAGCTTTGAATAGAAATTACAGCTAATGCTTACTGACCTGCTTCCCTCCAGCCGCTGCTTCACATGCATCATAATAACCTTGAGCCTTGTTTGAATTTAGCATGATTAAGCCACATATGTAATGAATTAAATATTTATATTACAACATAATCATGTGTTTCTAACAGGCTGTTAATGCTCGGCAGATTTTCAATCATTAGGCTGAAGCTACTGCCACTGAGCCTGATTTTGATGTTGATTTTACAGAATTTAGAACATCAAGGTCAAGGGTCACCGACATTTTTGAGCCTGAGAGCTACCCATAGGGTGAGAAGGATTATGGAGGGCCACTTGTTTGTTTAATGTTTCTGAGTAATATAAATGTATATAGTCTACCCTAAAATGATTGTTGTTATGCATTTAATAGGCTACATATGACACTGAATGTTTACTTTTTACTTTAATTATTCCTCGTAATAATTACTATTAATGATTAATAGTATCAGACCATTATACTTAGATGGATCTTTAGTGATTTATTTATCTGTTTATATTTATTGACATGTACAACTGTCACACTTTTGTGATGTAGGTGTAGGTGCATCAATGTAAACTTTGATCCCTCAAAGGTCAAAGTTTACAAGGACATAGACAGTTTTACACATTAGGGCTGGGCGATATTACCTAAAAATAAAAACCCTGATTTTTTTCCACAACACTCGATTTACGATTTTAATAGATTTTTTCCAAGTGACACAAACATTACATGGATCAAGTTTTGCCTTTATGTTATCAAAATATATTACATGCCAGTGCATGTCATAAAATGTTGGACTGCAAAAACTCAGATCTAGGCAAGTGTGTTTATCTATTTTCAAGTCAAAAATGTCCAAAAGACTTATTCTAATGCACATTCACTTTACCAGTGGAGATAAATATCTTACTTTAAGGAATGAAAGGCAAAAAAAGGCACTGAATTGCTTGTAATAAATAATAATAAAATATCTGCCAATGAAACAAGACAAAGTTTGACTCAGTGAGGGTCTTAGATTAAAGTTTAATATCTGCTCAAGTTAAATTTGTCTTGTCTTACTGGCATTATTTTACTCATTATTACAAGCAACTTAGGCTTTATTTTTAGTTTTTGGATCTTTAATTAGGATCTTAACCCAGACATGTTAGGAAATTGTGGATTAGAATAAGTCTAGTGAGATTTTTTTGTCTTGAATTTGGACAATACTCTCTCTTAGATCTGAGTTTTTTCAGTGTGATCATGTAGCTGGCAGGCCTGTCTACATAAACACTGAAAGCTGAGATATTTTCACAGTAAATTAACATGGAGCTCTCTAAACAGTATTTAATCTCATTTGTAAAACAAATACAAGCCTAAACAAGTGCTTGTGCAGAACAAAACTGCACATTTTCAGTATTTTTATTTTCAAACATTGCAATAACTTACAATTTGAGTGAGTCAGTTTTTTTTTTATTTTTACATTTTGAATCTTCTGCAGAAAATAATTCAAATTAATCAATTTAATCCATATATTATCCAGCCCTTGTACACATGTTAAGTTTGCTGTTTTTGTATTAATTTGAGTATTCTTTATTTGCAAAACATAGAAATCAACCCCCATAACGCCTGTTGTATCATATTTGATACATACTTTTATGATACCTCTATCTAATCAATATGACCAACAAATTAATTAAAAAAAAAATCTGAATACAATCAGACAAATGATAAAAATGTCCTCAAGTAGATTATCAGTTGCCAAAAACACCTAATGTATCAGATGAGATACAAAAAAATATATATGTTAAATTTTATGGAAATTTTGATTTTTTCGGATTTCAGTAGAAAGTGAAATAAACATTTCAGCTCCAAAAAATTAAAATTTTCTGGCTATAATTTATGCTTTCAGGCATTAAAGGGTTAAAATAAACAAGGTGCATTTTTTCAAGCTCTTTGCTATTTTAGGAACGTCCATGGGGGCACCTCAGAGGCTTCCTGTGGGCTACCAGGTGCTCACAGGCACCACGTTAGAATCAGGTGTATATTAGCTAAACCTCAGTCTGTTTGGTTACTGTAAATAAGGAATAAAGCTTCTTATAACTCGCAATGATCATTTGAAATGATTTTCTTGCTTTGGCTTCTGTTTCTTCCTCTGATTCTGACTTAAAATCAAACTCAGTGCTCTACAGAAGAGCACAATGACATTTATGTGAGCAGAGCACATAAGATGGAAATCAGTATGTGATATTTAAAGCGCTGAGGAACCATCAAAACACCAAAATATGTTTTTTTTAACCTTCTTCCTCCTGCTATGGGTGTTTGTTTTGACTCAGATTCTTGGCTGCTTAATGAGACTCTTGACCTTGATATCATGTTTGCATCTTTAAATTTCAGCCTAATTTTCAGAGGCATTTAAAGCCAAGCCGTGCAGATTAATTTCAGACAGCTCTAAATGGCACATTTGATTCTCCCTCAGATGGAGAAATTGAATTTCTTGGCGGAGCACAGGGCGGTTAGCACTGTTGTTAAAGTGATATCTCGCTAGCAGGGTTTCACTCAGACCTGCTGACACGTTGATACTGTCTGCTAGAAATCAAGGATGTGTCCAAAAAGTGACTTGTGGCTGTCAGATAGCTGTAAGACTCTGCTGTGAGGAAGTCAAAGGTATTATGACTCCTTTTTGAACGCTCCTTATCTGTTGTGCTGTTTTCTCCTTAAGTATTAGCTTTATGAAAATATCTCAATAGAAAGAGCACAGAAAAATATCTCAGCTGAAAATAAAACTTTGCAGCACATGATGTTCTGAGGATTCAGAGCAAACATCCAAACAAAACACATCAATAACAGCAGGGATGGAAAGCCTTTATGACTGCGGTTTGTGTGATTTTAAATCAACAAAGAATCTGAAGTTTGCTTTAATCAGTTAATCTGATTATAGCATAGAGCCTTATAATGATGACACATATCAAGAAAATGTGGAATTCACAACACTGCAGGTCATTAGCATATGTTTAGTTCTGAAAAGGCAACGTGTAAAACTACAAAGTCCACTTTTACTGAAGTTGGGACAAAGTGTAAATTGTAAATAACTTTGTAATGGTTGTTTATTGTGATCTTGTGGAAGCCATTTTCCAAAGCACACTCTAAATATCAGGATCATGTGAAGTGGAAGAATGTCATTACTTCACTAACCCGGCACACCAGATGGACAGTTCAAAATATTTCACTTGTCTATCTGGGAGACAGCTGTCATTTATAACTCGTTCCTCTTCCTTCTCTAAAGGACGCCGATTGGATCGTCCTTCTTTGGGCTGCTCACAACCATTAGAGATTGGAGCATGGCAATAACAGACATCGAATCAGGCAGGTCCAGCTGCTGTGTAACTTTGTGTACAGGATGTAGCTCAACCCTCTGCGTTTAAGAAAATACATCCTAATTCATCCCCCAAGTGTCATCTTTCAGGACATATATTGGTTACTTGTGCTTTACATATTTTGCTTGTGCTTGTGTATAATACGCACCCGAAAATGAGACCTTATTTAAGAGCTAAAAAAATGTGTTATATATGAGAAATGATGGTAATTTATTTATCTATTGTGCAATATTTATTATTTTTTTACAATTTTTAAATGTGTATGTGTATTAATGTTGATAATTACTTTAAAAAAAATTGGCTTTAAATAATAAAGAAATTATTGTCTGGGCAGCCAATCAGTGCAGTTTTCAGTATTATAGCTTTTTTTAGCCTCCACACTCCTCAGATCAGAGTGTTTCCAAAGGGGAGGGAAAAAGAGCTGCATCTGATCTTATGGAGAGATGGAAATTTATTTTTTCCACGTTAAATCAACCCTTTGCTTAATTTCTTTGTATAAAACTGCTGCACTTTATATCTGGTGTTTTATATTTATTTTTGATGGTTTAATATGTACCTTCCATTGTCTCTTAAGTGTGGTTTTTTAAGCCATTTGCAGGCTTCTACCACTCCCACACACTTGCTTTCAATATGTTTTTATGTGCATTGTGTTTCTTTAAATGTGCAAAATAAAGAAATAAATACATAGACACCCAAGAGATGATGTTAAAGATCAACACACCAGGACATGGGACCTTTAAACAACATTAGTGCTGGGTATAGATCTGACAAACTGGATCGACATCTGCGACGTACGTCAAAACACTTTGCATCGAGTGCACAGGGACCACAGCTGAAATGCACCTTCAGCTGGTGGGTTGGCAGGCGTTCATGTCAAACCTGAATACCGCCAAGCACCAGGACATTAGAAGGTTCACAATCCTCCACACTCTAAGCAGGTGCAATGGAAAGAGATCCTGTCACAGTTTTTGTCTGCAAACACAAAACAGGCTACCAAAATCATGGCGAGAATCCTCCTCTGCAGAGACAGTTGCTCGAGGCGGTAATGCAATCTGTCTGCAGCTGCCGACGTATTTGTGACACATCATGTCCTCCCCTGTTGAGCCTGTGAGATGAGCAAGGACCCCTCGCTGGGTGAGAATATGCCTGCATGAGGATGTGTGTGAACGCAGAGTGCATGTGACTGCTGCATGAGAGGATCGGTGTGTGAACCGGTGCATGTTTGGCAAAGAGAGGAGGAGACGTCGACGTGGCAGAAAAGAGAGGGGGGGCGAGCGATGCTGTGCGACGGGCTGAGAGATTAAAAGCGAGCAGACTTAGAAGCAGACTGCCTCGCCTCAGTGAGAGTCCCTCACCTGCTGTCCTCCTGGTTGATGATCATGTACATTTCCCACGTAGTGTCTTCAGAGATCCCCCCATGAGGCACCAGCAGACTGATTCCTGTAGAGAGGGAGGTGTGGGAGAGTCAATCAACACATACAGAGTAGGGATGGGAGATGCATCAAGCTTTTAAGATATTGAGATCAGGGATGGAAATCACGAGGTACCTCACAATACGACACATGGTCCACGATAAGGATATAATCATGATGCAGAAATTCTGCGATAATCGACTGCAAAAAAACAATGTAACAAATGTCACGTGATCGATTTTGTCCCTCCCTTCAAGGTCAATAGCTACTTTAAAAGTGTTGTTTTTTCATTTCTTTAAATATTTTTCTTTGATTACTATTTGTGTAATTATATTTTTACTATTAGGTTTATTTTGTTTTTGTGTGATTATTTTAGCCATGATTATCATTATTATTTGGAAGTGGGTTAATTACTGACTACTTGTGTAAAGTGAAGGGGTGGGACCAGAAAAGTTTCGACTTCCTCCTACTCCTTTTTGAACATGCATTTTTTTTTTGCACTTTGGTTGTTGTTTTTATTTTGTTAAATGTTTATTTGCTTTGTTCAATATAAACAAATATATAAATAAATAAACAAATACATGTTAACACTGGTAGTGTTAATTTGACCAATCAGATTTTGCTCCATTCTCAGTGATTTACAGTTATGCTCTCCACTTCCTGCCCTCAATCTGACTTTTGGCCAACATTGGGATCACGTCACTGCAAACCAGCTATGATGATTGTCTTACACCTCATCCTTAGTTTTTGTGTTGCATGTTATTGGAAATTTCTTGCTGATAAGCCAGTGTATTCCTGAAAAAACCTGCATTTTTCAGCATTATTGGTAATCGCTCCTAACAGGTTTTTTTTTGAGCATTCCCCAACTTCCCCAGTTTGCTGTCCCAGCTTTATTGGAACATGCTGAAGTTTATCAGTTTGAACACTGGAAATCTTGTCTTTGTTACATCCGTCAAGGAGGTTATGTTTTACGCCGGGGTCTGTCTGTTTGTTTGTCTGTCAGCAAGATTACGTAAAAGCTACTGGTGGATTCACATGAAAATTTTATCAGGGGTGTAGTTTGGTCCAAGGAAGAAGCCATTAAATTTTGGTGGTGATATTAAAGAAAACATTTCATAGGTTAACATTGGGCGGAATTTTAATAAATCATAAACACTACCCAGCATAAATGAGTACACCCCCTATTAAAAGTAATGTATTAATGAATATCTAAATGAACAAAAGAACAATTTCCAAAGTTTTGACAAAGCTGAGTTTCCCATAACATTTTGTTTTTACCATATGATGAAAATAAGGGTAATATGATAACTACAATTTAGCTTTGCTCCCACCTCTTTGATTGGAGTGTACTCATTTTTGCATCCTGATCTTAAATTGAGAAAATTACTTTTTTGTGTGCAACTTATAAAATTTTGTTTGCCATCAATGAACCACATTGGGGGAGTATTTTATGGTATAGTATGCCATAGAAAATGTTGATTTTGAAAGGAAACTAAAAGTTTTCTGACAAATCTGAAGGGGTGTACTCATGCTGAGCACTGTATCTGCCATTTCTCAACGGATTCACTTCCAATTCGACAGGATAATATCGGGTCCATGTCTCTATCATCGAAGTAAATTTCATCTGGATCCGATCCAGATTGATGTCACAAAAAACACTGAACTCTACAATGGGAAATCCCATTGACGACATTCAATAATTCACATAAAATCAAAATATTAAGTGATGTTCCCAAAATTTGTTGTGTTTATACTGGATAACAACCTCCATGTATGTGCTAAGTTCGGTCCGGATCCTGGCACTGTTCTGGATCTGGTGATTCAGAATTATATCTTTGACAGGGGTTGTGGAAAAGCCACTGATGAGACTGAGCTGCTTGGCGGAGGTCTGTGCTCTCTGAGTGCTTTTCTAGTTGTTAATGAAATTGAACATAAGTCGAAAAGGATTTGCAAATCACTGGATTCAGCTTTCTTTACATCGTCCCAACTCCATTGGAATTGTGATTTGCTACAGCCTTTTTTCACATTTTATAGCAGTAAATATCTCCTCATAAATCTCGTATTGCCTTTCAGCTAGAATATGTCAGGGTATGATTTGTAGTCCACACTGCCCAGCCCTACCTCAGACACTAGCACACTGCACACACACACACACACACCTGCCGGGCTGTCAGCTCTCTTTACTGGAGGTGACAGCCGGAGAGGTGACGGCCCCAGAAAAAGGTGACGCAGGCGAGTCCCGAAGGCCTTGTGAATCAATGCTGCCAGCAGTCTTACTGTCAGCGATACACTCTCAGACTGCTGCCTTCTTGGACAGAAACACACGAATGTGCACACACAATATTGTAGCGTATGATAAACAATTACTGCCAATCTACACTGCAGTAGATAAAGGCCCTCCAGGGACAGGATGATGAATGTAGGCCAGGAGAACGAGCCGCCTGAATGGTGAAGTAGACGGAGCATCACAGGTTCGCATCAAACAAATTTATTAACATGGTGCTCTGGGCTGACCGTGTACGTTTGAAAATGTTAAATCCAGAATGATAATGCTTTTTGAATGAATTTATCAAGAGAATACTCAAAAATAGTCCTGTTTTATAGGTTAGAGGAGCTTTCCCACACCTTGAGAAATGTTCATTTGTTTTATCTGGACAAAGCATTCAGTTAATAATGCCACCGCTGTCAAACTCCACATTCAGATGACTTAGTTGTCCATTAAATTTACATAAAATGGAAATTCATTTCATGTGCACATAACAGTACACATAATTATGCATTAACATAACATAAAAACATAATGTGACGAAGTGACAGTGGTGGCACTAAAAGTAATTACTACATATTTCATCCACTGACATCAAGACCACAACAACTGAGCAGAGTACACAACTGAGTTTAACCCTTACAGCTCTGTTATGTCCTTCAATATCCTGAAAAATAAAGAGTTTTTCTTAATTTTTTTTTATTTTTTTGAAATATTTTCTCAAAATGAAATAAAACAACTGGTAACAATATTTAATAACACAAAGGAGACTTGAATGCAGTTTTACCAAAACATATTGTGTTGAAAATGACAGGAAAAAAAAATAAATAAAAGAAACAGAAAGTATTTTTTTAAAAATCAAGCAAATTGCATTTAGCTGGAACACCAAATGTTTCCATTTTCAGTCTTTTTCTCCAGTTTGTTCAACATAAATTCATTTCTTTCAGAAAAATTTTCTGATTTCAGTTCAAAATTAATGTTTTTTTAGCGTTCTTGAATTAACAGCACAAGATCCAAAGTAAAACAAAATAAAAGTTTCCAGATTTTGTCCTGTGTTGGCAGGAACTGATGATGATAGGTTGTTCTGTATCTCACCATCCAAGGAAGAGTAGGGGGGAAAGTAACTTCTAATTCTAATGATTAAACATTTGTTTTGTAGTCGCTGTTCAGCTCCTTCAGGATCACCATCTGATAATCAAACATTTCAGTGTTTGTTTTTCAGTGTGCACAGAAAACACTTTGAAAAACGTAAGAAACTAAAGCTCCACATGCTGCAGTTTGCTCGGCTGCTGTGCTTCATGAGGCTCTTTCTCTGAAACCCTCCACTTCCTGTTTGGCTGTTCAGATTGCACGAGATTAAATGTGATTAAATATGATTTTGACAACACTGTGAGATTTTGGGGTTGCTTGAAATCAAAGTTGAGGGAAAATTGCAGGGACTGGATCAAATTGTGAGGCTGCGCTGAGGAATGGCTGATTTTGCATTACTTATTGCGATGGTGAAAGTAACACCACAGAGGAGTGTCGTAAAGTATATTGACAGTTGTGGGTTGTTCTGTGAAGATTTCCTATAAAAACGGCTGTTAAGATCTCTGAGCAGACTTTTAAAATGTTTCTTTTAATCATAATTAGAATCAGAATCAGAAATACTTGATGAATCTCAAGGGGAAATTCAGTTGTTTCAGTTGCTCTTATACACAGTATAGCAGTAGAGATATCAAATAAGACTTTAAAATACATAAGCGCATGGAAAATTAAGTAAAAATAAGTCAGCAGGTTGCAACGTGCAGAACATTTAAGCTTTAAAATAAATAGAATAAGTAAAGCGAGACTATGAGCAAAAGGAATCTACAATGTTTACATTAACAATATTTATGATATAAATATAATACGACAGCACTGCGTGACAGTCGACCATATTTGACCGAAAGCCAAAGTTTGGCAGTAAAGATAGTGCACTGGGTATTACGTTATCTTATTATCTTATTAACAAATATCAGAAGCAGGGGTGGACCATAACGAAATAGGTTTACTTGAGTACTGTACTTAAGTACATTTTTTGAGTTTCTGTACTTTACTTGAGTATTATTATTTTTGTAAACTTTTGACCTTTACTCCACTGCATTTGAAAGACAAATATTGTACTTTTAACTCCACTACATTTCTATGAAGGGTCAGCAGATGAAATTTCTTTTCTCTTCTAAAATACGATCTGCGTGTGATTTGATGCTGTACCTGTACCTTGTGCATGCACTTCTCAGATCGGGCAGGTAAATTCTAAACTAACATTGCTCAGATAACGGTTCATCTTTATCAGTCATGATGGCTACGGCAGGTACAGGCAGATGCCCTGTCTGCCAGACAGGGTGTTAAATAAAAAAAATGAAAACAGCAATGGCTGTCCTTTTGTCAGTTCAGTCGTGTTTCAATAGTCATTTCTATAGGCTTCGTAGCATATTTAACAAGCTTTTAATTCTACAGATTCTATAAACAGGTCAATGCACTTCGTAGGTTGTTTCAGTCTTTAGGTTCTGTAAATTCATTGTTGCAACAACACAATAACATACTGACATTAAAATGAAAATGAATTTTTAATACACAAGTATTTTCAAAAGCAGGTACTCCAGTACTTTAACTTGAGTAAAAATTTGACTGAACAACTTTCACTTGTATTGGATTAATACACTGCCTGGCCAAAAAAAAAGTCGCCACCTGGATTTAACTAAGCAAATAGGTACGAGCCTCCTACTGGATAATTACTGCATGGGCGATTGTCTTTCAGCTGGCAACAAGTTATTAAACCCCAGCTGATGCAATGAGTAGCTTCTCATTTCTTAAACAACCATGTTGAAAGACACATCCTGTGTTCATGGAAAAGATGTCAGTCTGTTTAAGAAGGGTCAAATCATTGGCATGCATCAAGCAGAGAGAACATCTAAGGAGATTACAGAAACTACTAAAACTGGATTAAGAACTGTCCTGGAGGAAGGTCATGTGGTCTGATGAGTCCAGATTTACCCTGTTCCAGAGTGATGGGCACATCAGGGTAAGAAGAGAGGCAGGTGAAGTGATGCACCCATCATGCCTAGTGCCTACTGTACAAGCCTGTGGGGGCAGTGCTATGATCTGGGGCTGCTGCAGTTGGTCAGGTCTAGGTTCAGCAACATTATGGCCCAAAGAATGAGGTCAGCTGAATACCTGAATGTACTGAATGACCAGGTTATTCCATCAATGGATTTTTTCTTCCCTATTCCAAGATGATAATGCCAGGATTCATCGGGCTCAAATTGTGAAAGAGAGGTTCAGGGAGCATGAGACATCATTTCACACATGGATTGGCCACCACAGAGTCCAGACCTTAACTTCATAGAGAATCTTTGGGATGTGCTGGAGAAGGCTTTGCATAGTGGTCAGACTCTCCCATCATCAACACAAGATTTTGGTGAAAAATTAATGCAACACTGGATGGAAATAAATCTTGTGACATTGCAGAAGCTTACTGAAACAATGCCACAACGAATGTGCACTGTAATAAAAGCTAAAGTTGGTCCAACAAAATATTAGAGTGTGTGACCTTTTTTTGTGGTGGTGACTTTTTTTTTTTTGGCCAGGCAGCGTATTTGACCAGGAGTATCTATACTTTCACTCCAGTAATGGCGTTAAGTGCCTTGTCCACCACTGGTCAGAGGTGAAAACAGCGAAAAACATTTATTCTCAAGGACCTGATGTAGCAGGGATGTTATAGGGAGGAGTTATAAAGTCTGATGGCCACGGGCAGGAATGACTTCCTGTGGCGCTCTGTGGTACATCGCGGTGGGATGAGTTTCGTACTGAATGAGCTTCTGTGTCTATCCAGCACACTGTGGAGGATACTCATATTTCATAATGAGGGTTGCCATCATGAGAAAACATGTTGTCATAGGAAAAATTTAAATAAATGCACTGTGTATTCCCTATAGGGCCTCTGTAGAAAGCTCTTTACAGAGCAACTATAAACTTCAGTAAATAATGTATAAATATTTATGTTGCTTGATAAATCAATGACATTCCCCAGTTCTCAATGCAGACTGATGCAGACAAGGTCAAAGAACTTTATATTCCCTGTATGGCTCTTACTGCTGAACGCCAGAGCTCCAGCCTCTCTGATTTCTCAGCTTTATGTTGGAGGATTTCATTTCACAGAGGCACACATCGAATGAAATTTCCCCGCAGTGGACCCACCTGTGTTAGGTACAACCAGCCTCCCTCCAGCGTGACCAAACACGGCGGTGGCTTTGTGCAGAGGTCTGCTGTGAGTCAAGGAGACTTGCGGAGTGAAGAGGTTTTTTCCTCTCCGGCCCAGTGTCGTCCCCACTGCGACCCCTTTGTAGTCTGGAGCCAGGCCCCTCGGAAACGTCTGAGGGTGGGACATGACATGGTACTCTGCCCTTTCTGACACCCCTGCAGATACAATGAAAAAAAGCGCTGAAGTCAAACACGGTCAGATCAGAGACAAGGACAGAAAAAAGACCAATACGTGCTGCTGCTGGAAACACTATTTTATTCAGCAGGCAGGCAGAGAGTGACAAGAGGCTCCTCCAGGAATTAAAGTTAAATACAATATGATCCATTGAACCAGTTAGTGCTCCCAAAGTGCCAGTTTGAGGGGTTTGCCACACAGAGCCAGGATGGTAGGTCAAAGTTGTTTCACCCCTAAATGGCCATTTGAAGCAGTTACAAAGATGTTTGAACAGCTCTCACTGTTTGCTTTTATGCCATGCAATGCTAGACACACACTGTAGCATCAGGGCTCTGTTGTTGGGAAGCATGCTAACACCAATATCCATCCATCCATCCATCCATCCATTCATCCATCCATCATTTATTCCGCTTATCCCTTTCTGGGTTGTTGGGGGGCCCAGCCTATCCCAGCTGACATTGGGCGAGAGGCGGGTACACCCTGAGCCTGTCGCCAGGGCCACATGGAGAGGCAGACAACCATTCACACTCACACTCATATCTACACGTCAAAAGATCTCCGTGAGACTATTTGTCCAATTTCAAGAAAAAAAATCTCTAGTGAAAAAGTCTAGTGAGAGTCTCCACTCCAACATCTCTGCTCTGCCTTGGGCTTGCTACCTGTGAGCCAATGGGCTTACACTGCAGATGAAACAATAGTAAGATGTCACACTAGGAGGTCTATTTAGGGGGGCTGGAAGAATCAGATGTTTTAAGCAGCCACTGGTTAGAGATGTGATGTTTGTGAATGAGTCAACTCTTTTGAACAGCTCTTTCATGTGAACGACAAGAACTGATTCACAGTTGTGAGTGAGCCTTCTGCTTGTGAGCCATTCTTAAATGCAAATTGCCCACGCTGCCTTCATGTGTCATCTGTGTGCCCCATGAGCCTGGGTTGTGCATGGTCCACTGCCTTCAGGTGTATGACTAATGACATCTCCCAGTTTGAGTCGTCCACAGCACGCTCCATACGTGTGCATCGAGCTATACACATGCGCATTGCGCAGCTAATTTCAGGGAGAAAGATATCAGTGAGCACTGCCCGACTGGACTGAAGACCTTTGCTGCTGTAGTTTACATCGTTCTGATGTGGATTTGTGTCAAGGAGCTGAGCTCCTGTTTGTAAAATAGTTCAAGTGTACAAACACCAGGTAGGGTAGTACAATTTGCATTCACATTTTTATCATGTCCAAATTTTTATTCTAGTTTTAATATATTAATATTTTTACATACAGACATATAATTTTGTTATATGTCTGTTTTGCATGCAAATTAGGGAGGAGGGAAGAGTCCTGACACTGCAGACAATTTGTCTTGTTTATAGAAGTGCTCTGTCACAAGGAAGAGACTCTAAAGGGCATATTAAACAAAAAAAAAAGCAGAAAATGGCCACTCTGTCAGTTTTATTGCTTATTGTGAATATCTGTTGCATTAAATACCCGACTACAAACATTAATAATAATAATGATGTAATAATTCATATATTTGCTGATGGTCTCCTTTGTTTTGATTGGTCCTACAGATGCTTGCTTTGACGGTAAGTCAACTCTCCTCAAAGGCGTTTTAATTCTGAATAACAACATGTAGCCAATAGTTTGTTTCAGTCTACAACAACTGAGCAAAGAAAAGAACACTTGTTAAAACTGGCTATTGTTAGGGGAGTCAGCTTATCAAACATTTTTAACTTTAATGGTCAACATTTATGTCAGGAACCTTAATATTTGACCAAATCTTCCAGCCATGGTTGACTTTCAAGCCGGAGATATTGATATTTGATTGTGGGCGATGACAAACTGCTTGTGTCCATCTCTTTCTAAAATCAATGACCCTTTGTTCTAAAATAAACCATGAAGCCAGAGCAGTAAATCTGCTGTTGATATCACTTCAGACTGCACGTGTGCCGTGCAAGTACAAATATTTGACAGGTGTAGCAAGAGTAACTAAAGGGGACGTAGCTTATTGAACGGTCACCCCGTGATGCCCTTGAAGGTGACGGCCATTTTTTCTCTTGGTATGACAGCTTTCTTATGGATTGCCTCATGGGAGAAAGAGTTTCAAACCAAGATGGATTATCCTCCTCACAACAGCAGCACAACAACTCTGTGATTCTTCGCCTTTCAAAAAGTAGTAAACTTCCCCTTGGCTTTCAGAAATCTTTCACTGACCTTTGAGATCAGGCAGCGGGTCAAGGAGCGAGCGCTCGGCCATCAGCTCCTTGTCGATGGAGTCCTGGAAACACATGGGGCTGGTGTAGGTGCGTGACACTGTCAGATCCGGTTGCATGGATGAATTAATGAGCAGCGGGTTTGCTGAAAAAACAGAACACACACAAAGAGATCAAACAAATTACCGCAAACAATTAGACATCTTTAAGCAGCGATTACTTTTCTGCAGAGTGACACTTTGAACTGAAATGCCGCCATCAACACAGATGATAAAAACCAAACGAGGATGTCATGACAATTAGATTTCATCCACAAGTGGCCACTGCTATAATACCATCACCATAGAAACAGGACTTTCATCCCACTTAGCATACCAATGGCTCAATTAAAAGTGACGAATGGGAAATAACAAAGGCTGGGGAGCAATAATACGCTCTAATTTGATGTCACAAAGGTTTAGAAAAAAAAATGCACTGACAACAACAAGAAATACTGACATTGAATTATCTTATTGATTTGTCAACAGAGTTTGTCATCTGGATATTTACATCTTTTTCTTTACTTTCAATTTCCAAGGGGAGCAGATGGTGTAACTGTGCAGTTAATCAATCAGTTCCTTCAGGAGCAGTTTATGTGTTGTTATTCCATTAAACAAAGGACTGAGTAACTTTAGCACATCATTTAGAAAGACAAGAGAAGTTATGAGAGACAAAAATACATTTATTTAAAGGATAATTAAAACAGACGGCACAAAAAAGAAATAAATCCTGTCTTTTTCTGAAGAGAACATCATAAACACGCTCTCCTTTCTCTCTCTCTCTCTCTGTCTTTTGTGTATATTTATGAAATATTGTTGTTCCATTGGTGATATTATCATGGCAAAATAATTTTCCAACCTTTAAATAGACTGTTAAATGTGTTTACAGATTTTCAAATACGTAAATGATAAACTTGCAAATGCATACAGAGATACTGATGGCTGAAAAGTCTTCTTGCTGAAGTACAGGGGTGAATCATCATTTGCAATCATATCACATAAAGAATGATGAAGTTTGAATGGCATTAGCTGGTCATACAGTATTTTGAAACCAAACTTACTGTTAGATCCTATTCAATTGCGTAGAGTGAATACTGACCCAGAGCTGATTTTTCTCTTTTGTTTCCATCTAAGATTGAACTAAATTACTCAGAGCTTTTTGCTCCTACAGCAGTGATGTACAGCTTAGCCTCTAAGCCAGGAGAAGAAAAGTTCACCTTAATAGCCATAGTTGGCTTAAGTATTTACTGTTGACATTTACTCACACAACCACCCAAAAACGCCAAATTATATGTTAAATGCAGTCATACAGTTTTGTTTGGGGTATATAGAAATACCAAGGGCTGAGAGAAGAACAAGAGCAATTGAGGGGAGTGAAGACCACAGGTGGTGCCCATGAATATAGGAGCACTTGGAGCTATGACCGTAAAACTTGAGAGAGAGACTCCAGCTGATTCCAGGAACATTAGGTAGATCTGTCCAGCAGATACCAGTCCTGGGAACAGCTAAGGTCAGAGCCCTGAGGATCCCAGGTCCTCTGGTGGAGGACCAAAGCTTGGAAGAGGGCACAAGAACCAACCAGTGAGGCAAGCAGGGAAAAAATATCTTTTGTTTTTTTTTTGATAGACAGATAGATAGATAGATAGATAGATAGATAGATAGATATTCTGTTAATTAGTAGAAAAATATCTTGATATATCTGGATTTATATCTGGAATAATATATCTATTATATCAAATATCTGGATTTCGGGAAAACAGAACTACTATCTACAGAATGCAGTAATAAAAACAAAGAAGAAGTACAATTACAAACAACAGTACTTTTTTGGGGGGGTATATTGACCACACAAAGGCTTTGGATAATTGTACATGAAATATTATTGAGGAAATTGTGAAATAATGGACTTTACCTGGCTGGAAAGATTTTAATGTTATGTAATTATTGTTATCGACACAAAGTTCAAAATACAGCATCTTTGATGGTATTGGGGTATGTTAGTGCCCATGAAGAATGGGTAACTTTCAACCAGTGAAGGCAACATTTATTCTGAAAGGTTCTTACAGGTCTTGAAGCAACATTTGCTGTCATCAAAGTGACGACATTTATAAGGCCTACCCTGCTTATTTCAGCAAGACAATGCCACATTCTGCATGTGTTACAACAGCGCGGCTTTGTAGTAAAAGCATGACGGTACTAGACTCCTGTCTCCCAAAATATGTGACGAATTATGAAAAACAATGGAAGTCGTACATGAAGCAAGAATGGGAAATAATTCCACCTACAAAGCTTCAACAATTAGTGCCCTCAATTTCCGAACACTATTGAGTGTTGAAAGAAAAGTTGATGGAACACATAAAGTTCAAAATAGAATAATGAAGTTTATAAGTTTGAAAATGAAATATCTTGAATTTTTTTGTATTAAATTGAACATCGGTTGAAAAGATTCTGTAAATGACTGTACCCCTCATGTAATGTAGTTTGGCTTCACTGATGTACAACAGAAGCTGGAGTATAAGATGCATTGGCCATCTTTAGTCAGTGATTTTATTCCTCTATGTCTTTTGGTTTTTCTTTGCTTTACTCTCAGCTGGTGAGAGTTTACAATGAGCCTGCATCTCCTCGAGTTTTCTGCCTGATAAAATGAAGATCGTCCTCTCCTATGTTATTCACGGTGAACTCATGTATTGTTCTTTAATAAAACATCCTGCAGAGTACAGTTCAGATCTGCTCTTTTATGACAGAGTGTCCTGGGATTCCTTCTGTCATGATTTGGAGCATCAGAAAAGCCTGATTCATAAAATGATGGAGAAAAAGCGTACATTATTTTAAAAAATGATCTGTTTCATTAAGGAAGCAAACCAGTGATAATTGTGTAGCCACGTGTACCAGGCTGCATCATAAGCGAGGGAGGCCATGTTGCATTTTATGGAGGTTCAGCTGTTTTACCCCCTCTATCAAAGGGAACAGGGACCAAGATTAAAGCTCTCCCAGCCTCCTGCTGTGTTATCAAAATGAACTTTATTACACCCAGCTGAGAGCTGCTGCGGCGGCGAAGCCATAATGCCAGCCTTGTAAAAATATGCCTCAATCTGTGTGGTAGAAAAAAAAGAGAAAGAAACAGCGTGATTCTGAGCTCTGATGTTTGGAGACTCAAGACCCCAAATGCTCCGAACACTTGATGAAAAAAAACGATAACACTTCTAAATTATATTTCAATTTTACAGTGATGAATAATTAATGAGGGTGTTCTTGTGCAGGAATAAAACAAAACAGCCGTGTGAGACCTTTCTCATCAGGGGTGGTTTTAGTCAGCAGGAAGCCCCAGGCAAAGACTGGTACAAGGCCTTTACTGTTTCGCTAGAAAGCAACGCAACATGGAAAAATAATATTATGAAGCTTAAATATAGGACTATTTAAATGCAGAATCTTAATTATGTTGAGTCACACTTTCACCAAAAGAGACAGAAAGAGCTCGGTCTGATGTACAGTCATGTTGGCAATTTTGATCAGTGTTCGGACTGGTGAGGAGCATTTCACCTGTCAAACACTGTCAGCTTCTTGGTTTAATGTCGTGATTTTCATAGAGATCCTACTTGCTTACTCTGCCTCATTGTTTAATGGCTTGTGCTCGTATTCAGTATGTCCCAGTGCTTCAAGAGGGACTGTGTGACCATGGATAAGACGTCACTTGTAGATCTGCAAAGAACACAGCATGTGCTTGTAACGATAAGTATTCATGATTGTTATTGCTTTGTGCATACTGATGCTTGCAGTAAAACAATGAATGCCAAGGCTGTTTTTATAGATGAAGCTTTGTTCTGCCTGTTATTGGCCCTTTATAGAGCTAAAGCACAAACAAGAGGAAGCTCCAGAGGGCTCAAAGGAACAAACTGAAGAAGATAAATAAATACAGGCCCCTAAAGCTCTTAAATTATTGATGTAGTTATATCACAACACAGAGAAATGAATAAATAATTCATCTATACCCTCATATACAGACGTAAAGATACAGAACTGTTGTGTTTGTTCACATGTTTTCAGTTGAATTACATAAAAGGACATTAAGTTGTTGGCTGACTGACAGCCTGTGAATGAAAAAACAGAATCAAACGTACATTTTGTCAACGTCTGATCTCATCAGAAGCTGTCTTATTCTGTTCTTCATCAGTTTTGTATAATTTTGCAGAAAACTCTTTTCCCCTCATGCACAGTTTCTTTTGTTTTGAAGAGTGTGACACTTCATTTAGATTAGAAAATCATCCCTATGTTTTGCAAAACTGACGAATTAATTTGATTTTCTCTTGCAGGACTGAAGACTTAAATTGATTTTCAGTGGAATTTCTAGACTCTCTTGAATCATCAAACTGATTAGACAATTATGGATGTAATTGCAGACCTTGAACTTCACTTTACTTTGCTTTTTATATACAGCTTTACCAACATTTCTTTGACAAAGAACACCAGATTGCCATACAGAAAAAAGAGTATAAACGCAGTAAATAGATATTTCCTGCAGTGGCACTTAATGCAGCTTTATGTGACTTTTTATTGGCTGCAGGGAGGACAGACTCGTGCCTGCTCGGTCATTTAGAGGAGAAAGATAAACATACTTTTTTCAAGGTGGTTTCAGAGGTTGTATTTATGCAAATAAGCAGGTAGTGAGTAATTTTGTTCTTCACTGCACCCTTACAACCTCTTAATGCAAAGTCAAGAGCAAAGACCTTCATATTATACATATTTTATCACAAAGAAGCCCCTCTAAAATACCATTAAACCTCATGAATGTTGAGTTTCACCTCAAAGATTCTTGCATTTCATTTTTCTAAATTCAGTTTAATACAGTTATAAAAGTATCAGCAAAATAAAGGTAAATTATCTTTGCAGTAAGACTACTAAATGTTCAGTAGCTTTTGTCTCATCATAATTTTAAAGGGATATTTCAGTGTTTTTGAAGCTTTGTCGTATCAGGTATACTATTGTCACAGGAGCTAAACTCTGAAATAGTCCACCCATTGAGCTGAAAATGCAAACTAACCTTAAAGGCTTCAACAAAGGTGTTAAATCGTGGCTGAAGGAGCAACAATACTGTTCCCACATTAACAACATTTTCTTGTATACATGTTTACCTGAAGGAACCATCTCATTCAGCTTTCTTTATTGAACTTGTATATTTATCTGTTCTGGATATTTTAATTCTGATGTATTTTTAATGAACTTAGGTATCTCTGTTTTTTCTAAATTTTCTTTGTACAAATTTAATTCTTCAAAGCCTCTGTACAAGTTTGATTTTTTGGGAGAAGTGACAGTCCTAATGTAAATTTGCTGAAAAAAAAAACATTTTTTCGTATTTCTCCAGTTTAGTAGAAGTTGTTTTCTCTAGGGGATGCAGCAGCTAATGCTTATACCTCACAGCAATAATGTTATTGGTCCGAACCCTGTTAAGGTCAGGGACTCTCTGTGTGAAATTTGCAAGTTTTTCCTTTGCATATCTCTCCGGGCACTCCAGCTTCCTCCCACAGACCAAAAACATGCTTATTAGGTTAAATCGTGTCTCTTAATTGCCCTTAGGTGTAAGTATGAGCATATACGGTTGTCTGACTCTCTATGTGGTCCTGCGATTGGCTGGTGACCAGTTCAGGGTGTACCCCGCCCCCGCCCAATGTCAGCTGGGATAGGCTCCAGCCCCCGTCACCATGAAAGGAAGAAGCAGCTTAGAAAATGGATGGATGGATGGATCTCCTCTTGTGAAGCCTGCATACTGTAGCTGGTCTGTGTAAGTGGTGGAAGGACACGTTGGCTGTGCTGTGTACCAAAGTAGTGCCAAAACAAATTGGAAAAGTTTGCTAGTGTAGGTCAAACAACCCCACTTCAAACATCTTGAACCCTCCCTTTAATGGTGTTTAAATGTATTTTGATTAGCAGAGAATGACGGATGTCAAATTTGTGGCAGATTCTGCTTACATCTGATTCAAATGGCAGCTCTAGTGCAGTGAATCCATAAGGGGATTTTTTGACTTCACATTTGCACAGATGAGGAACTTGGAGAAGTGCTGTCCATCTTTATATACAGTATTTTTCTGTCCTTCTTTCTCTTTTTTGCTATTTCGATCCTGTCATGTGTGGTGCTTTGGGCATTACACTGGTATTTAAACTACTGCATAAATAATTTCACTTAAGTGAATACATAACACAAATTAAATCAGCATGACCAAACAGTCAGCCTTCATCTTCCAACCTCACAAAACACAACTTTTGACTCTCCTCTCCTTGACACTCAGCTGATTAAGTACCTGTGACTGTCCCCCAGCAGCAGGATTGATAGGTGTGTTAAACCCTATGTGTTAATTAATCAGGTGACTTGGCTGTAATTACACAACTCAAACACTGTGAGTATTTTTACTTATTAAACACATAATCCAGACCTAAGCGCTTGTTGTAGCTCTCTGCACAGAGACCAGGTGTCAGACCTTTTTTACCCACTATACGTGTCCTCAAGCACCATTAAGACCCACTCCAGTCCATTTTCTGATGTTATTTGGGAGCCTGGGAACAGCACTTGGTTGGAAGCCTGTATTCACAGCAGGATGCAGCCATTTCCAAGAACTCTGAGAGTAGATTTAAGGACACATATCCGCCGTCTCACCTTGGCGAGAGGTCTTGAAGCTGAAGGACTGGAAGCCTCCGGTGAGGGCGGATGAGTCGATGACATCGACGCCGTATTCGCTCTGGCTCCTGCGGTATAGGGTGACAGCGACGATCAGAAGCACCACGGTCACAACGCCTGCAGCAAGGCCTAAGTACAAGGCCACATCGCTGCTGCCCTCCACACCTTGGAAAATAGAGAGAATGAGACGGAGAGAAGTGTGAGCTGCTGTTTCTCTCCTGTGTTATTACACTAAAGTCCATGAAGAACAAAATCACTGTGATGAGGAACAAACTGCGTATGTTGGAATAAAGATGCCTTGAACATGAAAAGACAGAAATACTGTCCGTTTCATTGAGCTGTATTTTTATAACTTAAGTGAGTCTAGTCAGGTCTCCAAGCGGCAGCCTCAATGGGTCCCTTTTGTTTAACATTGCCCTTTACAACAATAAAAAAGCTAAATTTGCATCTTTATACATGTTCCCCAAAAAAAGTTTGTTAAAGTTAATTTCGTTGATTATTTCTTTCCTTCAGAAAAACCAACTGGTATTGTATTTTAGATAGTTTCAAAGCCTGAATAGTCACCTTTACATTAAAGTATAACTTGAACAAATCGTGCATTCTTGGAAAAAGCAACACAGCTTAAGTTGTGGGTAGTGCTGCAAAAAATGTGCCCAAATCTCCTCTTCCCTGGAGTGTTTTGACCTGACATTTTTTTGTCTTCCTCATCTCCACCTTCCAGTGGGATTGTCTCAGGCCTCTTCCTGAGCAGGCAGCAGCACTGTGAAGTGATGTCACGCCAGTCAAACAGAGAGGGCCAGACTCAAGTGTGAGGAAGAAGAAGCAGCGTCTGCATCATGGCTCAGCACCTCACAGAAAGTACCGTCTCGTCTGGGTAGTCTAGACCCATGTTGCATCTCAGTCGTCCCTCAGCATCCCTGGCCTAAATATTCTTTCAGCAGCTCACAGTCCAGTGTTTAAAGACCCCTGAGGAAGCTGAAGACATTGCCTGCTGCAGACAGACTGACTGACAGATGATGTCTTTTCTCTTCTCTCTTCCCGTTAATAGACGGGTGAAACAGTTCTATGAGTGAGGTTTTCTTTTTTAAATATATACTGAATAAAATAAACTCAAAAGGACCCTTTTGTTTGATTTATTTGTGTCCAAAGAGAGTATATTTTTTTTTACTTTACATTTTAGAACTGAACTATTTTAAAGGTGTAAATACTTGACCTAGTTTCCCTCCTTCTGGGTTTTCCCGGTGACTGATAAATATCAGAAAAAACTGTAGTGTTATGACATTTTGCGCCAGGAAAAATATTCTTCAGCATTGGATTTCAGATAAAGCCCCTCAGTTGAGGGTTGTCATAGGACAATAATAAAACACATACCTCTGGACTTTTTGACTTGTCTCCTGCACTACAAAACTGATGCCTTTGAAAAAATATGGAGACCATTGATAATATCAATGTAAACATTTCTGCTATAATGACGAGAGCATTTATGTGAAAAAAAATCCCAAAACAAAACAAAAAACCCTTTACTATTATTACTGTTAGTATTGTTATTATTATCATTATTATTATTGTTATTTTTGTTTGTTTGTTTTTTAATTTAGTTATTTTATTTATTTTATTTTATTATTTGAATTAGTTCCCACTACCTTCCACCCTATACTGTATAATGTACCTCTTTTACTTATTTGTAACTGTGTTTTGTGTTGTTGATCCCAGCTTGTTATTGTTTTGTTTTGTCTTGTCTAATGTATGTTCATTTAAAAAAAAAAACAGAAAGAAAGGTGTACATAAACAAGAGCAAACAAACTAAAAGCCAGATACTTTTTCTATTTTTTGGGCAATGAACCTCAATACAAAGACTTAATTTAAAAGGAAATTTGTGGGGTGCTGGTAAAAAACCAGGTATGACCCATACATATGCTCCTGAAGGCACAGGTTTGAATCCAGCCTGTGGCCAGCTTGCCTAGTGTCCTCCCCCAACTCTCCCTTGCCTGGTTTCACAAGCCTATCCACTGTCTCTCTCTCCCATCAATAAAGGCACAAAAATGCTCCAAAATAGTCTTTAAAAGGAAAGTTGTTGCTGGTTATGTTTTAAGTCTTACTTGACTACTACTTCTTTTTGGTTGTTGAATTTCACACTTTTCATCCTCTGTGTTGGTTTTATGAAAAGTTGAGTTACTTAGTGACAAAAACAAAAATAGCTGGCATCCAAGAAAGTAAAACAAAACAAGATAAACCAAAATAAAACCAAAAAAAAAATCCTTCAGTTGTAAACCAGCACAGTGTACATTACTGCTGGACGCACCTTGAAGTGATATTACAGCTGCATTTTTATGACTATGAAACTTAATTTCATATTGAGGATTTATTTTTGTACAGAAATTTATTCTGATGGTTTATAACAGTTTTCTGTTGCATAAAAAACCTAAAATACTCATTTTTGTCACATCACAGGGACTGCAGAGCCAAGAGACTTCCCTCCAAGAATAAACTGGAGACTGTTGCAGAGTGCCATCAAATGTGTGAAATTAGGGTTTTTTAGGAAGTCTTTCACAGTTTCTAACAACTTTAACACATTTTTCTTGTTTCCTGTTCCTCCTCCTGATGCACGGTGCCATTGTTCCGTCCTGGAGTGTTAAAGCAGCTAATGAGCAACCTCAGAAGGAAGGCGATTATAATCACTGCAGCACCTGACTGTCATTTCAAACACTGCCGGGCTCTGCTGTTGGAGGCTCTCTGCGTTCCATCGGGATAATGTGACAAAACCAATTCATTAAATTAGCTCATCGACAATGATTACGCTCTATCTGGTCCTGCCAGTTCTGCAGAAGAAGCATTGCAGAGAGAGAATAGAAACAAGACGGGAAATAAAGGGGGGAGCTGCTAGCTTGTTCTTGAGAGATAATGAGATCTGGGCTGAAACGGGACATGTGGAGAAATCCTCTAAGTAGCCTGAAGCTCAAATGAGGGGGAAATTGTCAAAATATGCAAAGCGGCATTAACGGCTACTGTAGCAGGTTAATTGAGGGCTCGGGAAGTTTTGGCGTGCGCGTTGTATTCTTTTTCCCTGATTTGGACAAACAAAAATACATAACTGTGTTAAAGGACGGGAAGGGAGAACATTAGCTCGGGGCGCTGTAGGAATCACATTTGTTTTTCTGCGCAAAGACTATGCAGCAGTAATCAACACATAAATGGTGTTATACCCAAGGCAGCAATAATGGATGGAGTAAACGGATATACAGTGGTGAAACACTCGCTGCAAGGCTGGAAATGCTCTACCTGATGTATAATAATGCTATTAGAGGAAATACAATCACACACTGCTGCCTAAGCACACCCGCTACTGTCACAGAACAATGACGGTTTTATGATGAAGAACCAGGAAATGATTGCTTTTCTCCTGAATTCACTTCTTTCTTTCCCGGTTTAAATACATGCTTTAGCTATGAACTTATAGAGGACTTATTATTCTGCATAATATTCATAAAAGTGCTACATCATAAGTCTATCAAAACATCTGGAAGTAAAATATTCCTCGGCTCTATTCTCAGTTTCCAGTGAGTCATGCAGACTGTGTTAGCTTTCATAACCACACCTGTCAGACATACTTATTCCTCTCATTCAATGACTGCTCTCCAGCCATTAAAATGAAAGCATTGTTTCCTATTTCTGGGTAATGCAGTCTCGTAGGGTAAAATGAATGATTTGTGAGGCTGAGTCACCCGCCAGGTATGCAGGAAGTTGATTTTTCACTGCTGAATTAACACAATTCCCACTAACCAGGGTGCCCGCAGCAGACGTTGAACTTTTGACATTTCCCGCAGTTTTTTAAAAAACTTTTAATTCCAGTTTTCTTCATTTTTAAATCCATTTTTGTCAACATTACTTCGTTTTCTCCCTCAAACTCTTAATCATGCCTCCTAGTAATGTTAGTTGAAAACTCAGTACTATTACACGCACAGTCAAGTCAAGCTCTAACCAGCTCCATGGGAACACCGGTGCCCCCGAGTGGTAACAGTGCTAACATCTCTCCAACTGTACACAGCAAATTTAGAAAAGTTGAAGTGTTGGTAAAATTTCTGTGAGCACAGAGTTCATTATACTCTGGATGGAGTCAAATCTCTGAAAACTTACTCTTAATACAAAAAGTGTTTGAGTTAAAAAAAAAAAGTAAAAATTAGGTGCTAATAAATCAAATATGTAAGTGTTACTGCATCTTTAACTCTGATCAGGTCACTCTGAACTTTGAACCTGGAATTAACACTTCTGGTGTCAGTTATCCTGCCTCAGTGGTATGGTATGAAAGTCAAAGAGTCTCGAGTCGAAGCTGGCAGTTTCTTTGAAAGCACAGTAAGGGGAAGGAGAACTTTATGAGTTTCTCTGTTAAATTCAGGAGCTAAAACTGAACCAAGGCCACTTCAGGACCAACTGTTCACAACGGTTGAAGCTTGAGTAGGCACACAACATTGTCGTAATGCAGCTCCATACATTATCTTTAAATTCATTAACTTGGTCATTCCGCCATCTTGAATGTTTTGACTGACTGTGACCTACATGCCAACCATAAGTGCTTTAACTGGTGGGATGAGGGCTAACTGGACGTAAAAATAAAGGCAGCTAATTCACTCTGCAATATTACATTGCTGGTGTGGAAGATTGCACTGACCGTCCGTGGATTAAAACAATAATAATAATTGTGAATTATTCATGCAAAAAAAAGGTCTGTTGTGCAAAAGCCTTTAAGGTAGGTTTCTCAAAGTGGCACAGTCATTTCTACATCTTTTGAGTATGGTCCTCTGTAAAATCCATTTGGACACCTCAGCTCAGCACAATAGCATCTGTTTTACCCTCTCCGAGATCAGGGGTATACCATAACAGAAATACTGGAGTCAAGATTGCTTCCATGTCAGCGAGCCAGAACTTCTTTTATTCCAGTTGCCATTGACAACCTTAATTAATTGGCCTGACCAGTTTTTGTCGTGTGTACTTTATGCACCTTGTGGATGAGACTGATTTTTAGACTGTAATCCTTGACTATTTATTGATTATGTACTGATTCTCTTTTATCTACTTCACCTCGACTATTTATCATCACTGTTTATTTGTCTACTGCATAGCACTTTACTGACTGAATGCACTTGATGGAGCTTTGTCTGATTCTTTAGCCTTTGGCATTTTGTGGTTTAAGTGCCCTCTTTTTTCACTTGTGCTCAGGATTTTTCCTGATTTTCCTAATGCTGGTATGTTTTATGTTTTGTCATGTACTGGTGTGCTGATGCCTGCTGCAAAACAAATTTCCCACAGGATAATAATAAAAGTTGAAGTTGAAGTTGAAGCGTTCCAAAGCTAACCACTGCTGATAGTCAGCTGATTTGCCTCTCCACTGCTATTGGTTGAATAATTATTTAAGCTGCTCTAGACTGCCTACTCTTTGCTGCTCCCTCTGCAAGTCGCTTTGCAACCCTCCTCCACCCCAGCTCCTTGTTTAAAGCATTTTCTGACTTTTCACTTTTTTCTGGGATATTTCAGTGTTGTGGGAGTTTTACGTATGGTTGGGCAGAAGTCTCTTGGCTAGCTATGGCTATTCTTTCTTTGCCTGTACACATTGATTCCTCAGATCTGCTGTTTCGTTAACACAAATAATTGAAAATAAGCTACATTTTTATAACTGCAAATAAAGCTAAATTCAGTTATCTGCGCTGGTGTCTTTTCTTGACAAAGTGGTCCTGACTGGAATTATTTGATGAATAAATAAGTGATATCTTTGGGTCACTGTGGATGTCTCCTGAGGTAGTCCCCAGTCTTTAGCTTTTCCCAATTAAATATTTCATAAGAATGAGGGTTAACTGAATGTCTGCTGCCGCTGATCCTCCCTAAAGACAAACTGTTTGCTCTCTCCTTGCTCATCAAACAAGGACTTAATGTTAGTTTACATCTCAAACAAATAACAGAAGGCGTTGCCTAGCAACAGCAGAGTCAAGCAGCACTAGTCTAAGTGATTTCAGGAGCGAGCGTGAGTGAGTGATGCTACTGAGGCACCATGAACACCCTTCAGTCAATCAAAGTAAATATGTTTTGTTCTATGTGTGAGGGAAATCATTGTTTACATCCTCTTACAATGAGAATCAGATATATCCCTAAAATAACAGAGTAAAATAAATGGATGGAAGCCGAGGACAAACTCACCCTGTGGCTTTGCATCATGGAGCAACTTTCGATCTGCAAAGACAGACACAAATCAGAGGTTGACAGTTTTGCTCGAAAGCCTCCAGAAATGTGTCTAGTAAAAGTAAAAATGCACCTGCAACAGTCAGAATGTTCTGTCATGAAACATTCACAAAAATATGACTGTGAAGAAATTCAACTTAGTAAAATGAGACCAGGACAAAAACAGGAATATCTTAATGTTCTGATGATGTTCTTAGACTGTGGGCGTGATCTGTCACATTTTGATCGACACCTCTTTGACCTCACACATCAGTAAAGAGGGATGTGGAATCAATGGAAGTCAACTGTAGTCCTGTATAGAGGGTTTGCATGGATGTCACAACAATGTCTGCAACAGTCGGGCCATTCCACCCGCTGAATAATAGAGAGCAATGTCCTCCAATTGATGTTGGTGGTAAGAAACATGTAAAAGTGCCATAACTTTAGGGAGGCCTCATTATTTTTGATGATGTTTATCACGTGTTTAAGTAGATTTTAGTCTAAATTAGGTATAAAAATATACCAAAATTAGACAAACAATGTTGTTTGCTGCCTAAAATAAACTTTTGGGGCAACAAATGACATTTAAAATGCTGAATTAATTTGCACATACCATAGGATGAAGTCCTGCAGTGACTATCACTCTATATATTCAAAAGGAGATTGTGTACCCAGGTTTTTTCTGAGTATTCTCTTTTATCACCTGTTTAACTGTCATTGACTCCTGTTTATCCCCTCTGCCAGGTAGGTTATAGTTTTGTTTGTTTATCTGTTTGTCTGTAAGCAAGATACCTCAAAAAGTGAAAAACAGGTAAATGTGAAATTTCCAGGGAATGCTGATCATGGCAAGAGGCAGAAGTGATCCAATTTTGGTAGTGATCTGGAAGTGGATCCAGGATTTATTTGAAAGCAAATTTTTTTGAGCATTTGTTAACACTGTGAGATAGTGCAGTTTTCCATATTTTAGCTCATAACTCAAAAGAGTAAGAGCAGATTTGGATGACATTTTAAGGGAATGTTCATCATGGCACAAGGAAGAACTGATTTGTTTTGGTGGTGATGTGATACCAAATGTGGATAAAGGAGGTTTTAAAGGACTTGTGCAAGATTTGTCAATCTTTCATATTATTGACAATAACTTGCCTGACAATGTTGGAAATGCCTTGGCGGAGGTTTGTGTTCTTGCAGCACTTTTAGTTTTTTTGCTGTGACCCCTAAAATGGTTGTAAACCTTAATTTCATGAAAAATATGTAAAAATAAAGTCAGTAGTTGGCCCAATAGAAGTCAAAAATAATCAAATTATTTCATAAATTTGTGGCAAAACATATGAGCTCAACCAGGTTGTGAAAACAGCTGTTGTAATCAGACCCCTCTCTGTTTAATGAAGGCAACGAGTGTGAAAGCATGATCTGTTGTCCTCAGTGCCTCGTCATTTAAATGACTAATTACTATTATAGTGAAGTAAGAGAGAAAGAGGGAGAAGTGGGGTTCATATTCATCATTACCTGAGTGTACGCTCAGTGATATGATAACAGTTTCTGTAACACAGCTTCATCTTCGTTATAAACCTGACATCATGGCTCCAAATGTTACAGTGACATCAGCTGAGGATCTGCACTGACCTCAGTGAGTGTTATTTAATAGTAATAACAAAAAGTTTTATTTTCTGATGAATGTAAGTATTTGACAGCTTACTTCTCTCTAATCACTGTCATCAATCTCTGCTCTTGGCCACTCAGTACCTGGATTTCCACTCACTCACATCAACTTTGATGTCATGTGCATCCATCTATATGTTTACCCTTCCTCTCTCTCTTGAAATCATTTATTTAATCCTAAATTGTCGCTTTGACCAATTTATTTATTCATCAGTTTTTTTTCCATATTTTTCTTTCTGTGATGATTTCTCATTTCGACTTTTAACACCTTGTAGTAATAGTTACTTCAGAAGTCAGTGCAGCAGCTCTTCAGGAAAGTTTAGCCTCTCACATGCACAGCAAATTAAGGCCGTGTCCAAAGGCAGGCATTTTTAAAAATGCAGTTTTTTCTGTATGTTTTGGTTTCTTCATGCAAACAGCATTTTAAGTAACTGAGAAGGCACATTTTGAGAGCTCCTGCCATGGTGAAGATTTCCATAACTTTGTTCACAGCAGGGGTGTCCAAACTTTTTTTAAGGAGGGCTGCTTACAGAGAACTACAGGAATGACTGGACCACTTTGCTTTTTTCACCTTAAATTTATAGTGAATGATTTTTGGCCAGCCAATCAGATGTCAGGGGGTCTTTGGGTCACCTCTTGCCACCCCTGGATCCACCCCATGGCAGAAAAAGAAAGATACTTCATGCAGTAGAGAGATGATGAGGGCTCATTTCCATATTCACAAAACAAGAGCAAACAGCACGAAGTTGGAGCTTAAAGATGAACTAAGATGATCAGAACAAGCTCAGCAAACCTTGAAAACAAGCAGGCAGTGGTTATCAGGTTATATGGTCGAAACAGACAATGATGCCAAAAAAATATAAAAGGAGATGGGAAATTTTCAAAGGATTATTTCGAAAATGTAAACTGAATTTTGGACTATATGCATATATTTTTGTTGTGCCATGGCTCGCCAACAGTAAATGGTGAGAACCGGGGCACAGTTTTGAGATTATGTATTATGTGTAGGTTTGTGTGGGAGGTGAGGGTGGGTGGGGTGTATTTTGTGTTTATGTGTTGTGATTTGTCTGTTTGTGTTATAATAATAGAATAAAAAAATAAGCAGGCAGTGAAAAAGGTAACCCGATTTCTGCTATTTGTCACTACAATCCATGTATCTTTTTTCATTAATTAAGTGAAAGCATCATGAGGGTCATAACTAATCGTACCTTATACATCATACCATATCTAAAAGAACTTCACTGCAGGCAGATTAAAGATTGCCTACAGGCCACATCTGGTCCCCAGACTATGTTTGGGCACCCCTGGTTTACAGTGTTCCAATATTAACAGGAAAGTAAATAGTTTTTTGGCCTGATTGATAAGGTTTCTCCTGACATCAGTGTGGGATATTATTACATCTGTTTCCATTAAAGATGGATGTGCTGAGGCTGATGCAGCTAAACTTTTGAGGGTTTTATTGGACTAAATAAAGTCTTACACACATGCTGATATGCACCAATATTTTGAAAACTTGAAATGCAAAACTTTGATGATGTCACTTGGCAAAAAGTCAGATTATTAAGAATCCTAACTTCCTGGAAAATGAACAACACAGGCTGGCGAAAACAGAAATTTAAATTTGCAATCTAGAGCTGCTCACAACACAATTTATGGTTGTTTATTGGAACCTTGAGATTCATGAGTCTCACCCAAGATTTCAGTGTTTTGTTATGAATGTCTTAAAATAACCAAAGCAAAGTTAAAGCCAGTGCAGCTAAAAATCCATTACAGATCAAACCTCCAAACTTGAGCAACAATGCTTGAAGCTTAAGTCTGAGGCTTTTGAGCCTCAGACCTACTCATCACAAGAAAATAACCAAAAATAATTTTCTTTTCAGACTGATTCTGATGATGAAGTGAGTCAGGGTGAAGCCGTTGTGTGATTTATTTTTTCTCCTTCTTTATAATGGGGAGTATTGACTGTGTATTTTCCTCTGCCTCTTTACTTGCTTTATAACTTGCTGCCTTGAACTAGTTTGCACTCAAAAAGTTTGTCCATCTATCTATCTATCTATCTATCTGTAAATCCTAATCTCAATAAAGTTGGGATATTGCATATAATAGATAAAAACAGAATTAAATAATTGCAAATCCTCTCCTAAATATATTCAAGTAAATACACTAAAAAGACAAGATATTTAATGATCAAACTGAAAAACTTTATCTTTTTTTTTTTTTTTTTTTGGCAAATATTCACTTATTTTGATTTTAATGCCTGCAAGACATTCCTAAAAAGCTGAGACATCAGCATATTAACCACTGTGTTGACTTAACTTTTAACAACACTCAGTGAGCATTTGTAAACTGAGGACACTAATAGTTAAAGCTTTGTAGGTGGAGTCCTTTCCCATTCTTGCTTGATGTATGACTTCAGCTGTTCAACAACCCAAGGTCTCCATGTGCCTTCACAGATGTGTGAGTTACCCATGCTATGGGCACCTACACATCCCCAACCATCAGAGATGCTGGCCTTTAAACTTTAACACAATTACAATCTGGATGGTCCCATTCCTCTTTAGGCCGGAGGACACTTCATCCCTGATTTCCAAAAATAATGGAATTGGGTATCTTTCTTTCTTTTATTCTATCTATCTATCTATCTATCTATCTATCTATCTATCTATCTATCTATCTATCTATCTATCTATCTATCTATCTGTCAGCTGAACCAGGTCTTGCAGAGTTGCAGAGCACAGACTGACATCAGCAGCCAAATATTTAAATTCAGCTTGACAACATTGTTGACAACATGGTGCTGAGTCGTGCCAAACTGACCATTTACCACAGAATAGACCTTAGAACCAATCAGAGCAGACTGGACCCATTTGGGGAGGGGGGCCTTAAAGGTACAGGGGCTCCAACAGAGTGTCTCAGACAGACTGGTACCTGAAAACATCTGGATCAGTTGAACCAGAGTTAAGGCAAATATAATCTCTGTGAGGCCTTTGAGCGGACTCACAATGCAGGTTGCAACTCAAGAAAATTTTTCCAGAGGGAAAAAGAAGGCTGTGACGTAATGGCAGATCAACATCACAGTGTGAACACAAAACAAACCAATGGTAAATGCAAGAACTTATTTTATCACCTGAATCAGAGCTAACACGCTTTAAGTGTGAAAACACCCTGAGGGACTGACACCTGCTCTGGAGGGCATGGCCTATTAGACTGATAGACTGTGATTCCTGATGGGTGTTGAGACTGGTGTGATATGAAACCAGGGTTATTAATGTTCACATGACTTCTAGAGTGAGGAAAATTCACTCCACAGCTAAGCCTTACACTCAGATCAAATGCTGTTACATTACTTGGGAATATGACTTCACACCATGGAAGAATGGAGTCATTGAAGAAAGAGCCTTGAATTATTCTTTATCTGACTTCAATTGACTCTTGATCATCCTTTTTAAAACTATAATTTACACCAAGGCTGTCAGGCTAAAAGAATTGTAAACTTTGATATTATACCAACAAAAAAAGGTTTTTAATAACTGTTTCTCTACCATGGTAAAAATCAAAAAGAAATAAACTAAATGTAAAAATCTTTTATTCATTAACAACCTGCAAACCTGGAGTCAGTGCCACCCTGGTTCCCTCGACTAAAAGCCAATAACAGTTTCGGAGTGTTCTTGGATCTTTGCAGATAGTAATGGAGCAAAAATATGAGCTTACACGTTTTGTTGATCATAATAATTTCCACAATTTTTTAAACTGAAATGTAAGTATACTGCTATCATCTAGCTACAACATAGAAGCAACTACAACAGTACAACATCATGTTGCAACCTCTTGTTTAAGAAAAATAATGTTGTTATCCAATGACTTAACAATGACTTATCAATAGTATCAATTATCTTTTCTTGGACGACATTATATCCACAAGGACCTAAAACACAGTGAGAAGGCCTCACTGGATTCAGGTTCCCACTGGCTTTAACTTTTTTCCGAACAGAAAGTGTTAGTTTCTTTGTTGCGTGTTGTGCATGCGGAGTGGAGCGGCTGAATAATGAAGATGGACGAGGGCGCCGTTAATGAGCATAATTAAAATGACGATCATGTTCTAGCCCACGCTGCCAGAAGTATGAGCAGTAAATCTATAATGACACAGTCCCCAAACACAACGGCACTGACAGAAATGATGCACAACTATCTGCCCCTCTTTGGACAGATAGTGATGTTGACCCACTCTGTGTGCAGAGGCCTCCCGTGCAGTTCTCCGTAGCCAACGCCACGCCGTCGCACAGCCGTCCTCCGTGTTTGGGCTCCGGGGCCGTGCACTCTCTGCTGCGCTGCCTCTCGCAGTCTGAGCTGCATGCTGACCACTCTGTCCACTCTCCCCATCCACCATCCACTAAAAGAAACAGAAATATAAAAGTTTTAGTACACATAGATGCACATAAAATGCTCTTACTGCAAGGAAAGCATAAAAAGAATAAAGAAGCAGCAGAAAGAGGTGCAATTATTTTACCTGGCATGACAAAACACATGAAATATTCAAACATTTTCAAGCCTAAGTTGATTTATTTAATAGTTATCTGGCTTTCCATGAAACACTTTTAAGGTAAGTGCCCCACTTCTACCTTGACAAAAACATTTTTCTCCTCAGGGTGCCAAAATGCTGCTCCGTCTCACCAACTTCACAAAACACAAAAAAGACTCTGTTTATGGCACACTCAATCAAGTCTCCTTTCCACCTCCAAATGCTCTCACAGCTCCCCCCGTCTTCCCCACTAATCTAAACGCAAATGCGCCCTGTTTATGTTCAAACCGCGATGTGGGAGAAAAGGAGCCGTCAGAAGGCAGCGGTTGGCAAAGAGGAGATAATGTTCGCAGGAGTGCACTGCCTCCTCCTGATAACTTTTTTCCCTTCCTAAACCTGGTGAGCGTTTCCCTTTGTACACGTGCTACGGTTCAAATCAAAAATTTAGGCTTGTCTTGGAAAGAAAAAAAATACACTCGGGTAGAGCAGATTACAGAAATGTTTTGATAAGTGGAACTGCTGTGGTGCGATTATTCTCTTAAGCAAAGCTGCTGCTGTTTGTTTCCCTCTCTCTCGTTTCTCTTTATCCCCATCGTCTTTGCTCATTAATTTTCTTTTCAATTGCTTTTCATAGATTCCTGTGCTAGTGTGTTTTCTATAAAGCACCTTTGTCAGAAGTCGAGATTTGCAGTGCATTTAAAAGGTATTACAACTAGTTCTAAGTGAGAGAAAATAAAGTTCACCTTGTTCTCTGCCCAAATAAACAGCAGTCTGTGAAGTTATCGTTCATAGATCGAGTTTTGTTGCCTCATTTTCTTATACCTCTCCCGATGATTCCTCCATTTACTCCGGATTTACTGCCAAAATATGTTTTGATTAGACTTTATCTTAGTGGATGTTCGGATGAATTTTGTCTCTTCTTTTGGTCTTGGATATATCTTTTAAGTTTGCTATCCATATTTCCTACCTCTATATTTAAGTTAAGTATGAACCCATTCAGTTATCCTTGTATTAAGCCCACATGAGTTATTAACGTATCCATGTTAACCACATATGGAAATCCATGACTCAGTGGAAGCTGAGTTGGCTCAGAGTCAGAAACAAGAGGGGCACAGAAACTGTAATAAACTGCTAAGATAATCCCCCAGTCTTGTATTAAGAATCGTTCTTTAACTTCATCTCATGCTCTCAGTGAAATAACACATCTCCTCCATGACGTAGGTGCATCTATGCACAAGACAAGTCTTCTCTTATGGTGCCAGTAGCTGCTTGAAACCTCTTGTTCCCCAGGCCCTGTGAAAAGCCCACGCAGCAACCTCCAAGGCTGAAAAACGTGGCCCATGTGGAAAATGCCAGAACCTGAAGTTCTTCAAGTGTCTGCTCAGCATGGCTGCAGGAACCTAAGGGGTTTTGTGATTATGTGAAGGGAATGGTTAGGTTTTTACAGCCTAAATAAACATATTTATAACCTGGTTCGTAAAACAGCTTCAGTCCAAATATGATATGATATGATATGATATGATATGATATGATATTATATGATATGATATGATATGATATGATATGATATGATATGATATGAGATGAGATGAGATGATATGATATGATATGATATGATATGATATGATATGATATGAGATGAGATGAGATGAGATGAGATGAGATGGAACTTTATTTATCCCTTGTGAAGATTCCTTCAGGGAAAGTAAGGTTCCAGTAGCATCGTATTGTACAAAGGTATAAAAGAACACAGGATAGCTAAAAGTAAAAATTAAAAACAATTAGCAGATATAAAATCTAAATATATTCACATTAATAAATCTATATAATGAAAATAAAAATAAAAATAAAATTAAATACAATTTAAATAAAAATAAAAAATAAAATATAATATGGTTACTGCCTGGCAACTACTACTACTATGGTAGTAAAATATAATATAAATATAAAATAGTAAAATATACTGTGCATCTAATTTACTTTCAAAAAGTTTTTTATATTGTGCCCAATTTTGTATTTATATTTTTTGTTTTTATTGAGGATTTGTGGTTTTGGAAATAAGGGACATGACTGACATGATACATTAAAATGTGGTGTTGCCACTGGTCAGATGCCCTCAAGCCCTGCCTAGACTCCACCTGTAGGTAGGTTGATCTGAAGTCAGGTTGAATTTTGGCTCATCAAATTGGACAACAGAAAATTGGAAAATATGCTGCAACATTTAGATGGTAGGGTCAGAATTTGGCGTGAACAACAATCCTGCCTTGTATCAATGGCTCAGGCTGCAGGGTGGTGTAACAATGTAGGGGATATTTTCTTGGCACATTTTGGGCCTCTTAGTGCCAATTGAGCATAATTTAATGCCTATTTTCAGCAGAATATTGCACCAGGGCCTTGTTGAATCAATCCTGTGAATATTCAAGATGATTCAGAGGGCTAAAGAGGGTCCAGCCGGTACTAGCAACGTGTATCTCATGAATTTTCAGTAAGAACATTTTTTCTTCCCTAAAAATGGAAGATTTACTTGGAAAAAAACAACTTATTTCAATATTTATGGAAAAAGTAGCACCCCAGAAGATTACACTAAGACAATGTTATCACACATTTGATTAGTTCATTTTTACGTTTTGTTTGTTTGTTGAGGTAAACCACTTATTTACTTTCTTGAGAGGATCTTGTTGGTTCAATAATCCAGGCTTAAATACCACGGAGCAGGGGGAGACATCTGCCTCGCTCTGCCAAAAGGTGAAACAATTCCCCTACAAGCACCTCTGAAACTCACTAATTAACATGTTTGTCTTGTTTGTTAATTCTCTACTAAAACCAAAATATAAAAACAGCAATTAGTGGTTTCATGTGGGTTTGTATGTGGCTCAAGGGTTAAGAAAGTTCTCCCAAATAAAAAGTTACACCAAATTAACTTACTTAAACACAGCCCATAATGGTCCTTGTACTTTGGCCACAATAACAAACAAGGTTCAAGTTTGAAAGTTGCATTTTTGCTCGAACATTATAACAAATTACAGGGTACAACAATGCCACTGTAGTTAAAGCTTCCTTAAAATACACAATTAAAACTGCTATGATGCAAGCTCTGAATGTGGTTCCAGGTTTAATTAAAGTGCCAGGAGAGAGTGATGAAAAGGTGGTCCAACATCTAACATGATTCCCTTCATACTCACAGATGTGCAGCTCACACTACAAAATAGAATTTGTAAGCTTTTGTGCTGATGTGCAGATTTTCTTCCCCCCTGCTCCCTGTCTGTGTGCAGAGCCAAGCTAATCGCCCGCTGGCTATGGCTTCATATTTTATGGGACATAATGTGCAGTAATGGGACATTACAGAATCTGCTGTGTCATGGTTATGACCATGAGTGTGCTGAATTAACCTCTTCACCTACTGTTATTTGGAATACAATTGTCAGGTGAGTGCATACAACAATATTTAATGTTACACTTGTGTTTGTTTCTCTGCTATCACCTTTATTTGGATTTAATCCCTAATAATAGGCATATTTACACCATTTCTTCATGCTGGTGCACACCTAGAAACAACAGTAAATATCACATTATTATCTTAAAATGAACAGGCAGGTATAAGAGTGGTGCTAATCTGTGGTTGTTTACTTGGCTGGGAAGCAAATAGGCATCACAAAAAATGTTGCATTGCTCATTTAATACAGAAAAAAGCCAATTTATCATGTAATTATCTCTGGGAACATGCCACAGATTTTAAGATGTTAATTCTTGTTCTTAACCTGCGGTACAGGCTCAGCCAGGGGGCACCAGAGGGTCTAACGGGAAGGACAAGGCTTTGTCAGTTTTGTGATTTTCAAAATTTGGTTTACATATTTACATAAAAAAAATTACACATTAAATGTATACTTTTGTTTAAGGTCGTTGCACAAAAGCTTATGAGAAGACCCATTTTATCTTGATTTTTACAAAGAAAACACTCAAAAATGGGGATTTGCAGATATCTATTATATTACATTTCTGAACTCAATATCTCTGATATGGATACAAACATTTTTTGTCTGGAGCACAAAGCCTCCACTTTTTAAAAATTGATCTGTTCTTTTCTCGGAGTCAGTCTATTTGTGCTAAAAACAGATGTGAAGAGAGAAAACCAACATTTTATTCTTAAACTAGAAAAGCACTCAGAGAGCGCAGACCTCCGCCAAGCAGCTTCGGTCCACTTTGGCGAAAATGGTCCTATCTGGCAATGTTAAAGAATCCTTTAAAAAATTCCTGGATCCAGACGGTGATCCGGATCACCCCAAAATTTAATCAATTCTTCCATATCCCATTTCCAACAATGGATGAAAATTTCATCCAAATCCGTTCAGAACTTTTCAAGTTATTTTGAACACAAACAAACAAACAGACAAACAGACAGACAGACTGATAAACGCCGGCAAAAACATATCCTCCTTGGCGGAGGTAATTAAAGACACTTTGATTTATAAAAGAGGGGAATTTAGTGATGATGAGGTAAACCAATACAATACATCTGTCAAAATTAAAGCCAAAATATGGGCTAATATGGCCAAAAAATTAGTAGTATTAGTAATATCCACAAACAATCTTATGACAGCCAATATTGGTAGTCAGCTTTTTAGACAAATAACTACCAGTACCAATATTGTTCCTATTCCTAATTAAGTTTTAAGTTTATTCTGTACAGCAATGTGTTGCATTTTTTCATGACAGGGGGGCTTGACTCCTATTAGGTACAACCAGGGGGATTTGGAGGGAAAAGGCGAGGAACCACTTATATAACTGATATGAATAGGATTATTACCTTGGACCTTTAAGGTGGGATACATTTCCAAAAACATTACATACAACAGTATACTTCCACAGCAGTGGTTCACAAATGGTCCAAGCAACAAGCTCTGGAGCTATGTGGCTAATGTTTTTTTTATGGTAAAAACTTTGCTGCCTGTTTTGGTTTATTAGAGTAAGTAAGTAAGTTAAGTTTAATTATACAGCACCTCTCTAGATCAGAGGCCACAAAGAGCTTCACAATAAAACATTACAAGGTAAAATGGAGAATAAAAACAATATAATACATAAATTAACAGACAGATTAGAAAAAGGCACTTCTAAACAGGTGGGTCATCAGCAGATTCTCAAAGAGTTCACATTTCTTAGTTTCAGAGTTTAGGAGCAACAACTTCAAATACACAGTCTCCTTTGCTTTAATAAGGATTTCTGGTTTTGGACATGATTGATTTGTCTTAAGCCAGTATGGCGTTGCTATTTGTCAAGTGGTCTCAAGTCCTGCCTAGACTCTGCCTCCCTTGCTTTCAGTGGATTAATCCAAAGTTAGGGGAAATTTTGGCTCACTATCCATCATGTCTTGAATTAGTGGTTGAGGCTGGTGTAGGTGGTTTGATGGTGTGGGGAATATTTTTTCTTAAAACTCTTAGGGCCCCATTATACCAACTTCATACTGTTGCTGACCATGATCATCCCTTTATGGCCACAGTGTACCATCTTCTGATGGCTATGTACAGCAGGATAATGTGCCTTGTCACAAAGCTCAGATTCTCACAAGCTAGTTTCTTGAACATGACCGTGAGTTCACTGTACTCCAGTGGCCTCCACAGTCACCAGATCTCAATCCAAGAGAGCTCTTTTGGGACGCGGTCGAACGAGAGATTTGAATCCTCACTGTGTGATGCTAAAATGCAGTATTAATTTTGACAGCACTTTTTAATTTAGTTTTGGTTACAGTCTTTTGCCCAAAATATATTTTAGTTTTAGCCATAATTTAGTCATCTAAATTGTTTTAATTTTAGTCTAGTTTTAGTTAATGAAATGTCACAACATTTTAGTTACTTGGATCCCACCACCTTGAAGCTAAGGCAGCTGTGACTGGATGTCCATCTTAACTCATCCAACCTTCCACACAACCAAAGTAGCTGTGATTGGATATATTCCTAACTTGTCCCTACTTTCTACATGACCAAATTAGGTCTGATTGGATAAAGTCTCTGTCAGACATTTTGATCTAGTTTTTATCTGTTGATGAAAATGTCAGTTAATTTAGTTTTAGAGTGAATCCCAATTGTACCCCTGAGCCCTTCCCCTTCGTCTACCCCTTCCCCTTAGCCCTCTGTTTTGAGGGCCAAGGGGAAGGGGTGAAAACACGCTCCTGAGAAACGAGATGCCATTCGATTCCTGCTATGTCATCACCCAGAGCTGCTCGCTGGCTGTGTCATAGGCAGATGTGACAATAGCCGTAGATACACCAGCGAAAGCTAGCTTGTTATAATGAGAAATTTTAAAATACGACCAACAATTCAAAACATGATTAATATTTACTTGATGATTTAATTATACTTATAATGATGTACTTCCTTCGGTCTCCGCTCTACCTTCTTGTCAGCAGGCGCAGTGTATTATGGGAAATTCTCAGACCCCTTCTTTTCAAGTGAGGTCCTGATCTGTCTTCGTTTCAAGGGCCGTGTAGCCCTTCGTCTTAGCCCTGCCCTTTAGCCCTACGGAGAATTGGGACACCCCTTCACGAGACGAACACGCAAAACCAAGGGGTAAGGGGTAAGACAAGGGCTAAGGGGTAGAATTGGGATGGACCCTTGGTCTATGTGCCCTTTGTTTTTGTTTTTTTTAGTTAAGTCTAGTTTTCATCAGGGAAAAAAAGGTTGTTGGCGAAAGCTATGACGAAAATAATTAGTCAACAAAATTAGCACTGCTAAAATGTCAACATGGACTGAATCTCTGAGGAATGTTTCCAGAACCCTGCAGAAGCGATGCCACAAAGAATTAAGGCAGCTCTGAAACAAAATATGGTCCAACCTTGCACTAGCAAAACATCCCTAATAGAGTGTCAGAGTGTCCAGTGAGTGTATATTCCTCTCAGGGGGAAGCCCAGGTTAAAGTTCATCCTGTGGCTCCCTTCCTCTAGGTTTTTAACCGCCCTCTCTCCCTGATTTATGACTCTGAGGTCAACAGCCTTGTACATGGGGCAAAGCCACTAGGCAGCTTCCCTAATGGTGTATTTTTGACAAGAAATTAGGCAAATTAAAAATTTTGTGCATTTGTACGGCAACTTTCCTTACTGCTTTTTCTTGCTCTCTTTAAAAACCCTACTATACAGTTTTTTTCTCTTTAATATTATTGTTACTGTTTTTATTATCTTCCTACTTCTTCATCATCAGTTTTTATCCTATTTATCTGTGTCGACCTATGTTTCAATGAATCATCTGTACTTTTTATGATTTTTTGATGTAGGTGGGATGATGTGGTGATGGTGCTTTACAAGTGAGCACACAGACATTATAACATGGACCCTATTTCGGTGTTTAAGGACTTTGATTCCTCATGCGACAGCGGTACAGTGGAAACTGGACAAACCTTTATCCTGAAGTTTTTACTTCAGTCACACCAACACTGCCTTGGGCCCCTTGTTTTGTTTGTTGTACTTGTGTTTCTGTTGGGTCATCGTGCCCACTGCTCTTTGTTTGTTCACAGTTGGAGTGGTTATTTTTGTATTGTAAAAACAAAATTGGAATAAAAACTTAAGTCATAAAACCCTACTAAAGCCTGCATGTTATCTTGGTCACATTCCATTTTTCCCCTCTTAGCTTTCTAAGTTAATGTCCCTTTGGTCACTTTGTGCTGCAATGGTGTCATAATTCTAAATATAAAGCTAACAGAGGAAGTTATGCTCGAAGAAATTTTGCTTAAAACTCAGATATTTAGTATTCTTCATTCTGCAGGGAGACAGAAGCTGCTGTAACAGCCCCCACAGCACAGACATTGGAGTTAAGCCATCAAGTAAAGCTATACGAGGTCTTATTCTCCTTACAGTAGGTCAATGTAATTAAAATGATTGAAAGCTTTTGTTAAAAGTTGCCAAATGTTGCTTCAAGCACGTCCAGGATCGCTGACAGAATGGAGATTTTGTCCTTGCTCTCACCTGGACACAGCGTGTTGCAGGTGCTCTTCTGCACCGACATGCCCTCGCAGAAGGCTCCCCCGTTGAGAGGAGCTGGATTCGTGCAGGTACGGGAGCGTTTCTGCACACCACGACCGCAGCGGACGTTGCAGGGAGACCAGTCTGTCCAGGACGACCAGCCTCCATTCACTGCATGTGCCAGAGAGAGAGAGGAAAAAAGGAATGAACAAAAGGGAAATCTGGCCTACATTTTGGGCTTAACAATACATGCTCTGTCAAAAAGGAGCAGCATCACAGGCTCTCACTTGAAGGTGAAAGAGAATATCTTATTAAGCAGAAAGAACGAGGCGTCTTTGGGAGAATGATCAATGGCGTCTTCCCTTCCGTCGGCTCTGATTTCTCCCTCTGATTTGTTGCTTAAAATAATTCGGGATGATTGACTAATAAGCTCATTTGCTGTCACAGCACAGGAAGAAATACTACGTCCTACTACTTTACATCTGTCTGCAGCTATTGGGAGTCGTAAGCCTGTCAGAGACTTCATTAGCATTAAAGAAATTAATGATTGATGTGCCTCAACAGCAGGGTGTCAGAAAGAATTAAACGAATTCCCACAGCTGCTAAATGTCCGCTCTGAAAAAATAAAAATAACAGGATGAAAGGTCAGTGCAAGAGCGTGGAAACTCTCCAATTAACAGGCTGTTTCTCTGCTGTGTAAGAAGGTGTTGAAAGTATGACATTTTAATTTCACTTATTCTCCTCGGTGGCCGCAAACCTCTCCGCCGGGGCTGTAAGGTATACTGGAAACAGTGTCTGCCGGCCTGCAGCTGCACAAAAACTCTCACAAACGTGTTTAGCACTGGCAGATAAAAGAGTAAGGGGGGTTTGTCACAGTCCTTGTCACCAACTTCCCCCCTTTAATAATTGAGTTCTTGTAAATATCGAGCCCGTGTCTTCTTGTTTTCACACATGAGGGATCACTTGGCCATTACCTGCTCATTAGACTCTTGTGTGAAAAAGGACCACACGCTGCGGTCGAGCAGGCCTTTTTATATTAATGACTTTGGGGAATTTGCTTATGGGGCCAATTTGACAGCTGCCGTCTGTGGTGAAAAATGATATTTTGATGCAGACATGAGGACTGTTTGACATTGTTTTGATCATCTGTGCGGCAAAACTTTATTAAAATCTGCCTTTTTGAGGCTGAGACAGAATTTAATCTCAGTCAAATTAGTAACACTGTAAAGCGACTTCAACTCTGAAGCGTGAATAGAGCGGTTATAAATACCAAACTCATCATCTGTGGAGCATTATTAAAGCCACACTGTGTAGTTTGTTCTTCCATCTAGTGGTGAAACGATATTTTGTATTCAACAATAGCGCTCTCTTGCTTTTTCAAATGTGTGTTGCAACCTCTGAACTCTACGGTAGCCGTATTTGTCTAGAAGCTATGTCAACAAGTCATCCAGCACTTTGAGTTTTCTTTCTGGTGAAGAGGTATGTTATTTCAAACAAGTGCAAACTGCACTGGATCAAATTTAGCTGTGGCAGTGACAAGCCCGCCTCACTGTGCTCCTTCTCTGTTTCAGTCACGCTGGCTCTGAGTGAAAATGCTTTCAGCCTTAGCCAGTAGTACTACGTAGTGCTTTGTGTCCCTCTCACCTGTTCATAGTTCATAGTTGGAAGCCTCTATAGGACTTACCTGTTTTATGTAAATACAGATAAGAAACTCTTCGCTCAGGAGGACAAGTCAGATTGTTGGCAGAGGAAATTTGACACAAATGAGGACATATGTATGAATGCAGACACTGTTTTCAGTACACATTGTCCCTTTAATGCTTTTTATGCTATTTGTATATGCAGCTAAAAACACCTTACTGAAGACTAAGTGAGTATTTACATTGCTGCCTATTGATCATTTGCAGATACGTGGCTAACATGACATTGAATATACATCCATAGTAACTATCTCTACAAACACATAGACATGAAGTCCCTCTTGAAAATGAGATGCCACATCTCAAGGGGCTTACCTTGAATTAATTTATATTAAACAAAGACAAAAATGGGGCTTTACAGATAAACATTGACTGACTCTATATTCAGCAGAGACAAATGTGATGAGGGCAGATTTATGATCTGGGCGTCCAAAGGTTTGTCGCTTTCATAAATTCTTATTTTCAGTCCCTTTGTTTCTGTCTGGATGGATACATCTCTGGATGTTTGTATGTGTATATATAAATATACTGTATATTTATATGTACTTGTATATATGCATACATGTGTATCTATAAACTCAAGAGTATGGCTTCAGTCTGCTCTTTTGTAAAGTGTCTTGAGATAACAGTTGTTATGAACTGGTGCTGTACAAATAATTATTGATTGATTGATTGATTGAGATTGATGACATCACTTAGTTCTGTGGATGGCCAAAATACCGCTGTTGTCAACAGACTGTTAATGCATTTTAGCCAATAATTACAGCAGAGATGCATTTTTCAGACACTAAAGTAAAAGATAGTATCATTAATATGGGATAAAATGTCACTGAGTCTATCAAATGAGTCTGGTTGCCTTTAGGTCCCTCTAACGGACAGAAAATGAACGTAGACCAGACTAAAATAGCCGCTGCACAGCAGCCAGGCAACATGTGGATCAGCAGTTTACAGGGAGGCTTAAAGGAGGAAAAACAACCACTGCCCAGTGAGATAATGTGGCAATCTTTTCAGAGATAATGATGTCTGTTTTGGATACATGAGGAAACTTGTATGAACATGGAGTACATGCAGCAAACACATCTGCTGATGGAGACTTCGCAGGTTTGAATGATAAATGGCAGAAACCTCAATGGGAACTGGAGGACACGAGAACAGTCAGGTTACCCGTGGATGAAGGTGTATACATTTTGGGCTTCCGTTGTCAAATTCTGTGAAATACCAGAGTGACTTGGTAAAAACACCTCAGGATGCTTTAGGATGTCTCAGGCTCAGAGGATAGCAGCGGCTGATGTGTGTAAATCTGCGGTCTGTGCCACTTGTAATGAACATTTATACTTGCACAGACCAAAATGAATGTTCCTCAATTGAACCAGATCTGAATGAATGTCATCCTCAAAGTAATTGGCTTACAGTGATTGTTTACTGTATAAAAACACAGCCATGATTTTAATGATGTTTACTTGATAACTGCAAGCATTAGCATTAGATCACAGCTGTATCTTGCCTGCTGGAAACCAACAAAACAAGAAGACACGAAATGGAGGACCGGCAGAGCCACTCTGAGTGGTAAATATACACACTGAAATATGTGAGGAGCTCCATGTGGAAGCACTTTGGGCTCCTCTTTGTGTCAATAATGTGCAAAGCAGCTGGCCCACTGCAACAAATCTGAGGACCCATTTATCAGATTTTACCCACTGCTGTCCAGCCCAGTGCGCCCCAATAACCAAATATCATTGGTTATAAGCGTGTACGTATGACAAACAATCTGTTTAAGTTTTTGGAAAAGTAATAGCCCAACTCCAGGTACCCAATTATGTGTGGAATAGTACTAAAATGTTGGATATTTATGATCTTTCCTTCATCAAAAAGACCAGTCAATGTTCCAGCTCTGAAGGCTCTCTCTCTCTCATTAAACTCCCTATAGTTACCCTTTCATAATCTTTCCTTATCCCTTTGATATACTGTGAAAATAAACCAGTAATAATCCATCTGAATCATCAAAAGGCAGAATTTTCTTTGACATCATTGAAGTCAAGGTGTTCTAAAATATGAAGGTACATCCATACTATTTTTGAACAGGCTGTATTCTTGTCTGCCAAATAAAATGTTAAAAGTTGACACTTGCACAAACACAATCTCATTACTGAGAATGTTTTAGAGAAACATCCTCAAAAGAAGCAAAAAGAATATGTGGTAGGAAAAGCAGATATTATGACTTTTTCTGATAAGAGGCTCAGACAAAATCTATATGGCACTGCGTCAGAATCAACAAAAATCTGTTTACCATAAACTACAACAGTGGCGGTAGCACTGCGTCTTTTCGCCACGATGTTGCTGGCGACACAGGTGTAGTTTCCAGAATCAGAGAGGCGAGCTTCAGAGATGATGAGATTATGGTCGCCTCTTGTATCTATGACGCCATCAGATGTGATAGTTTCTTCGTTTTTCAGCCATTCCACCTGAAAACGAGGGAAAACATACATGAGTCACAAGGCTTTCAAGTCAATGCAAACACATTTGAAAGTGTCACACATGAAATGAACTAATAAGTGTAAAAGTAGAGCACATATCAGAGTGTGCAGAGGGAGAGTGCGGATCTTTGAAGCAGCATCCCTCATATAACAAACCTGATCTGAGGAAACGTGCATGTCAGGATGTTTAGTGAAGAAACAGCTTTTCTTTGTTTGTTTGCTCGATGAATGTTTGAATGTTAAATCAGTTTTGTGTGATACAGAGCAATCGTTTACGGGCCTCTTGTTTGATATAGCCTCACAGCTTGATAAGAGAATGCCACAAAAAACATGATCTGATGTATAAAATGCAAATATTACAAAGTGGATGTTATACAACACTGCTGTTATGTAAGAATATAACCTTTTATAATCAGTGACATATTAACATACACATTGGTTCATGACAATAAATATCTCAACAATTTCAACACATTGAGTTGTTAACATCATCATTATTATGATAATAATTGTTAAACCCTGATCTCACAACATGAACTTAGCACCCTGCACTTTCAAGACCCCTTAATGATGTTTTTTTTACTTACTAATTTATTATTAATATTATAACTGTCATTTTGATATTTTTATTCTTGGCTAACTGTCAAACATTTTTTATTCTATCCTGTGTGGTTGTTGATGTCCTATGTAGTTTGTGTTTTTTATGCTCTCTGTGCAAGACAAATTCCCTTATGAGCAATAAGGGTCTAATCCATCCATTTATTTTCTACACCTCTTATCGCTTTGTGGTTGCGGAGCAGCTGGAGCCTATCCCAGCTCACATTGGGCGAGATGCGGGGTACACCCTGAACCAACAGCCGGCCAATCACAGGGCCACACAGGCAGAACAACCATTCACCCTGACACTCATACCTAAGGGCATTTGGAGGCACCAATCAACCTATTGAGCATGTTTTGGTCTGTGGGATGAAGCTGGAGTGCCCTTAGAGAACCCATGCATGCACCCAGGGATCGAACCAGCGTCCTTCTTGCTCGATCTTCTCGCCCCATAAGACTTCATTCATATATTATCATTATTACTATTACGTCCACCAAGGACCTTTTTGGTGACATTTTCAGGGAATGTTGATCATGGCTCAAGGAAGAAGTGATGAGAAGTTTCTTTTCCACCTACAAGAATATTTCTATTGTATTAAATTGTTATCTTGCTAAGTCACTTCCGTTCAAATAAGGTGTGCCCAAACTTTCATGTGTCCTTTGAGCTGTGGATAAACAATAGTTTGCAGCTTCAAACTGAAGAAGTGGCACCTCTGGGATAAAATAACATTCACTGACGTGGCTTTTCTACAAAAGCTGTATTAATGCTGATGTTTTTATTTCAGTCCTGATGTTAGCTGCTTTCATTTCAAGAGGTTACTGTTTCTGTAATCTTTCAGGTTCTTCCCTTAAAACTCTTCCACCTCATTTTACTCAAAATTCTGCTGAATGATTCAGAGAAAAGTGAATACATCACATTTTTATTTCCAATGGCCTCAAACCTGTCAAAGGGTAAAGAAAAAACTCACTGCTGCTCATCTGTGACTCTCTCAGTGGCTTACAGCTCCGACTGTCATTTTGCCATATTCAACCTTTTGACCTGACGGGTCAACTGTTCCCAGAGTGCAAACTAAACAGCGAGAGGCAGCACTGGAAACTGAAACCCCCACATTTTTTCCACAATCAAATCCAAGAGAAATTGAATTCAATTTTTTGTGACTCTTGTAACCTCTTTTGAGATATATAACTATTTATAATCACACTTTTAAAGCCTATTTTCTGTCTTTTACATTCAAAATGTTCCATTTGTTCAACATTGCCCTGTGTGAGATGTAAATGGTAAATGGACTTGAGCTTATACAGCACTTTTCTAGTATCTTTGACTACTCAAAGCAGCTTTACACCGCAGAGCACATCTACACATTCACCCTCACATTCACTCACTAATGGTTCAGAGTTACTATGAAAGTACTCCATCAGTATCAGCTAACACATTCACACCCTTTCATACCCATTTACATGCCACTGGCACAGCAGTGAGAGCAACTTGGGGTTAAGTGTCTTGCCCAAGGACACATCGACATGTGACAACCGGAGCTTAGCTCGAACCTTCAACTGCATTATCAGACTGAGCCACCAAGGCATTTCCTTTTCCAACACGTCCTGCCATCTTCACTACATCATGTCCTGTCCTTACAACATGTTTTAAGCAGTGATCATAAATTCTAAATCATAGGCCACATTCAAAGTGCAGTAACCCTAAAGACTGTCTTTTAAGGCACCTGCACTGTAATATGGATGACAACACACATTCTAACATGGTCATTCAGAAGTGAAAGAGAGAAGGAGAAGAGACTGATATGTAGGACAAAACTATCATTTTAAGCCGTTAATTCATCACCAAAGTGGAAAACTGTGATCCTTCAGATCTTCAAAATAATACATTTATGCATGCTACCATTGAATAGCATTTCTCAAATGTATTGAAAGATAATAATATGCAAAGACAATTTTGTGGGACAATACTTTTTAAGGCTGTGATCATAAACAACATTAACTTTCTCTATTTTAAAGAGTAAAGTGAAATGTTGAGCACTACTAAAAAATCCTGACAGTCTCAGTTTAGATCATTTATTTCCAACAAGCAATAAAATCAACAGAGGATAAACAAAATGATAATAATTAATTGACATATTATTCACATTTTAAATTACACTATAACAAGACTGCATGCTGTCATGAGCAGTAAGAAGATTTTACTTATTTAATCCCAATTAAATTTAAGCTACTTCTTCAGCTCCATCGTGAACATAAACCATAACTGTAGGCATTCTGAACACATCCAGATCAGCCTGATTGCCAGTAGCCTTGACATTATGAAAAACAAATTATATCCAGAGTGTCCTCAGTTAAACTTACACACAATATAAGATTTCATATACTTCCTTTGGCTTCACATTTAGTTTCCAAAAGATCCATAACTTGGAAATAAGACAGGAAAAACTGATCACTACGTGAATACATAAATAAATAAATAAACAATCTGTTATAGACAGAAGCTGAAACAGTACAGAGTGTGAAGACCCAGGGTGACAAGTCAAAACTTTGTGAGCAGCAAAGTATTTAAATTAAGAACTGGCTCATGGTATGAGAAAATACATATTGATGTTTAGAAGAGGGAATATTTCAGCAGAATCGAACAATTGCAAGAAAGTCTTCAGGTCACAACTTCTCAAGACACTGAGTTCCCTCCAAGGGTCTGATCCTGAAATCACCCCCGGTTTTTAAATAGAATTGAGGAAAAGAACAAATCAATACTTTCATATACCTTCCTCCAGCTAAAAGTTGGATTTTCCAAAAGTTTCCAGGCAGTAAATGTGCCATTGTTGAAAATGTACCCTTACATTAAAGAGCTGGAGGTCAAACTTTTAAAAAAGTAAAAGATGTATTCATGTTTTTCCAAGATTTACCTATAATCACACACTTCATCTGTCTGTTCAGTTTACATAATTAATCTTTTTTCTTTCTTTACATGCTTATTGTTAAATAAGTGAAAACATTTATGTATGGACCTCTAGAGCTATATAAATGAACTGCAATGACTATGATGTTGAAACAAAGTTATGTAACGCTGTCTGTTGGAAAACTTTAAATGATTAAAGAATTATATGCAGCAGTAATGGATTTATAAGTTTACAAGCCTACACTAAGCCAGCTCTGATCAACTTATCCAACACTTTTACAAAATTATAAAAGCTTATAAGCACTGGCTGCCTATTTACTGAGGTAACTCTGACTTATACATTTAAAGCAGTTTTGACTCATTTGCACCATTTTGGCAAGTTATATACAAGTTCACACTTTCTGTAACAAACTAAGCAAACCCTTGCCTTTATTTCATATTTGAATGTTTGTTTACATTTCAGGTACAAATTTTTATCCCCATGCTCAAACTGATATTTGAATATCAAGTAGAAGGTGAAAGCCCAACCCTGCACTGGTCGCCGGTCAATCGCAGGGCCACATAGAGAGACAGACAACCATTCACCCAGACCTTAAGGCAATTTAGTCACCAATCAACCTAACAAGCATGTTTATGGCATTTGAGATGTGTCTAAAGGAAGACATGCACAGCAAGAGCATGCAAACTCCACACAGACCAACATGGGGTTCGAACCCTCTTTCTGTGAGGCATGCACACTTCTTGCTGTGCCATCATGCCACCCTATTCTTAAGGTACGATTTTTAATATTCATTGTAGTGCAAAACTGGCATACTGCAACCTCGAAGAATTATTCTGAGCAGTGTGTTTTCCCCACTAACTGGACAAGACATTTTGTAGGCGTTATAAGCATCTGTCTGTATTTATAGCAAAGTTTTAACCTACTTAACAAGGTTAACCGTAACCCATCAACTATTTAAAAACATTACATTTTGGTTAGTTAGGTAAAAATAAAGTACGAATTTGCCCAATTTCAGCATAAGTTGTCATACCAGTCATTAAGAATATACCTCTAAGCTGTAGTCTGCATAAGCTAATGTCATGTTGAAAATATGATGTATCGATAATATTTAATCATATTTTTGGTTGAAAAAGTTACAGTTGTCATTGTGTGTTTAACGTTTTGATGTTAACAAGGCTAAATAAAGCATTGTTCACAAAGCAGTAATGTGAGTATTGATGACAAACAGATGATGTGCTTTGATTTTTTTTCTGCTGTGAAAAGCCAACTCCAGTAGGATGAATTATTCATGTTCTGTTTACAGTATAAAAGTTTTGCTCCAGTACAGATTATGATTGTTTTCTAAAGTATACAAAGTGTTCGATGAAACTTCTTTTAGTGGAATACTCTCCTCCTAAACCTCTCCCCAGACTGCACAACAGAATTTGTGCTCCCAAATATTATCTTCTAACCAGAAATGGGCATTTCTCGGCTGTCTTACTACATGTATTAAGATAAGTGAGGGGTCTCAAGATAAGAGGGTTTGTGGGGAAGGTATGACATGACTGACATCCACTCTGAGGGAGGGGGTTCAGGAGGTAGGGCACATCTTCTATCGTTACAAATTCAGTGGCCGTGTAGTGACTGAAAGTAATAAGGAACTACAAAATAGAGGACGCTCTGTTGATGCTCCTCTCCTCGCATCGCTGCCCCTGTAAATTGCTATTAATGTGCCACTGGCTTGAGCTTTTCATTGAGAGAGACGACCCGGGGCATGAGGGACCAGGGTTTGATTTATGGCAGTGTATTTGAGGATTAAAAACTCCACCCCACTGGGAGCTCCATGTGTTTGTGCACGGGATTGTACTCCAGTGTGTCCCCCTGTGTGTGTATGTGTGTTTGTGCAGCGTCCATTTGCCAAGGGACTATAACAACAGCCAGCAAACTCAGAGATTGCTTTGGCTCTTTCCAAGCGGCCTGGATGAAAAAATTGAGCTGGGAAATCAATAAATCAGGAGTCATGTTGTCACAAACATTTTTTTTCTCCTTTTGATGGCCCAGCAGTCTTTCATCATGTGCCTTTAATTTGACTTTTTTCATCATTTGGCTCCACGGCTCTCAGGATAAACTGTCCAACCACTGAGGGTGGGCTGCATCACTCATTCTATCCATCTTTGTCTCGATATTTTTGTCTTTCACTATTTCACACTTCCAGTGTCTAATCAACCCCTGTGTTGCCGACCACGCTGAACTACATTCTCCACAGCTGCGACAATCAGTCGACTCAATTATGGAAGCAGTCAGTTTACCCCGTCATGAGTGGGGAGTATTAAAGATTTTCTGTTCTAAATTTACAACCGTTGTGTGGCTTCATCATTGTCATCATTTCCTTGTTTTATGCATCATAAAGGATTATTTGTGGAGGCAGCGTAAATCCCAGTGTTATGATTCAAGCACTGTCAATCTATCTATCTATCTATCTATCTATCTATCTATCTATCTATCTATCTATCTAAATCCTAATGTCTATAAAGTTGGGACATTGTGTATAATAGATAAAAACAGAATGAAATAATTGCAAATCCTTTCCTAAATATATTCAAGTACATACACTAAAATGACAAGATATTTAACATTCAAACTGAAAAACTTCCCTTTTTTTTCTTTCCAAATATTCACTTCTTTTGATTTTCATGCCTGCAACACATTCCTAAAAAGCTGAGACAGCATATTAACTACTATGTTACATCACTTAACTTTTAACAACACTCTATCTATCTATCTATCTATCTATCTATCTGTAAATCCTAATCTCAATAAAGTTGCGATATTGCGTATAATAGATAAAAACAGAATGAAATAATTGCAAATCCTCTCCTAAATATATTCAATGCCTGCAACAGATTCCTAAAAAGCAGAGACAGCATATTAACCCCTATGTTACATCAGCTTAACTTTTAACAATATTCTGTCTATCTATCAATCTATCTATCTATCTATCTATCTATCTATCTATCTATCTATCTATCTATCTATCTATCTATCTATCTACCTACCTATCTATCTATCTATCTATCTAAGTCTTCCCTTTTCTACCTCTCAAACTATTCTAGTATCCACCTTTCCATAAATGTATCACCATATTAATTTTAACCACAAGACTTTCTCTCCATCCATCCATCCAGCCATTTTTATGTATTTACTTTACTCAACCATCCATTTTAAAATGCATCAATACATACATTTACAGTTAATCTACATACCTATCTAAATTCACGAGCGAACAACCATTCATCCATCCATCCACTATGGTGTAACTACACTCTTTTTTAACTTCTTTTTGCCACTCATTCAGTCCATCTCTATCCATCAAACCATTCATCCATTCAGCCAACTTACATCCCATTTATCAATCTAACCATGATTTTATCCATCATCCATGAATCTACTCCCCTATAAATCCATTCATCCACCAATCCAGGAGTCCATCCTTCCGTGGATTCATCCATTCAAAAATTCATCTATCCATTCATCAATTAATTTATCCATCCAAGAATCCATCAATTAATCCATCAATAATACAGGAAATTGATGATGCCATTGATCCATCCATCCCTCCACTTCTTGGTGTAGCTAAACTTCACTTAATTTCTTTTTACCATTCTTTCGATGAATTCTTACAGTCATCCATTATCCATCCATCCATCCATCTATCCATCCATAAATTTTTCAGTCATCCATAAATACATTACTCTATGGGCTACATCTACTAAAGGTTTGTGTGTATAAAAACACGTACAAACTTGACAGCACGCGCGCAAAGCTGATCTACTAACAGGGCGCACCGAGGATTGTGTCTGTCAAATGAATGAAATAGCATGCGCAGTCCATTTAGCGTGTTTGCCTTCATGAATATGCAGAATACATGCAGATCATCAGAACGCGCAAAATACTGGGAGGAGGAGATGCAAATGTAATCATTTAGCACCCGCAATGTGATTTATCAAACTCACAACTGATTGTGCGCAGTGTTTTTGCCTCTAAATTTAGTATTAGTATTAAGTAACATTTGAAAAGCAGGTGCAAAAAAAGGCACAGCGTTATGCACAGAGGGCTGCAGTCATTGTGGCGAGAAACAGGGGTCGCATAACTGGAATATTTTCAATCACTTACTGAGTTTTTGGATGAAAAACATAAAGACTTGGAGGCTGTCTGTCATTATGATGGACTGGAAAAAGAGGGACAATTCAGTGTGGCTAAATACTGATGCAGACGCACGCATAAAGTAAACCCTCTCTGTTTTGCGCTCTTAATACATCCTGGAGGAGGTCATTTAACTTGTGTAAAAAAAAAAAAAAAAAACCTTCATAGCCATAATCACTCTGTTTGTCACTCAGACCTGACTGCATCACACTCTCCACGCACTGACAGTGAGTTTAGGAGCTGTCAGTGTGTGGACAGTGTGATGCAGTCAGTGCGTAAAAGGCAAGAGTACCCGCTCAGTCTGTGTGTGCGTGAATGTAAGACTGCTCTTAACATGAGAGGTTATTGATGATGAAGCTGTGAAACTATGTGAATGCTGTCATTTAGATCATGTTTGATTGCAATCAGAAAAGGAAAATTAAAAATGACGGATAGAAATATGGCATGCATCAAAATGCCAGACAGCAGAAAAAAATTACCACAAGTCTGTTCATTTGCCTCCAACTCCATGGCTTCAAACTTCATTTTTTATTTGCAGCCACTCTCTCCCAAACTCTCCATGGTGACAGCCGGTAGCACAAGTAAATTTCCTCTTTTAAAGGGGGCGGTCCGCACTACTTTTGCGCCTGTTATCAATTGTGCACGCAGTCATAGTAGATCACCCACAACACACCCAATAATAGCACGTGCAATTATTTAGGTTGCACACACAATTTAGCGCTCGATATTGCGGATCTTAGTCGATCAGACCCTATGACTCCATCCATCCAGAAATCTATCCATCAATGGATTAATCTATGATCTATCAATCTTACTACCTATTCATCCATCAATTCAATTTCTGGTGTGTCTAACCTTTTTTAAATTTGCTTTGTATTAATTTCATTTGTTCAATCCATCCATCCATTCATTTTTCAATCCATCCATCTGAGAATTCATCTGAAACCCATCTCCATATTCATTACATTTACTCATTTCTTTGCCACCCATTCAATCACTAATTGATTGATCTATCCATGAATTAATCCATTATCTAGCCCCAGTCACACATTCCCGTTTCTCATGGCGATTGTTCACGACTGTACACGATTGGCAAGGCTGGTTTGATTGGTATGGTACGGGAAGAAATGACTGTCTCCCCCTGGACACACCCTGTACATACACCATCAGTAACGCCTCTACAGCGCTTCGGGGGCATTCGTCCCGCTTCAATTAGGTCAATACACAGATAGGACAAGGATTCAATGAATTTCCATCCCGCTGACACAACGTCAGCCACGTTCAAGCCCAGTTTACATCACGTAAGCCCCGATTGATCCTGTCATTTGCGTTTTTGTCGCGTTCACTTCCCGTACAAGATACATTAGAGCAACGTTCAGAAAGGATCACATCACGCAATCTGAGGGTCTATAAATACAAGTCACGAACACAGGCATTATCATTATAGTCAGGCCACAATTGAATATCGTGTGGCTCGTCCTCAGTAAGCTTTCTGGATTGAGCCATGATCAGCCGACTGAGCCCCGTACATGCCACGCTAATACCGTTCGCCTTAGGACTTCCACCCCGCTATACTGAGAGCGGCGATTCTCCACGACAGTTTCGAACAGTTCAAAACAATCGGGGCCCTTTCCCGTTCCCCGGTGTTAGTCCATGACTATACAACGCTGATCCAGATCAAGTAGCGCATGCACCACGACCAAAGCACGTTTCATCAGGATTATGGCACAATCGCCATGAGAAACGGGAATGTGTGACTGGGGCATAACAATTGATGGCTCTAACCATTCAATCTGTCCATACATCTTCCAATCAATTTATCCATATTTCCATGAATTTATCTGCTATTCATGAATCCACTATGCTATAAATCCATCTATGAATCCATCCATGAGTCCATTCATCTATCAGTGAATCCATCCATGAATTCATCCTTCAAGCAATTTACCTGTCAGACATCCATTCAGCCATCAATACATTAATTATCATTCTGTTTCATTTTTTTTATTGCTTGTTTCATCTAGTTATTCATACATGGTTTAATCAGTCCAAAGATTGACCCTTGAATGAGTCTATATGTCCATCAACAAATCCATCCAACCATTTTGTATCCAACCATCCATGAGTCCATGTTTGTATCCATACTTTAATTCATCAGTTTTCCAACATAACCTTTTAATCCATCCATCCATCCAACCTGAGAGTTCATTGAGTCTTGTACAGAAGTGCAAAGTGTGGTTCACCGTTGTTCCTCTTTTTATTTGTACAGCTTTTACCCTTTTCTTACAGACTTTGTCCCTGCTCACTATCTGGGAAGTCGGGAATTAACCTTGACAAGCAGGAGGCCTGTGCTTTATCACCCTCACTGCAAGTGCTGCCGCTTCTCTCACCCAACGATAAAAGAAGTAACCTCTGTTGTTTTTACAAGTCTTACATTATACATAGACTGTGTATTGTCTGAAAAGATTCTCCCCCAAAGGCATCTCTAATGTCACCGGGAGACAATTTAGAAGCTCGGTTAAAAGAAAGGTCTGAACCCAAAAGCACAACTCAGGGGCTGGTAAAGGGAAAGTTCAGTCGAGGTCGAAAACAAGTCGCAGTCAAAAGCAGGAAAGAAGAGGCAAATGTATCCAATGGGGGGGGGGGGCTCACGCTGGAGAGCAGGTGTCCAAAAGCCAGGCAGGGGGGTCACGGTGAGCAAAACCTGAGGCGAAGAAAATGGCGAGACATCCAGGACAGAAACACAATGAAATACCCAGGGAAAAGCGAATGTATGAAAGTGGTCTATGTATTACAGGGCTAACAAGACAGTAGGGCTTAGGCAAATATTGTTTTTATGAGCCTATATTCATTTACCACCTTCACCAAGGGGGTTTTGTGTTTGCCAATGTTTTTTAGTTTGCTTATCTGTTACTTTGTGAACATGATAACTCAAAAAGTTCTGCACTGATTTCATGGATAGCTCCATGCTTTCATGATGTTTACAACATTCACCACCTGAATCTCGCAGCAGAAACTGAGACTCATCAGACCAGGATACACTTTTCCAACCTCCCATTGTCCACTGTTGGTGAGCCTGTGTGAACCGTCGCCTCAGCTTCTTGTTCTGAGTTAACAGGAGTGGCAACTGGTTCACTTCCCTGCTGCTGTAGCCCATCTGCTTCAAGATTTGACATTTTGCGTGTCCAGAATTGGTCCTCTGCTTACATTTGATGTAGCAAGTGGTTATTTGAGTGACTGTTGTCTATCCTCTGGCATCAACAAGGCTTGTTGGCCTGCTCACTAGATATTGTCTCTTTTTCAGACAATGCATAGTGTAAATGTAGCCTATGTATAGAGTTATTGTGTGCAAACTGTGCAGTTATTTAGATTGTTTAATGTTGATTTTTATATTAATAATTCATTACTATTATTTACTTAAATACAGGATTTTAATTTTGTAGTAAGGTTATTAATATTGTATTTCAGACTTGTTTGTATTTATTTGTAATTTGTAAAGCATGTAGATTGGGTGACATGCTGTCTTACAAATTAAATACAATGGTGAAAACAAGGCTATCTGATTTCTTTTGTAAGTGTATGTAAATCACCGATGGAGGGGGCGCCACATAAAATCTGGGCTCCACAGGTCCAACTTTGTCTACATGCATAAATGAATATGTCGCTGCCATATTATTGACTGATTTGCTTTTTGCACTAATAAAATGTCCTTTAAAAACTGTTGGGAATGATTTCTAATTCTGTTAATTTCCAGTTTTGTGTATATTTGTTCATATCTGCTGAGTGCCTGCAGGAAAAAAGCCCTGAAGTTTGTTTTTCTTAAGTGCACTGAAGCATTTAACAAAATAATCTGATATCATAAAGACAATCAGCTAAGAACAGAAGCAGTTTGTGTTGAGATTGTAAACATAGCTTTCAGTTGCATAGTTGACCTTGCATGAACTGAACTTGTGTTGTTACATAAGTTCTTCTTATCTAATCTTTGGTGTCATCCTATTTAATTCATGTGACCTTTTCCCTCATCATAACAGCACATGGAGTTCAGCAGGAACAGCCTGCATTTAACTGAAATTTGAGATAAAAAGTGAGAGTGCTATTAGGCTGTAGCTGCATTGTAAGTCCCCTAAATACAATTTGTGTCTTGTATAACCTAAGATAACCCGCTGACAAGTTCAGAGAAGTCACTGTTGGTTCATTATCGGCTTTTGAGGCTCTGCTAAACATACTGTCAGACATTTCTTGGTATCACAGTTTCCTCGCCTGCCTTTTTACCTTCAGCGGTGTTAGACCTGACACTCCCACATGTATAACAGTCACCCCCCACAGTGTCACCTGCTGCCACATGACAATAGAGCTGGGAAAAGAGGACCAACAATCATTATTCAATAGTTTTTAGATGATTGCTAAACAGGATACATAACTTGCTATATCTTTTGTTGTTTAATTTACAAATTTAAATAAAACGTGGCCATTCCAAACCAGAATTTCAAACTAGATAGGACAATTAAAATCACATTAAAATAAATCTCACTAACAATTTGTCATCATCCCATTTTTACAGTTGCTGATATACACTCACCAGCTTATAAATTGAGTGCGACCATTCAAGTGCTATTATCACAAATAACTAAACAGTCAATCACCTGACAGCAGCTCAGTGCATTTAGGCATGTAGACATGGTCAAGACTGTCTCTTGAAAGTTAAAATCGATCATTAGAATGGGGAAAAAGGTGGTTTAAGTGTCTTCAAAAGTGGCATGGTTGCTGATGCCAGGTGTACTGGTCTGAGTATCACTTCACTTCACTTTTTTATTTATTTGTTCTCAATGGGGCAATTAGCTGTGCAGCTGTAAAGCAGCAGTAGGAGTGGAACACAAAATATGCATAAAACTTTAGAACAAATACATAATCTTAAAAAAAGTTTAGTAGGGCAATAAATAAATCTGAATATTCAGACAATAGCATAAAACTTAAGGTAAAGAAGAAAGGTAAAAAATGTGATAAGAAATACATAAAAAACACTAAGCACAAAGAATAAAATACGAGAAATAGCATTTCATAAACTGCTGATCTACTGGTATTATTTATGCAGAAACAGTCTCAAAGGTTTGCAGATAATAGTCTGAAAAGAGTAAAAATCCAGTGGACAACAGTTATCTGGGAAAATAATGCCATCACTGAGCCACTGAATTAACACAATTTATGTCCTAATACTGTGCAATCTGATGGTCAAAAACCAATTGAGAGCTCACACTGTACGAGCTGAATCGTACAGTGTGAGCAAAACATTAATGACAGTCAACAAAATTTAATCTGTAAGTGATCACCTTAGGACCTGTTACACACATAAAGATGAACTGATTTTGATTACAGTCCGACCAATGGCTCCTAACCAGTCCGATGACTCTCTGACATGTTTGATATTCTGACCCTACGACAGCATTCACTCACACAGCACGGGCAATTGCTGATCCTCCAACTTTGTTTCTTTATGAGAGCTGTCATACGTCTAAAAATTAAGTGGTTTGATATGATGGAAAGGCAACATTGACTCAAATAATAACAAACAAGATAAGAAGAAAACATTTCTTAATTCACAACATGCATCAAATCTTGCAACAGATGGGTTACAGCAGCATAGATCACACCAGGTGCAACTCCTGGCCTGATGAGTCTATGTTTCTGCTGCAAGATTCAGATGGTAGGGTCAGAATTTAGAGTAAACAACATGAAAGCATGGATCCCTCTGCCTTGTTGCAACAGTTTTGACTGGTGGAACTGGTGTTATGGTGTGAAGGTTATTTCTAGGCGTACTTTGGCCCCTCATTGAGCATTCTTCAAATGTCACAACCAAGCTGAGTGTTGTTGCTGACCATGTCCATTCCTTTATGACCACGTCATCTGATGGCGGCCCTCAGCTGGATAACCCGTCATGTCTTAAAGCTCAAATCATCTCAAAAGGGTTTCTTGGACATGATAATGAGTTCACTGTACTAGATGTCAATCCAACAGAGCACATTTGGGAAGTGGTGGAACAGGAGATTCTCATCATGGATGAGAAAATCAGGGGAATGTTTCCAGCCCCTTGTTGAATCTATGCCATAAAGAAAAAGGGCTGCTCTGACGGGAAAAGTACTAGCAAAGTGTTCTAGTGTTAAGAGGTAAGTAAGTGTATTTGCTTGGAGCCCTCCATTGATTGTCGAAAGAGTGAACCTCTTCAGACAGTTGTTTGATTGTTCCCTGATTTACAGTTAACAATGTAAGTTTCAGTGCTTGGAGGCAAGTTCTACTTTCTGCCTTAGTTATTATCTCAAGTAGCATTGTTGAATCACCGACTCGTACGACCCGTTCTGGGCTGAGCAATCTAAGTTCATGCTGAACAAGATTCAAGGGTACATTATGAGTCAATTAGCATTTGGAGGTTATTTGGGGCGAGCTTGAGCAGCAGTCTCCAGTGTTGAAAAATAAAGCCAATGTAGAAGTGGACAAAAACTCCAGCTGTAAATGCCAAGATACTGTTGTCTTCATGTAAGTTGCTGTTTAACAACTCCCAGATGGCTTGAAGCAGTGATAGGGGGTCGAATGTGCCCTTGTGTTTGCCTCTGATCTAAATGTGCACCGTTGTCATGTAGTCTACTGGCCCTCCATTTTGTGTTCAAACATCTAAATGAAGTAATGTTTCCATATTAAAACTCTGGCTCACAACTCCATGACACAACCTCTCGACTTCAGGACTTCCACTTAAAGGTCACATGATTTATACAGTCTACAGTCAAGAGCTATAGCAGTGTAAGAATAAGGCCATGAAGGGTTATAACGACTTATAACACAGCAATATATTACAAATACAGCAAAGCAGTTAGAGAGTGTGCATATGCGTACTTATTATATAGTGTTTCCTTATTTAAATATATGATATTACGGGTGAAAGGTTGTCTCCCCCTGCAGGGTATTTTCCATAAATTATAAATCACAGTTAAGCAACACTCGGCGAAAGATACAGCGTCTACGAGATGGAATAAGATTTCCAACCATTTGAATTCAGGGTCATGGAAAGGCTATTGCTTGAATCTCTTTACGAGGAGAGAGAGTGATCAAACTTTAATAACTTTTTTATAACTGTAACTGGGAAATAGAGGGTGAAAGGAGAGCGGAGTTAGTGGACGAGGTGCCTGCAGGTGAGATCTTATCCTTGACAGCGAGGAAGCACGTGTGACTCCACAGTAACACACCTGACCATACGACCAGCTCGGGGCAATGCATTCTTTATATTTTTAACACATTAGGGTCTTACATAATTCAGAGGATTTAACAGGACCTGACCAAACTGAGCAATGGCTGACTGGGCTCTATTATTTTAATTTGCTTTAGCCCTGCAGGTCGGCCATATTTAGAGAAAGATGTGGGGCCATAGATAATGCTGCCTCCCAAAGGTCTGTCAAGGGCCAAGAGGAAATGGGCAAATATTCAGACCTAAGTCCAAGGAGAGCCATGGTGTTTGGTCCCTGATAAAAAAAAAAAAAGTTGATTTAGAAGATCAAAACATACAAACCCCCATTCCAATGAAGTTGGGATGTTGTGTAAAATATAAATTAAAAAAAAAATACAGTTTACAGGTTTGCAAATCATGTTCAATCTATATAGAAGTGAAGATATAATACATTCAATTTGATGCCTGCAACATGTTCTAAAAAAGTTGGGACAGGGGCATGTTACCACTGTGTTACATCACCTTTCCTTATAACAACAACTGAAAAGTGTTTAGGAACTGTGGACAGTAAGTGTTTAAGCTTTGTAGGAGGAATTTTTTCCCGTTCTTGCTTGATGTATGACTGCAGTTGCTCAACAGTATTCACTGTTGTCGTATTTAGTGCTTCATAAGGCAGTAGACATTCAGGAGAGACAGGTCTGGACAGCAGTCTAGTACCTGCACTTTTTTAAAGCCACACTGGCACTGACCTGCTAAAATAAGCTTGGATGACCACTAACACACCCCCATACCATCACAGGCTTTTGAACATTGCGCTGATAACAGTCTGTATTGTCCTTTTCCCATTTAGTCCATAGGACACACCCATTGTTATTTTTCAAACATGTTTGGAACCAGTGTTAATTTTGTTGACTAATTATTTTCATCATAGTTTTCGTCAACAACCTTTTTTCCCTGATGAAAACTAGACAGTAACTGATAAAAACAAGTGCACATGGACAAAAACTAAAACGAAATTAACTGATATTTTTGTCAACAAATAAATCTAGATGAAAATGTTTGACAGAGACTTAATCCAATCAGAGACAAGTTAGGAATATATCCAATCACAGCTGCTGTGGTTGTGTGGAAAAGTTGGATGAGTTAAGAGGGACATCCAATCACAGCTGCCTTAACTTCGTGGTGGCAGGATAAGTTGGCCAACTTCCAGAACTGTTCTTGAACTGGCAGCTGTCCGACTCCTAAACCAATTCTTTGCTGACTGAGCTACTATCACCCCAAAGAAGCCAGAAGCAAATAATATCTTGATTGATCCATGAGGTTTTCTTTTTTCACATCCCATCTGGATCGGGTTCCTACAGGGTCTAAGGGGGCCTATCTGTTTCTGCGTGTGGGCCTGGATTTGGATGGTTGTGCACTCTTTGACAAACATGTCACCACATTGTCTGTTTTGCTCCTCAGAGTAAACCTTGGCTCAATCCCTGATACTATATTGACAGTCCCCGTTGGCAGTATCTGATGCAGCCCAGCTCATCAGCAGTAATTAAAAAACTTCCAGATTATATTTGCTCAGTATCTGACAACAAAGCACTCTTGTAAACTCGGGGTAAAGTGAGGCCAGAGGTTGCTATGGAAGCAGAAACAGAGCCTGTGCTTCTGATGTTAATGATGAAAAAGCGACTGATATAGAAACATAATCCCATCATTACTATAAAATAAAGAATCTACAGGGTTTTAATGAGCGACGTCAAACTGCTGTAGAATCAGAACCACGACATCAACACACTCACATTCCAATGAAGTTGGGACATTGTATAAAATGTAAATAAAAACAGAAAAAAAATATTTGCAAAGACTTTTAAAACCATATTAAATTTAATGCACTACAAAAAGAAGACATTCAATGTTCAAACTGGTAAGCTGCCTTGTTTTTCTGCAAATACTAACCCATTTAAATGTGATGCCTGCAACACGTTCCAAAAAAGCTGGGACAGGACAACAACTGCATGAGCTTATCATCCAACAGTTAAAGAATTAAATTGAATTGAACTGAGTACTTTATTTCGAACATGCCAAAACAAATATGGGTAGTCACCATAAACAAATGCTTGCATATACCAAAAACAAAAGAAAACAATCAAGGTAAACCCCTGACGACATGTGCATGTGCAGCAAGTCCACATGCCCGAAAAGGAGTAGAAAGAAGTCAAAACTTAATCCTCCACCTTTCATTACCATGCCCTACAGTGATGTTTTTAATTTCTATACAGAATATTTACAAGATTCAACCACCTGTTTCGGAGCTAATGTTCCTTATAATATATTGACGATAAAATGTTATAAGCTGCATATATACAATTACAAACATAATATTTCACCTAAATATATATACTTAATTTCTATACCTATAATACACCCCTACCCAAACACTTGAAAAAGACATTACATAACAAGACAATACATCTATATTTTCTTCGACGCCATTACCATCATGGGTTAAACTGCTGCTCTTCATCCTTATAATATTTAAAGATGTACATATCACAGTTGCAAGTAATTCAGGGTGTTCATCATCTACAGTCCATAATATCATGGGAAGATTCAGAAAATCTGGGAAATCCTGTGCAGCAAGGCCGGAAACCACATTGAAATCCCATGATCCTTCAGGAAGAACTGCACTAAAAACCGACATCATTCTGTCACATGGGCTCAGGAACTCTCCAGAAAACCATTGTCAGTTAACACAGTTTGTCATTAAAAATGCAGTTTAAAACTCTACCATGCAAAGCTAAGCCAAATATCAACAACACACAGAAACACCCCTGGCTTCTTTGGGTCTGAGCTCATCTGAGATGGACTGAGGCAAAGTCGAAAAATCTGCTGTGGTCTGAGTCCACATTTCAGACTGTTTTTGGACATCGTGGATGTGGTGTCCTTCGAGCTAAAGAGGAAAAGAACCATCCAGGCTGTTATCAAAAAGGTTCAAAAGCAATTTTCTGTGACAGTATGGGGGGGTGTTGGTGCCCATGGCATGGGTAACTTGCACATCTGTTAAGGCACCTTTCATGCTGAAACGTACATACAGGTTTGAGAGCAACTGCCATCCAAGTGACGTCTTTTTCAGCAAGACGATGCCAAAGCACATTCTGCTCGTGTTACAACAGTGTGGCTTCAGAGTAAAAGAGTGCAGGTACTAGACTGACCTGTCTGCAGTCCAGACCTGTCTCCCACTGAAAATGTGTGGAGCATAATGAAGCGCATACTACAACAACTGTGACTCTGGACTGTTGAGCAACTGAGGTTGTATGTTGAGCAAGAACGAGAACAAAACTTCAATAATTAGTGTCCTCAGTTCACAAATGCTTAGTGAGTGTTGTTAAAATGAAAGGGGATGTAACAGAGTGGTAAACATGCCCCTGTCCCAGCTTTTTTTGGACATGTTAGAACACAGGGGACCCATGAAAAGGGGGCGATTCTCAACATTTGATGTCATGCTGGCCATGTTTCATGCTTGGCACTCACTGATGTGTCCAACATGAAACAGACTAGTGAAGTCTAATATAGGGAACAGCTGGTAGCTTTTAATTTATAAATATATTTTTCCCACATATACACATGAAACTCTTACTTTTTTACAAGAATTAAGAAAAAATATTTGCAGATCTGAAATACAGTCCAGACTTTTACACTGAATTCTAAAATCTTATTACCACTATTAGGGACTATATTTGGATAAATGGGTAAATCCACCAGACTAATTGTGGTTATCGCTCATAAAAGTGCATTCTCAAAGAGGTCATCTGTGGTGCAGACTTTTGTGATTATGGTGTGACCACAGTCTGGGTGTTCAGTTTCTAACCGGCCCTATTTAAGTGCGTTAACAGCCTGCCAGAACAGTAAAACCCACCGAAAATAAAACACAACAGCCTTCTAATCAATCCTTTTTAGCTGGTATTGATAACAAGTGAGCTGTGTTTGAGTGTCAAAGTATTGATTACTGCTGCATTGATCTGCCCTTCACTCAGGATCAGTCAAACCACATCTGATGGAAACACTGTGCAGTTGTTTGCTCCTCCAGCTGTTTGCTAAACTCTCTGTCCCTGTAAACAAATGTAGGCTCTGAGCTGTGTACTGATGTTGTTGCGAACTCTCTTTATTTGAACTGGACTCATGTCTGTGTGTTGTTTGTTCGATTTGGTAAGTGCTTCCTGAATACCCTCGAAAGTGTGTGCACTAAAAAAAATCGATCACCTTTCAACCAGATTTCCTCAGAATGATCAAGGCAGGCTTTCTGGTTTCCACCAGCACAGAAGAAAGAAATAGTTTAATTTGAACTGCTGTGACGGTATCACATTTCAGAAAATTCAGGTCATCTACTTATAAAAGGAAAAAGCATTAATGAGAGGGACATTTGTTAAAAGAAGTGGATAATTGAGGTCATTGCAGGTCAGAATGATGGACCCAAATCCAAATGAATCCACACACTTTATTTAAAGACGTTATTAGACCAGGAATATTAGAGACTGATATTTCCCTTATTCTGTTTAATATGTGAATGTTTAAGGCTCAACAGAGTGCATGACAAAGGAGATAGCAGAAATACATAATCCACTTTCAAAAGGTTATATTTTGGGCTTTTCTCTTTTGTGAGACAGCACTGAGACAGACATGGTGGTAGGGGAGACAGGGAGGGTGGCATGCTGTGAGGGGTCACAGGTCAGGAGCTACACCAGTTATCAGAGCATCAAAGACTGTAGCCTCCGGGAACCAAACCATCAACCCACTGTTAAACATGTATGAGCTGTGAAGTTGTGATCTCTTGCCAATCACCTTAATTAGGCAAAAAGTAAGGGCAGGCATTTTAGCCAATCAGCTGTATTCTCAGAACAATGAACTAAAAAAAAAAATGGGAACATTATTTAGGTTGATGATTTCTCCTCTTTGATAACACCAACTGGTACTATATTTCATATTATTGGAAAGCCTGATTCATCACCTTTACAACGAGGTACAAGATCTAAGTGTCCTGCATTCATGGAATAAGCAACACAGCTAAACGTGTGAGTAGTGCCCCCCAAAATATGCCATGTGATTTTTATTTGCTTAAAATTTAATTTTTTATGCTGGGTGGCATTGTAGGTAGTGCAGCAGGTAGTGCCCTTGCCTCACTGCATGAAGGTTTCTGGTTCGACCCACAAGTACTGGGCTTTTCTGTGTGGAGTTGGCATGTTCTCCCTTTACATGCGTGGGCTCTCTTCCTCCCACAGAGCTAAAAACATGCTTGTTGGGTAACTGTTGACTCTACATTGCCTTTAGATGTGGGTGAGTGTGTGAATTGTTGTCCATCTCTCTATGTAGCACTGTTATTGACTGGCACAGTGTTAATTTGGTTAATTTTATTTTCCTCATAGTTTTCGTCAACAACTTTTCTCCCCTGACAAAAACTAGACAGTAACTAATAAAAACAAGTGCACATGGACAAAAACTAAAACAAAATTAACCGAAATTTTTTATCAGCAAATTAAAACTAGATGAAAATGTTTGACAGAGACTTAATCCAATCAGACCTAATTTGGTCATGTAGAAAGTAGGGACAAGTTAGGAATATATCCAATCACTGCTACTTTGGTTATGTGAAAAGGTTGGATGAGTTAAGAGGGACATCCAATCACAACTGCCTTAGCTTCATGGTGGTGGGATAAGTTGGGGAGCGATCCAATCAGAGCTCCTCTCTTTATGAATTGATATTTTCATGTAGAGCAGGTTCACTGTTTGTTGTCAGTTCTGGTATTGTAACTGAGATGCTCTGCCAGGTAGCTTAAATAAAGGTGACTGCATTTCACACAAAAGTTCAATTTGTTTATGTTCATTTATACATTCAAACTTTACTGGCATTCAATAAAGGGTTATTAGATGTTTCATTTTATCCAAGTGTAAAACATGACTTCAGAAATTCAAGGAAACATAAAAAATGCCTTACACTGTACACTTCATATTTTAGTCGACTAAATTTACAGTAGATATCATCGACTAAAATGTTGTGAAGTTTCATCAGCTAAAACTAGACTAAAATCAAAACAATTTAGATGACTAAATTATGATTAAAACTAAAGAATATTTTAGGCAAAAGACTAAAACTAACACTGCTGGCGACTAGACCAGGGTGTGCCCCGCCTCTTGCCCACTGTCAACTGGGATAGGCTTCAGCTCACTGTCACCCCAAAAGGGATAAGCAGTACAGATAGCGGATGTTTTTTTAATTCTAACCATGCCTTTAGTCATCATTAGCATTGCGCCATTCAATGCAGGTGTAAATGCTACTACCATGAAAAGTCACCATCAGGCTCACATGAGCAGGATGGTGTAAAAATCTGTTACCTCCAACATGGTGGTTCAGGAGATATGCTCTGAGAACACATAGGGTTCAGTGTATGCCCACCTTGTGGTGTTAAGCAATAAAAATTAACACAGGACCCTCTGGGATGTGGACTTTATAGGCCACAGTAACACTGATTCTGCACTATGGACATTATAGGCCATAATAATATGGATCCTGACCCATACGAGTCCCAGCAGATCCAGATAACGTCCTGTATAAGGGAGCTCTAACTATCACTACGTCTCATTAAAGTACAGGGCATATTAAAATACTTAGTAAAAGCAGACAATAGTAGTACAGAGGTGTAATTCCATTAAACCATTTTATCCCTTCAGTTGATTTCTTCTTCAGTAACTGACCACATAATTGTCCCTCGAGTGCCGCTGTGATCTTGGAAGTACAAAATGCAAATTATCTTTAGTGGCAAGTGTTCATTTTTGGCGCTCTTATCTCTGGGAATTCTCGCACAAAAGTAAAATGAAATAACCGTCTTGTACTTCAGTTCTCTAATTTTTTTGCGTCTGATGTTTTGCCTTTGATTCATCTCTTTCACTCATCCCCTCCTTCACTCCTTTCCAGTGTTCGCTGCAGGAAGCGTCTAAACCCAGAGTGTGATTTGCATTCTGTGTCGGTCCTCGAGTCTCCCCTTCAGGGGGAAGCGATAGAGAGATGCACATGCTGATGAGGAGGCAGGGACAGGACGGACTCAAATGAGCCTGATAAGCTCTGTGCCTCGGGACGACAGGAAACGGATTTGCTTAATTGGCAAATTTGTTCTACTTAGATAGCAGTGAGCAGTGTTGAACTACACCACACCTAACCGAGCCAAATGGGCCACACAGCGGACAGCCTGTGGTGGGGTTAGGAGCTGTCAAGGTCGCTGTGTTGACCATTAAACTGGATTGGAGCTGAAAGTGTTAGTCCTCTTTAAAAGTTGGGACAAATAAATCAAAGGGAGGATAAACTTCAGCCCAAAAGCAAACTAAGATCAAACTATCATAGAATAAATTATTCTCACTTTAGCTCCCATTACTGAACAAAGTATTTAATCTAGCACTGATTACCACAACGTAAAATGCAAAAAACTAAACATGCAAATTTATATTCAAGGCAAAATGTGGCTCCATTTAAAACTTGTGACAAAAGAGCAGAAACTCCGCGAACACCCACACAAAATGTTTTAAACTCAACTGAAACTTTAAGTGTTGGAAGAACTCAATTATTTTAGCTCTTAATAAGTAGGCATGCTTTCAGTTTCAAACAACTGCATACCAACGAGAAAGGGACAAGAGGTCACTACCATAATCATACAATCATATGTGACATATAATCATCTGCAAGTATTAATCACCATTTGCACTGTAAGTATGCAGTAAATATTCAGCTATCCTGTACAACAAATTTCTATATATACCTAGAAATATTTATTTTTATTCTTTACATGTATCCTTTCTGTCTTATATTTGTTATATAGAATTTTTCAATTGTAGGATGTAACTGTAGGATTTTATCTTGTATATATTTTGTACCTATACTTCTTACAACTATTTGATACTTTACTTCTGTTGCTATCTATTGCACTGATAAAGGAGAAGCTCTCCAACCTCTTTGTACATTTTGTATGATGACAATAAAGGGCATTCTGATTCTGATTATATAAAAAAGGGTTAAATCAGTAGACCCATTTTTCGGTACCACTTTGTTATTCACACAAAAACAGTCCCACTAATGTTTAAAGCTGAAAAAGTAAATTGTGTTTAATCCAACAAGTAAAGAACAATTTAAACTGCTAACAAGACTTTAAAACCACTAAAGAAAACCCCTCTTTTTCTGAGGCCCAATGGTTAAGTCTGTTCCAGTTCAGTATGACTGTTTGAGATCTGCATGCTCAAATTATACAACATACTACAATCCACAGTAGAGGAAAAAAAGTTTTTGGACAGCCTCAAAATTTTTCACAACCTCAAATATTACCACGAAATATTCACAGAAAAATCTTTTTTGTGTTTCAAAAGGTGTGGCTGTATCAGACAGCTACAAACAAATGCAAACAATTTTTGTTTTGGAGTAACAAGAAAAAATAAGTTAAATCCTTGATAGTTTCAACATGTTCGTTCTCAACATTGTCGGTATCAAAGTCAACAAATAACAGAGGATGTGTTCAAAACTGAACGAAGAATCAATAAACCATAACTTTATCAAATCAATTTTAAGTATTCCTTACATCAGCAGCAGTAGATCTGTAATCCTGCTGGCAGGTTCTCCACAAGCCTTTCTCACTGATGAGGGGGAACCTTGTCCCTTTCTTCTTGAATTACATTCTTCAAAATTCTTTGGTTTACACTTTGAAACAGACTTTTTAAAAATCCACCACAGATTTTAAATCTGTTGTTGACACCAACAACTTGCAGAAGCATTATGTAGCACTGGATTGAAAAAAAGTAATGCCACTTCTCTGATGTTGTCTCTGAAAAATTGCAAAGGGCCGCTTTTTTCTACACAGCAAAATCCAAGGAATGAAGAAGGAAACAGATACAGAATCGAATCAATGGGAAAAATCATTGAGGGCATTGTTATCAATAAAATCCTATCAATTTCCATCCCTACTGATTATAGACACTAAATCAGGCAGATCCAGCTGCAATTATTATTTATATATATGAATTTAGATTTATGTTTTATTCATGAGTCTAAACATTTCAGATTTGGCTGATTTACAGATTTTCAGATCATTTTGATGAAGGTTATTACCACAGATGCCACGATGAAGGGTTTGGATCTGAAATGTCACATCTGCGGTTATCCAAATGAAAATGGCTTTGGAGCATCTGGTGTGCAGGTCTTCTTCCTCTTTGGACAACTCTTTTGACATTTTGCACCATGTATTTAAATGTTTTGGATGGTAATGCGATTTGCTTGACTGATTTGCAGTTTTCTTGTTTGATTTGGCTCACTTCTGAAACTCATCAAAGAAAGTAAGCTATCATTTTGTTAGCTATACTGAGCTAATTAAAACAACTGATGTAAGGAATGTTGGGATGAGCAAGCTGCAGCCGAAGCACAACAAGCTGGACTGGACTTTATTTTGAAGGAATCGTAATGTACAAGATTAAATAAATTCAATCATTTCAATCCATTGATCTTTCAGCTTTTCTTTTTCAGGGTTACAGGGGGCTAGAGCTGATCCCAGCTGACACTGGGGGAGAAAATAAAATTATGCACATTATTTATCTTTCCTTATTCCCTGTTTGTATTTTTATGGATAAATGTTTGCCTGCAATGAAATGTGCTCTATAAATAAAACTGCTATTGCTATTGACTGGTCACCAGCAAATCACAGAGCTGACACATAGAGATATACAACAACTCCCATGCACTCACATCCAAAGGAGATTTAGAGTCAGCACTTTACCTAAAAAGTATGTTTTTGGTCTGTGGGAGGAAACTGGAGTGCCTGGAGAGAACTAACACAGCACAAGGAGAACACACAAACTCGTATTGCTGTGAGGCACGGGTACGACCTGCTGCACCCCTTAAATATTTCAATTAATTTCAAGTTTAAAAATCACAAAAATCATGATTCAGTGTTTTCTTTAATCCTGTAACAGCCTGTGAGTGTTAATGTCTCTAAGACGTCATAAAAACTGGAGTTCATCCATCTGAAAGTTTTGACAACTTTCTCCTGGCTTAGTAACATCTTCATTTTCAAGGCGAGCAGAGAGAGAGGGAGCAAATGATATCAGCTCGTGATGTACAGCGTGCAGCATCAAATGGTCTGCAGGGGGTCCGTGAACCCTGCAGCTGAGGTTCACTTTCTCTGATCGCTCCGAGCTGTTTGAAGAGCTTGAGATGAGAGAGAGCCAACAGGCCTGCAGCAATGTGTGTTTGTGTGAGTCGAGGTATCAAGTTTAACTTAAAAAAAAAAAAGTCAATCCAGTCCCTCCTCAACACTCCATTATTCTGGGAGAAAATATAATAACCTGCGTTAACAATCATTTAAATGGAAAGTGAAAGCGACATGAAGACGATTACAGGGCATCACAGTCCGTTTGGCTCCATCTGATTCAATTAAGGTTGATTTTTATTAACAGGCGTCTTCCTCCTCCTCCTCCTCCTCCTCCTCGTCATGTATGGCCTTTTCTCTCCTGCAACAACGACTCTCATGAAATCATATTAAACAAATGAGCCCTTCGTTCTGACAGCAGCATATTCTCCAAAGGCGGGGGTGGCTAAACCCTGTGTTTGTGTCCTTGGTTTCCATCTCCATGCCATCTCTGGAAATGTTGTGTTCGTCGCTGAATAATTACATTTTAAGTACTTCAAATGACTTTGGATGAGAGGCTTGATGATTAATTACGCTTGGTGAGGAATACTTGGGAGCTTAATGATTGTGAAACTGTTTTTTTTTTCGAAAGTTTGGGACCTTTTTTCCATACAGCACCCAACATCTGACCTTGCAAAGCACGCCACAGTGCTGTTTTAAAACTGGTAAAACTCAATAGCTCGTTGTTTTGCCTCAATGTTAGAGCAATTTATATTTATGTGCCAATTTTCTGTGCTTTTATTTGACTTCAGAGCCTGAAACTGTCCCTGCACTAATTAGTAGGGACTCAGCTCCGGTACTTAATAATTCATTAGTATTATATCTTAATATATAACCTCAAAATGACAGCTGAGCTTTCTGAGAGTACAAGAAATGTTTCAGAAGGTAAAAAAAAGTCTCATTTTCACAGACAGTCGTGTCACAGAATTGCAGGTCCCCTGATTGTTCTGATGGTGTTAAGTGATTTCTTGAAGCTTTTCTCATTATAGATTCGTCACTGCAGTGCATCCATCATCTTTACTTTTGTGTGATTTACGTTTTTAGCATTAAAATTTCTCAAGTCAAATTGAAATTAAACATTGCTTTATTTTTGTGTTAGGGAGAATCTACCTGCATAAAACCATAGCTTTAAGGTAGGACTGCTCAAATATGAAAAAAAAAACATTATAATCATGGTTATTTTGATTGAGGACTGTGAGGTGATGCAGCAGTAGAGATGTGAATCTTTCCCTATCTTAAGATTTTTTTTTATTTGAACCCTGAAGGCGACAATTAGATGGGTGAGTGGTCTAATAAATTTGCTAGGCACTGTACATGTTGACATTTAACCTGTACTAATACAGTATATTCATATAGCACTTCAATTGATTCCCATTTACCATTTCCCTTTTCTTCTTTACCCTTATTTTAGACAACCCTCTTTGTTACTGCTCTCTTGTTTGACCCTTTTGATCTGTGACCTGATGTTCATTTCATTATTCCCCGATTCCTCAAAAACATGTTTATAAATGTGCTATATAAATAAAGTTATTTTTTTTTTATAAAGTTATTATTCCTTAGGACAATGTGCGAATGCAGCCCCTTCAAGCCAAATGCCTGCTAAATGCCAGTGAAGTTCCAGCCAGTTACCAGCCAACTTCCAGTCACAAGAAGTCCATCCCACCTCTCTGGAGGTGCACTTAATGCCACCATAATCCTGGCCATTCATGCAATAACAGGGTGTCCCCATTAGATGGCGCTTTTCTCACAGGAACACATCCAGTGGGCTTCAATCTCTGCCATCATGGTGTGTCTCCATTTGATCTCGGTGGTTGTTACGACAGTGGGAGCGCTCCCTTTGGTTAGACTTTTTTACTTGGGCTGTCAGAAGATCTTCAGGCTTCTTTAACTAAATGGAAAACCCACAGTGTGGTTGGCATGTAATCGCAGGGGCTCTTATTACAGCCAGGTCCCAGCACGTTCAGTTATGCATCAATCAAGACTCAGTCAAGGAAAGTGGGAAAAGTTTAATTGGCTTCATCTGTAGAACCAAAATGAACCAACTCATTTGCTTTTAATATTCAGCAGAGACAAATATGATGAGGACAGATTTATGATCTGGGTGCCCATGGGTTTGTAGCAATCATAAATTCTTATATTTAGTCCCTTTGTCCTTGGATGGTCCATGACAGGAAAGAGCTAAGACCTGCCCACCTAATCATAATATAATGAGATCTCTCCAATGATGTGATAAACATGTAACTCGTAGTACTTATATTTTACTAGATCCAACATCTATATCGCTAATCCCTTCAGGGTTGTAGTCGGCTGGAGCCTATCCCAGCCGCCATTGGGGGAGAGGCAGGATACACCCTGAACTGGTTCCCAGCCAATCGTAGGGCGACATAGAGAGACAGATAAACATTCACACTCATACCTAAGGGCAGTTTTCAGTCGCCAATCAACCAAATGGGCATGTTTTTGGTCTATGGAAGGAAGCCTGAGTGCGTGGAGAGAACCCATGCATGCACAGGAAGATCATGCAAACTCCATGCAGAAAAGGCACGTGCACTCCCTGCTGCACCACCATGCTGCCCCCATTTCACTAGATATATAACAAAAAATTTTAATTAGCATGGAAAATGCCACAATTTAGAGAAATTAAAAACAAAAACAAACCAGAAAAAACACTTATTGAGACTTTCAATGGCTGGAAGTTGGCTGATAGTTGGCTGGAAACTGGCTGGAACTCAAATGGCATTTGGTTGGAAGGGGAAAACTGAGGCAGCTGCATCTGTATATGTATATATTTATATGTGTATCTTTAAATGAAAAGTACAGCTTCAGCCTGCTTTATTGTTAAGTGTCACTTGTTATGAATCAGGGCTATACAAATAGAGATTGATTGATTGATTAATGAAGGAGGAAAGGGCTGGATTTGTCTTTCACCGTACAGAAACATTACTAATGCTGGGAGCTAATGGTTAGCAGCACAACCTGCTAGTACCAGCATACACCTTGCTACATGCATCTACTGTGTGTATTTCACAGTGTGAAGAAGAACAAGGAGACCTGGAAGTGAAAGTCTAGCCTTCACCGAGCCATGATCTCTACATCGTGATGTGTGTCTGGGACTACAGGAGGAGACAGGAGGATCTGAGCCTGTCAACAGCATTTCTTCACACCTGCCTTTGTGCACTGTACTGTATAAAAATAAAAGAGTAAAAGCGCAGATACTACAGAAAATGAATATTTAATATCTGTTAGGCTTTAAGAGGAAAAAAATCTTGTTTATAATGCCGGAGTAGAAGTCAGTAAAGCACTGACTGTGACATAAAGCACCTAAATATAATCTGCATTATGAAGTGTTTTAGTCTATAAAAAGGAGAAGAGTTAAAAAAAAAGATTTGGCCATCTTGACTCTCGTCTCCAATAAAGCTAAGCTGTTTTACTATGATACCCCTCTGTGGCAGGTCTTACGGCGTGCTCAGATTATTGCCTCTATCACTGCTGGGACAGATAATACAGCATTCTCCCTCTTTCATTAACATCCCACACAGCAGCCCAGTAAACTCCCGGGTGGCTTAGTCACAGCGAGGCTCGGATAAACTTCCTCCCTCTCTCACAGTTAGTGTTTCCTCTGAGAACATGAAGAGAGCTGCGACATAAGGGGATTTCGAGCTGTAAAGTCGACCGTGTGGCGTTTGTGTCTTAAAACAGCGTGCAAAGTTGGAAGCTGTTTCATTTGCATCCTGTCAAGTGCATTTACTTAACGAGAGGGCTATTAATTTCCATCAGGATCCGTTGCAAATTGGAGGAATGAGAAAAGATTCAAATAAATGTCAAGACTGAAATAAATATGCCTGAGAGTACAAACAGAGTTCAACAGATCGCACTGGATGACCCCGATTCCTTCAACTCAAACTCACAAATTTCACAGCTGTGGTTTCAAAATAAAAGCTCTTACATCTCAGCAGTGACTCAAGTAATGGAGAGAGGAAAGCGGAGCTTCGTCCCAAACTCTCGATCCCAGTATTTTATCCTTTTGTCAGAGGAAAGTCATTGCAAAGGGAGCTGGATTTGTCCCTGCATTATTTACTATTACCATTCTCTTTGTTAGCCCGGGCCCCATTAATGAATGCATGAGGAGTTGCCTATTTGATGACCACAATGCATGGGGGAGCCGTGTGGTACACTGATGCTCCATTTGTGTGCGCTGAATCATTCATCTCACACACACTGAAAATAGACAGTTTGATGTGTGGATGGAGTGTGTGGTCACCTCAGAGGAGTCCTAAAGCAGCAGTCGAGATCATTTGTGATTAGTGTTAAATGACATGATTTCTGGACCTTAAATGAATCCATCTGGAGAAGGATGTCTGACACTAGAATTTTAGGCACTTATTCTGAAGAGGAGTCGGCATGCAGCTTCAATTTAAGGTGGAAAAAGCGGAATTAAAGTCAGATTTCTGTCACATAGAAACTTGTCCCACAATAAGGTGCCTGTGTGCCATTTGCCTTCAATAGAACACCAAAAAAGAAAAACAGATAAAACTTCAATTGGGTCTCCATGTGAGAATCAACAGCATCATCTGGTGGATAAATCTTATTCATGTCCACAAAAGACTGATGGAGGTCTAAACTTCTATGACAGGTGAATTTGGAAAATCTTTAACCTCGTTATTATACAATAGTGAAGGAATGATGCATTATCGTAGGCAGCCTGGCAGTCGGAATCAGCCTGGTTCCCTCAACAAATCAACGATGGGCTTCCTGAATGGGTTTTTCGATTATTGTCAACAAAAATGCAGATTCTATCACGATTTTTTCATGTCAGTATGATGATCTCTATTCTATCACGATTAGTTTTGTTAGAATTTTTAATATTTTTTTGCAAATGACCAAATTATTTATTCTGCAGTCAGGTTGTGAGGTCTGAAATCCACAAAATCCTTATCTTGTTGTGGTCGGGTGGGTTCTGGATACAAATAAAGTTAATGTATCAGCTACCCCAAAGAGACATTGATCTTAACTGAATTTAATTTCTGCATATATTTAATACTCCTGACTTGATCTTGTGCATCTATTTTAATGCACAAGTACAATTTATTCATTTAAAGCTTTAACTTGAACATCTTAATGAAGGCACAAAGTAGTCATACATTTGCCCTTTAGCTGGAACCACTGTGTAAAGAGGGTGGTGAGGTCTCCCCCTAAAAAAGTAAATTTAACTTTTTATTTATTTAAAAGTAACTTTTTTTTCCCCCTGTATATAAAAAAAAATGCATTTTTCAACTAATGCATGGATTTTCAGCACAGTTTTTCAGATTTATGATCCAGTTAAGCATCCCCTTTTGTGTTTTTAAACTTGTTTCAATGCATGTTGTTTTGCTCTGATTACGAACTAAATTCTTGTTCCTTTATTTGGGTACAAGTTTTAAAACCCACCTACAAACAGGAAGGTGACCAACAGCAGTTTAATGACAAAAATGAAATAAATATATCCCAAGTTTTGTTCTGGCTGAATGTGGAAAGTGCCTTATCTCACAATGTTAAAAAACCAATAAAAAAGTCCTGGATCTCCATCCAGCTTCAGACCACTACCACCAATATTCACGCCACAACTGAAGTTTTCAGTAAAATCTGTTCATAACTCTTTGAGTTATCCTGCTAACAGACAAACCTCCTTGGTGAACAGGGGTTGATGCTGAAAGCTGTAGCCTGGTTTGATTCCCTCTGCTTTGTCTTAAAAGCACTAAAACAGATTCTGCTGACAAGAAGCTATAAATGAATAGTTTAATGTGCCACTCGCTCTCATTAAAAGTCTGTTGATCTCCCATTGACGCTCTCTCTCTATTGTTTTTCAGTTGATTATTTCCAGTATTTCACCTGAAGTTTTTTTTATTGACTGATGACTTGATTTGGTCTAATTTGAGGGGTGCAGGTTGTACTGAGTAGTTGCTGTGATTCTGGTTCTTTCCAGACTGGTTCAAAGTGATTCAGGAGAGGCTTTTGGACCTGTAGGTCAAGGAAATTTTCTCTGGCATCAGCACTCAGCAGCTCAGGGTGATATGATGGTAGGGCTGGGGATCACTAGTATCCAAATGTTGGTTATGGGAATCACCAATTCCTCCTTCACACACATTAAGGATAAAAGAAGTCCTTAATTTTGTTAAATTAGAAAAGATTAAGACATTTTATAAGTTGTGGGATCCTTTATTTGTATATGTCCCTGAGCTGGACCTCCCAGTTATTTCTGCATGACCCACTAGGAATCAGTGTTAATTTTGTTGACTAATTATTTTCGACATAGTTTTCGTCAACAACAATTATTCCCCAGATGAAAAATAGACAATGACTAATAAAAACACGTGCACATGGACAAAAACTAAAACAAAATTAACTGACATTTTTGTCAACAAATAAAAACTAGACTAAAATGTTTGACAGAGACTTAATCCAATCAGACCTAATTTGGTCATGTAGAAAGTAGGGACAAGTTAGGAATATATCCAATCACTGCTGCTTTGGTTGTGTGGAAAGTTTAAATATAACTAAAACTAAACTTAACTAAAATAAACTAAAATAAACTAAAATGTGCTGTCAAAATTAACACTGCTAGGAATCATAGTGGCACCAATTCCGGCGTGACAAATCCCAGATTGACCAGCAATTTATTTATTTATTATTATATGGTTTTTGTTGTTGTTGTTCTTGTTATTTGTCTCTGTCTTGTGTTTGGTTCCTTAGATTGTAATATCCGTCCTGCCCTTTCCTTTTTAACTGATCCTGCATTATCTTCATCTTGTAACTAATCTTTTCTATCAAAAATATCAATAAACAGATGGTGGAAACAAAAAGCTGGTTAAAATAAAATGAAGAGTCCCTGGTATATCAAGAATTACTTGAGGGATTCTTTTCACAAATGCCCACTCTGACTTGATGATGAACTGAGAAAATTTGGGAGGTATAAGGCCAGAGGTCAAGAGACCCATCACTGTTCTTTTAATCTAAATAATGTAACCTCACTGAGACATAATGCAGTAGCTCTAGTTTTTGCTTTGAACCATCTCTTCTTTATGATACTCTGAATAACTACAGCATCATAACTGTTTTATTGTGCTGCTCTGAGATCCATTAACCTGGAAAACACTTAAAAAGGTGAAACTCCCACAATGATCTGAAGCAAACATGAAGAAACACCCATAAAGGACTTGGATATGACAATTCTCCAACAGTTTCAAACTAAATCAGATCACATAAACTATTTTCTGACTAAATCAACATTTTTCGCTCACTCACATGAGAGCTTAATGATTGTTTTTTTCCATCAGAGCCCCCTCTGACATGCTGGAAGTAGGCGGGGCTCAACTGAAAAAAATAAGCGTGATGAATGTGTGTGGGTTTTTGGGGTCAATGTCCATCAAATCAGACCAAACCACACCTACACAGCTCCGATAGCAAACAGATTTTTCTGTGGGTTAGAGGATGAATAAATACCACCTAAAATGTGCTTCTTTTTCACCCTGGGTTGTTCATTATTTTTGGTATGAATAATTGAGATTGTAGAAATATATTCCATTTGAAGCAAAGTTCACAGTCAGCTCTTCAACCTCATCATCATTTCACTGAAAATCCACTGTGCTGGAAAAGAGCCAAGCCTTTAAACAAAAGACTCACTGTATAAATAAAATAATCTCCCTGTTCTGAATCTGACTCAAAAGTGCAACTCTCAGAATCTGAAACGAGGACTACAAACGAGAGGCTGCTTTGTTTTGCTTCTGATTAACCATTTAGAAGTAAACTCATTCCTGTATTTTATAAATGTTTTGGATGATGGTAAAAACACAGCAGAGATTTGAGGTGCTTCTGTGCTGAGAGAGCACCTGAAGTACTCATTTGCCTGCAGGGTTGGACAGATCGTGTGCTGCCGTATGGATCCTGCTGAATCAGTCATAATGTTCCAGGCCAGTGACGTGCATTCAAGAACACTTCCTTTGGTCTTTTCAGAGTAAAAGCTTGTTTGTTTTCACTTCATAATTGGACTCCTGAGTTTTCACATCACAGTGTTTATATTTTGAAATTGTTTCTGGGAAAGTTATGAAGGTAATGAAGGCGCTAACAAAGCAGTCAAACTCTTGTCTTTGCTAAACTTTACTTCAAAAAGTCTGTTTGTACCTTCAGCGGCAGCAGGTAGTGCACTTGCCTCACAGCAAGAAGGTTGCTGGTTTGATCTCCTTGTTGGTCAGGGCATTTCTGTGTGGAGTTTGCATGTGCTCTCTGAACATGCATGGGTTCTCTCTAGGCACTCCGGCTTACTCCCACAGACCAAAAACATGCTCATTCGGTTGACTGGTGACTCAAATTGTCCTAAGGTATGAGTGTGAGTGTGAATGGTTGTCCGTCTTTCTAGGTGGCCCTGTGATCGGCTGGCTACCAGTTCAGGGTGTACCCCGCCTCTCGCCCAACGTCAGCTGGGATAGGCTCCAGACACAGTGACCCCGAAAGGGATAAGCGGTATAGATAATAGATGGATGGATATTTGTACTACATTAGTTTTATAAACTCAGCTGTCTATCAGTACCAACTAGCACATCAACGCGTACCTGTTTACGCGCCACTGACGCAGTGGGAACAGCGAGGGTTTAAGTGTTTTGCCCAAGGACACATACACTGACGTCCACGTCGTTGTATGTCTAAACTGGATATGTGCTTGGGGTCGTGGTTTGGGGGAATGTGCTGGCAGGTTTTGGAACATTAATTTCATGTATGAACCAGCTCAGGTTTTTCTAATGGATTCCAACCTTTTTCTTTTAGAAACCCTTTACAAAAATAGAATTAGAAAAAAACATTACAGTTTTCAGACCAGGATCGTTTGGAAGAGTTGTTATGATACATGCCAGCATTTGGCACAGTATGCTTGAATATAGTGCAGCAATCCATCCCTGGCTTGACACAATAACAGTGCTGAGATTGCCTGAAAAAGGTGGTCTCATTGTTTCCAATCCAACAAAACAGGCTGTCCAGTGTGTTTTATGTACACAATAGAGAACTTTTAAAGCCAAGCCTTTCCATGGCTGGTCTCAAGATTGCGGCGCACACTGGTGCAGTGGCTTTTGACATTATATTTTGGTGTGTTTTTGCGATTTGTTGTTTTTAAATTAAATTATAAGGAAATACATCGACTGATTGTCACATTCATTTTATTGAATTTAGATACAATAACAATAAAGAGATTCTGATTCTGATTCTGATTCTGAAAAATGAGAAAACATATTGCTTAGAGCCAAGAGTTATTTGTTATACAGTAAATGCAGGTCTATTGTAAACATTTAGAAGTGAGAACCTATTGGTTTAAACGAGAGATTTTAATGATTTTATGATTTTGCTTTTAAGCTCATGTGAAAGCATCTGACTCTTCGATTTGATAGATTCTTATGCTGTGGATGCTTTAATGATAAAAAGCACTTCCATCTGAGCATTAACTTATTTCAAACAATCTCCTGTGTGTTTTCTTCGAGTATAGAGGCATGAGAAAAGGAGAGGAATCAAATCATGCGGACAAACTTAACCTCTAAACCTGCTATGAAAATAGCAAAACTAATCTGTTAAGATCAAAACATACCCATGTATAATCGAGGCACATAACCTGTCCTCTTTGTGCCTTGAGCCTGCTTTTGGGTTGAGAATCTGGGTTGTCAAAATAACAAAATATAGACCAACATGCCCAAAACTGCTGTGTGCCGCTCACTTTCTGGCACTTCAGGCCATCAAAATAGGGCCTAATGCGTTGATTGCCGCAGAGACATAAAAACAAGTTCAACCAATTTAATAAAGAAATTATCTAATAACATAGCTGAGCCATGCACACTGCCTTCCACCATTTTCCTGTTTAGAATCAACTTTAACTTTACTTATCTAGTTCAGTGTCCTTAAATTGGGTAAAACTTGAAAAGGAGAGGCTTATGGCAGAGAGAAAAAGGAGCTGACTAGATTTTCTTGAACTTTGAGTCCAGTTAATGTTTTCAGATAGCAAACCATAAACATGAACTGGCTCATTCTAATCAGCTAGCCTGTTTTAAGTTTGAACTTGCCCGACAATAATGTACCTTTTTGTTGTCTGCTTTAGAAAAGTGCAGATGCAAGCACTCCTATCTCATCATCACATTTCCGACCTGCAGGTAACCCCTATGTCTTAAAAACAATCTGCTTTTACTGCAGAACACAGCTTCTCATCGAGTCCTTCCGACATAAATAACTTATTAGTCGACGAAGGCGAAGACCTGTCAATCATTCGGGGGAGTAATAGCAGGGTTCCAGTCCTGTGCTTTGAAATTTACCGCTAAGGCTGTCACTTTGTTTACGCTCTGCACGCGTACTGTGTCTTAAAGTAAATGCAAAGCTTCAGATGCTCGGGCACACCGGCTTTGATATTGACATATCTGCCTACTGAGCCTTCCCATGAAGCAACAACATCAGAGAGCTGCAGCAACACACACAGCAGTCACCAGGACTGTCCGTGAGAGGCTCATTTTATATTCATAGTAAAAATTAAAATGGCTGTGACAGGCTCTCTCTTACAGATACACATAAACACCCAGAGGAGGCAGAGGGGGAATGAAAGTGAGAGCGAAATGAATACATGACATCTAAATAAGTCATAGCCATATAGCCTTTTACCAGCAAACAGAGCTCAGAGCGCTGCACATGGATGGATATTACCCTTGGTATATGGATGCTCGCTCTAACGTGGACAGAAGGAGCTGCAGAAACTGAACAAATGGCATATTTTGCTCAGGAACAGCAGCGCTGGCTTCATTATACTTTATGTGAAGGTTCTTTTTCGCCTTCTGAACAACATGTACTGAGAACTCCATAACAATTGTTTCTCGTGACTGTTTTCTCCGTGGGGAAAGACAACAACACTCCTGACTCCCATCGACTGGCTGCCACAAATAAATCATTCTGTGAGAAACAGTAAATGAGCAAACAAGTCAGGTGAGGTGCTAAAGAATAAAAAAAACTGCTAATTAGCCTTGACACAGAAAAACACATAAAACTACAACGACACTGACTAAAAAGGTGTGAAAGTTTGTTTTTTATAATAATCATGTTGATTACCACCTAATGTTTGCAATGATAAAGTGAAAGGGTGACTAAAATAGCTCATTTAGAAAACAGCTACTCCCACTGTGAATAATACTAGAGAGATCCTTCAGATTTTTTGAAGTGAGGGTGCTCGAGGTTGATGCTACAAGTAAAAATTAGAAGCGCGCAGAGAACAAAAACCTCCAACAAGGCATTTCCAACACCGATGGCTGAGTTATTGCCAAAAATGTGGAACACTGCCCCGTCTCTCAAAGTTAAAAAAATCCACCACTACCATAATTGGATCATTTCTTTCTTGGGGTGTTCCAGACATTCACTGAAGATGTCATGAAAATTGGCTGAGAACTTTTTGAGTTATTAGCAAAAATGTTGAAACTGTCCTTTCTCACATTGCTAAGATATCATTAAAAATATGTTCTGGGTACGTATTCAGGTTCAGATTGTCACCAAATCTAACCAGTTCTTTCTTGGGCAATGAGCAGCATTCCCTGTAAATGTCATAATTCATAGAAAGCATGTTTAGTTTCCTGTTCACAAACTAACTGACAAACAAACAAACTAACAAATGTTGAAAAAACATAACCTCCTTGGCAATGATAAAAATTACCAATAAAGCTACTGGCTAACTCTCCCTCTAGATAGCTGTGTATGTGCCCTAGTCAATATATAGCAGTCAAGGGTTTAATTAAGCCTTGTAATTACCCCACTTTGGGTTAAAACTACGCAAAAAAACCCAAAATTGGCTCAACTAGATGCTACAGTAAGGTTCTTTATAGTGTGTCACTGTATATCTATATATGAATATATTCTTCTGCCTTATCATCATCTCTGTGGGAAATCTGGTTTGCAAAAAGCACACCAGTACATGATAAAAACATCAAACATACAAGCATAAGGAAACTCTTAAACATAAGTGAAAAGCAAAGGTACTTAAACCACAAAAAGCCAGAGGCTAAAAAATCAGACACAGCTCCATAAAGTGCATTCAGTCGTTAAAGTGCTGTGCAGTCGATAAAGTATATATTAATGATGAAAATCGAGGTTAAACAGATAAAGAGAATAAATAAATTCTCAATAAATTGTCAAGAGTTACAAACTAAAAATCAATCGTATCCACAATAAGCATAAAATACACACAAGAAGACAGGGAAGGCAAATTAGTTTCGATTTTCAATGGAAACTGGGATAAAAGAAGTTCTGGCCTTGTCTTGGCTCCAGGCGTTCTCGAGAGGGAAGAAGATCAAATTCAGCAAACAGAGGGCAATCAGGACAGGTAAAAATTTGAGTTTAAAAAAAAACTTTGGTGGTGATGACATGTCCAACATGGCGTCAGTTGTCAGTGGACTTCATGATTCCTCTCGAGGTGTGCTTTCTCCTACCTTCATAGCACAGACAGTGAAATTAAACACAAGTTAAAAAAAAAAATTCCCTGATTTTTTAAAGGGGGTTAGGTCAGGAACACTGTCCCTGTCAGGCACAAACCTCCTATCTCCATTTTTTATAATTTACATGTTTTTCATGAAACAGTGCTCTTGGTCACCTTCCATGTGAGTGACTGGGTTTTTTGGGGCTTTGACCAATTGAGTTACAAAAAAGTAACTTGTAATCAGGAAAATACAATTCTAATACATTCAGAGGTGGAGCTTTTTGTTAATTTTCTAAAAAGTAGCAATTCTGGAGATGAGAGGTTTCTGGCTGACAGCAGATAAATGTGTTTGTAAGGCTCAGAAATTCAAAATGGGGCCTGATGAAGATTAACCAGATTTTCTGCTGGTCCATGTTATCTTGATTTCTCTTCTCACCTTTTTTAAAACAGAAAATAAATCATTTACAGCTTGCTTTAAGAAATGGGTATTTGTCTCTACTGGTCTTTTTGACTTAATTATTACGATTGCAATGGTGACTATAATTGATGATTTTAGGAGTTATGCATACATTTGCATTATTAGTCTGTGGTTGCCATGATACTTTGAGCCCACCTCATCTCCACCTTTTTGTTACGACCATCCTTGAGGGTTTCACCATGCCTTCTGAGCTGTTCAGTGTAAAGCACTTTTCCACATTGCCTCATTCATGTCAAACATGTCAAATATGATGGTAAAGTTGGATATTTCAGTGTGGAGCAATCAAGAGATTGACTCACCTCCAGAGCCAGTCACCTAAATGGCTGTTTCTCTGCAATTATGTGATATTTTGAATGGTAGATTAAGCCATGAAGACCAGGTCTTGGTCTTTTTGTCTCACCATGCCAATTTTCACAGCAGTGTACAGAATGATTTTAACCATGTTTAACTCTGCTGTAACAATGAGTATTTTTAATATGAGCCCCAGCTAAGTGGCCATTGACGGGCCTGCTGTTATGTAACTTTAACATTTGTTTTTTTCTGGTGAAATTACAGGAAGGATTAAAGGAAGATTAAGGCCCACCTGGTGCTCACAGGTGGGATGTTATCAAAATTCAACTTTGTTACATTATTTTAATTGTGTCTTAACTTCAACTTTAACTTTATTATTATTATCCCGAAGGATTTTTTTTTTTTTTTTTGCAGCAGGCATCAGCACACCAGTACATGATAAAACACGAAACATACAGTCATTAGAAAAATCAGGAAAGAAAAGTTATCTCCTTGTCATACCATGAGTAACACATTAAATGGCGAAGAACAAAATGATAAGCATGTTTCTATTTACTCAAGAGCATTGACTTGCTTTTGAATGTCCTCTAGTAGCTACATGGAGAATTACAATTTTTACACCGACAAAAAAAAAATTAAACTTGCCATTTTTTAATGTAAAACATGTTTACTACTTAAAAGGATTTTTTTGTACAACTTTGTTAATATGGTCAATACTGATAATTTCTTTAGTATGAGGCCTAATAGGAAATTAGATATTTTCAGAACTGCCTCCAGTGGCCATTAAAGGCACTACACTGTTTAAAACACTTAGACCCACATTATTTTTCTATCTAGTGGTTGTCAATTGCAGTGTGATTCTAACATGAGGTGAATATGTGAATGTTTGTGGCCTGAGAAAGGGTTAATATTCCTGCATGGCAGCTGAGATCCTCTATATCCAAACCACATATATGACCGTCGTCTGCAGGCAGTGTGGGAGAAAATGTTGGTTGTTTGAAGTGCAAAAAGGCCCTCACCTCAGCCACAGGTACTCCCTCTGGGGGCCGGCAGTGCAACACAATCATGCCGTTCAGAGGGACCTCGGTGCCTTGGGGGTCCTGCTCAAAGTTCTTCCTCAGGTCTGAGGAAGAAGAAAGTAAACAAGGAGCATTAAAGAGCAGCCAGAACAGCATGAAAGAGCAGCAAAAATATGATTCTTGTTTCATGTCTGACCCTCTCCCCCTCAGCCATACATACATACATAAAGAAAAATGACTGCACTTTAAAGTCATGCTTTGAAGAGGAATAACCTTTTCAGGGACAATAAGGTCAGTGAGCTATCAAAGGGACATTGAGGTGCTTACAGGCGATCCGCACGGTTGCCTTGCGGCTCTTGGACGTTCCCAGGTGGCTCCAGGCGACACACAGGCACCAGTAGTCCTCAGGGCCATGAAAGTCCTCCACCTGCTGACGGGAGACGTTGATCATCACCTCGCGAATCTTCAGTCCTGCAGACAAGATGGCAGATTGCTGGGATTAGCTTTCATTACATCACAGAGGTGATTAATCAAAGAGACGGAGATTCGCGGGGGCAGGATGACGAGAGAAACTTGAATCTGATAAGATTATCAGCAGTAAACAGATCTGCCATTTGCCGGGAGGAGCAGGAGCAGAGGAGGGCCGGTCAAGTCAAATTAATTTCAGGGAGATTTTTGTTCAGGAGGAAGAGGCTGTACAGTACAGAGGAGAGGATCTTTAGATATGACATGTAGTTTAAATGTCATCATGATCTCATTACATGTGCTTGTGGCCAGTGTTGTCGTAAATATCCCAGAGATATTTCAACAGGATTCATCCACTCTGAAGGCGCTGAACAATTCAACTGATGTCAAGCTCAGGTCAGGAGGCTCTGTGCTGTTCAAGGGAACGAGCAACAGGACGACAAATCAGCCAGATTGGATAAACAGTAGAGTCTTTATAGGGAAGACGAAGCAAAAGTATGATGTTCAGTGAAAGTAGAGTTATTTTGAGAAGAATTATAAAAAAATATTTATATAAAAACAGAATACAGTGATAAATCCTTTTTGAACTATATTCAAGTGAATACACTACATGGACAAGATAATCAATGTTCAAACTGATAAACTTTGTTGTCTTTTTGCAAATATTCACTCATTTTGAATTTGATGCCTGCAACATGCTCCAAAAAAAAAAAAAAAAAGACTGGGAAAGTTCAGGCATGCTCAGAACACATCTGTTTGGAACATACCACAGGTGAACAGCTTATTTGGAAACAGGTGAGTGTCATGATTGGGTATGAAAGGAGCATCCCCTAATGGATGAGGCAAGATTTACCATTTTTTGAACAAGTGTATGAGGAAATAGTCCAACTATTTAAAAACAATGTTTCTCAACATAAAATCGCAAGAAATTGGGGATTTCATCACCTACAGTCCATAATATCTCCAAATGATTCAGAGAACCTGGAGACATCTCTGCACATGAGCAGCAAGACCAAAAACAGCATTGAATGCCTGTGATCTTTGATCCCTCAGGTGGCACCGCATTAAAAACAGACTTAATTCTGTAAAAGATATTAACACATACGCTGAACAACACTTCAGAAACGGTCAGTCAACACAGTTTGTTGCTACATCTACAAGGTCATGTTAAAACTCCAGCCAAAGCCAAAGCCAAATATCAACAACACCTAGAAACACTTCTCTGGGCCCGAGCTCATCTGAGATGGACTGAGGCAAAGTGGAAAAGTCTGCTGTGGTCTGAGTCCACATTTCAGACAGTTTTTGGAAATTTATGGACGTGGTGTCCTCCGGGCTGAATAGGAAAAGGACCATCCAGACTGTTATCAGAGCAAAGGTCAAAAGCATCTGTGATGGTATGGGGATGTGTTAGTGCCCATGGCATGGGTAACTTGTGCTTCTGTGAAGGCACCATTAATGCTGAAAGGTCCATACAGGGTTTTGGAACAACATATGTCTGTTTGTGAAGCACTTTGTGCTAAATTTTCTTGTATTGTATTTTTCTTGTATTTTTTTTAATTTAACCTTTATTTAACCAGGTTGGTCCCACTGAGATTAAAAACCTCTTTTTCAAGGGAGACCTGCCCAAGACAGGTAGCAGCAAAAAAACACAAACGTTACAGACAGAATACAAAAGAGACAAAAACAGTTTACAAGCACATGACTATGGATCAAAAATCGAGACATCTATGAGCTATGAAAAGTGCTGTAAAAACAAAGTTTGATCCATTGATTGATTGATAATAAAGACAAATTCTGCATGTGCTACAACAGCCTCACCTCAGAGTACAAGAGTGCAGGTACCAGACTGGCCTGCTGCAGTCCAGACCTGTCTCCTACTGAAAATGTGTGAGGCATGTTGAGCATCTGAAGCTGCTCATCAGGCAAGATTGTGAAAGAATTCCAACTACAAAGTTTCAATAATTAGTGTCCTCAGTTTTGTAACACTTACCGAGCGTTGTTAAATGAAAAGTGATGTAACACAGTGGTAAACATGCCCCTGTCCCAGCTGCATCGGTTTGGACATTTATATATTGTCTTTTTAATGTATTCAACTGAATATACAGAGGGTCAAAATAAAACCTATAGAGGAAAAAGGGGATATATTAGAACAGCTGTTGTTGAAGTTTGTTTGAATTTTGGTATTTTATCCTCTAATAGCCAAGACTTGAGGCTTCAGGGAACCACAACCTGATGTGAAAAGGTTGTTCACAGTTGATCCACGTGTGATTTGTATAAAATTCAGTGAAATTTAAATTATTGTTTTCTTTTTAACTTTGTGTTTCTGTACACATAACTATTAGTACAGCAATTTGACTTCATTGTGAAACTTGACTTTGTTCTTAGCAAAGACCAAGTGCTATTTCTCTCGGGCTGATCTTGAAAAGACTATCCATGCCTTTATTACTTGCAGACTAGACTACTGTAACTCCTTATACATTGGCATGGGGAAGTCATCTATTAACCTCCTTCAGCTCCTCCAGAACGCTGCTGCTCGACTCCTCTCTGGCAAAAAAAAGCGCGACCACATCACTCCAGTTCTTGCGTCCCTCCACTGGCTCCCAGTCTGCTTTCACATTGAATTTAAACTCCTTTTAATCGCTTATAAAGCCCTCAATGGTCTTGCCCCTCTTTACTTGTCTGAAATCCTGCATCGCCACTCCCCAACTAGAGCCCTAAGGTCTTCTAACCAGTTGCTATTGGAGGTCCCCAAAACCAGACTTAAGTCGAGAGGTGACAGGGCCTTTGCAGTGGCTGCCCCTCCCCGTCCATATTAGAGCCTCTCAGACCACAGAGATTTTTAAATCTTCCTTAAAGACCCACTTCTACTCCCTGGCGTTTTCATAAATTAGCTCATACATATCACAGGCATTTTAGCTTTAGCTTTTATACTCTTACTGTTTTATTTTAATGTGTTGTTTTTATTGTTATCAATCTATTTATTTATTTCTTCATATTTTTTGTACAGCACTTTGATCGACTGCTGTCCTTATAAAGGTGCTCTATAAATAAAGTTTGATTTGACTTGACTTGACTTCATTGTGAAACAAATATTCTGATAGCTCAGGTTGTTTTGAGTAAAAATGTCTTTAACTTGATTGTATTTGAAAGGGTTTAACATTCATTTTTTTTAAAAAGCAAAAACAGCAAAAAACTGGCTGGAGTTAAAAGTTTTAAGGCAGAACTTTCTTGAAAACGAATCTGTTTTTGTGCATCTTTGTGATGCAAACGTGGCCTTTGTTACTGATACCACCCCCGCTCTTATCCATAATCATAAAGCAGTCCATCTCATTTTAAAAACTGATATCCAGCATTAGCGTCTGTTCTTTTAACAAACTTTTTAATGAATATTGGCAAACAGACAGAAATGTAAGTCGTAGGTTGTTCTTGAAAATGCACAAAGAAAGGCCTCTCTCATAATCCATTTATACACAAGTGACACTAAACGTTCTGCAGTGGAGACATTAACTGAGAGGAGGAACACATCAGCCTCTCCCCTCTAAACCCAAAGAGCGAGGACTCATTTTTCCCTTTGAAACGTTTCAAGAGGCTGTAATTTACGAAAGAAAGGAGACGGCAAACAATGCAATCAAATGATGCATGCGAACGCAGATGCTTTCCACCGCAGTGAAATCATCTTTTCCTGCAGCGGGACTTTAACTTGGTGTCACCCGGGTCATTCATTATCATCTCTTTATTGTCTCTGATAATGAGCGAGGCGTGAGGCCGACACTTTCTGCAACAGCTGATGGGAGTTTTTAAAAGCGGGGTGTTTCCATTATGGCGGCCTCTTTGCACAAAAGATGACAGGCTGGGACCATTAATGTACGATAGGTGGTTTTATCGGAGGGAATGTGGGAAATTGCTGCTTTCAACGAATAAATGTACATCAGTCTGGCGAGGACGGCGGCACCCTCGATTCAGTCAGCCAACTTAAATGGATTTATTAAAATATGAATACCAAGTTATTAACCGCGCATTTTGATGTCGGGTGTGTCAACGCGCAGCTCCCCGCAGCTTGCAATTAAAAATTCACAGAGGGGTAATGGATCGGGACAATAACAAACACCCACCCCTTCAATGAAAACCAGCGTTACTGGAGCCTTTGGGTGCATTTAGGAGCGGAGGTGGAGCGGATTAAAAGGCAAACATAAGCAGTGGTGATTTTTCAGAGAGCTGCAGCAGCTGCAAAAGGCAAACAGAGCATTAAACTGTTAAATCAAACAACTTTGTTTTGTTCATAAGAAGCAGCAGATTTACCCAAACTCCGGGCTTCCCATAAAAGGGTTTTAAAAGGGTTCTACTCTCATGTAGCATCCATTAGTGTCAACTTTTGATTTGTTCCTGGGTCTTGCTTCGTGACCCAATGGTCCTGTAAAATTGAGTCTGCATGGAGGTTTATAAGTTCTCCGTAAAAAGCAAAATATTGTTCCTCCATGTCATATGTATGCTACAGGGAGCAGCAGCAGACGTCAAATGTCTGCTGTGACAAGTGAGCAGGCGTGATTTGATCTGTTGCAAACTAAAGCTGGCTCAGTTTTTCTTTTATAGTGCCTCTGTGTCCCCGAAGCCGAGGTCAGAGGCATTATGCTTCTGAGATGCCGTCTGTTTGTCAGCCTGGATGGCTCATTTTTGTTAGGACAATATCACACGAACATTTGGAGGGGTTTTCTTTAATTTTGGACAAATATCAACTCTGAATTAAAGGGATACGCCAACATTTTTTATTGTTTTTGTGTCTTGTCTCACTCCTGAGTCCATGACAAACAGATAAACCCCATTCTTTCAACTGTGTGTGCAGTAACAAGGAAGAGACAGGCAGAGCTCGCCCACTGCTAATAAGCTTAGCTCAAACACAGGGAGTCAATAGGCAGCGTTAGCCTGCCTCTGCCCACAGTCATCAGATAAACTCTTAAACACGGTCCTGTGTACTTGTTGTGACTCATTTTTTTACAGCATTATGTTACATTATTTACTTTTAGACTCAGATTTTTACATATTCATTAATAACTGAAAAGTAGATTTTGATGACATTTTGTAGAGAATGGTGCTCATGGAACAAGGACAACATGAGGATAGTTTAATGTTGATCCAAATCCAGATGTGGACACAAGATATTTTTAACTGTTTCTTCTTTCAGTAATAACTCGCTTGACAATTAGAAATGCGTTGGAACAAAATTGTGCTCTTGTTGATCCTGTAACATTTTTCACAACGCATAGATGGATGGAGGTCAAATGTCACGATGACTGACCCTCGTGTTCCTCCCTTGCCCATGAGATTCTTAGAGGTCAGAATGCAGCAGAGGCCGCTGTGGCTCTTCTGTTTTGATGCACCTCTCTGTTTTCATTATCTGGCAACTGTTAACCTTGTGGAGACATTTAAGAGCATGGGGGTTCAGCTTTTAAAAGGAGACAGAGTAAAACTTGCAGAATCGATCCTCTCTCTGCACAGTTGTTGGCAGGGATGCACCAAACCTGACTGTATAAAGATTAAAAATGCATTGTAGCAAAATAAACTGTAAAAATCCAATTATTTTCTGCTTCCTGGGGTTACCAATGGTCACAGAAAGTGTGATCGGGATCTGCTGTGGCTGAAGTCAGTAAATAATTGGTCCATATTCCACCTACGCGATTGTCTGCACTCTATTACCAAACTTTGACAGGGACATCCTGTTCCAATACCCCCTGCAGCAATCAGAACTGATCAGAAAATGAGCCAAAAGTGACATTGTTTTTTGCTTTCTTGATGTGATTTTGGGAAAAGAAAATCTCAGTTGGTGGTACCCTGGGGGACAAAAATGTTGTTTTTCAGCAACTGCTCCTCAAAAACCTTTTTGTCAGAGAAACAGAAAGTTTCACTTGTGAAAACTAACATACATTATGACTACAGTGTGCAAATAAATACTCTGTTGCCTCATAATGCCTGACAATTATAACAAATATCCAGCAGTACAGTGACTTCCTGCCTTCTCTGCCTTTATGGGTTTTGTTGGCTCTATCTCCAGGCTGTGGAGCCAGTAAGATGAGTCTGGATCAGATGTTTGTGTACACTAGACTAAATCAGGCACCATTACCATGAGCCCTGCAACATACCAACAGAGAAAAAGACAGCAGTTCCATACAATAAACCTTCACAAGTGCTGGCCAAATGATCTTCAATCTTGTTTTAAAATCATCTAAGCTGGAACAAATCTCTACTGTTAAGGGGCCCATAGTTTAGACTAGGGCTGAATGATTTTAGAAAAAGATCTAATTTTTCTGGCAGATATTGTGATTTCAATTTGATTCACGATTTTCTTCAAATCAAGTTTTAGTGCAATATTCACTATGTTCACAGTTAAAAACATGACAGAAAATTACATCATACCATCAAACATTAAAAGCTATTACTATAAGACAAGGATGAAAACTAAAGGTAAGACTTGCTTCCAGATGTATTTATTAAGAAGACACATGCATGGACACTCTTTAACCCTTACTTACCTGATCCCACCGGCGAGATCAAAATACTACTTATTTTTAAATGACTGGCATTTACAAACCATTTGTCATTTCCAGAAATGGAAAACACTGGAGTAATCATGAGATCATCCAGTCTCCTACAATACCTGAATGAATCACAAGTAACGTCGGCAACATATCGAAAAAAGCAGGAGAAAACGGGCGAATTTCATGAGATTTCATCAACATCGCTTTTATTCTCATGTCTTCTCTAAAAATTTGCAGAAAATTAACCCTTTGCACTGGCTAAATTCTGTAAAAAAAAAACAAAAAATCTTTGCTTCTTACTGTGTTCAACAAGACCTGAATGATTCACATACTTCCTGAATTTGCTGTTCAAAAGATCTTTGAATTTTCGTCCCATGGCAGTGTCCTTAGGCTTGAGGGTACCTGAAAATGTGTTGTGTGCACAAATTCCTTCTTAATTTTTTTTTTTTTTAATTATAAAATCAGAGAAATTCAATGTCTGTTTTTCTTTTTTCTAATGATTGCAGCTTGTAAATTTTGTTACACTGCATGTAGACATAATTGAGTTACATCAGCCAATAGCCATGTTTGTCCTGAATCTATAGAGGTGTTGGACTTCATATTGCAGAGAACAACTAGAAAAGCACTCAGAGAGTGCAGACCTCTGCCAAGCAGCTTCAGTCCACTTAGGCGAAAATGGTCCTATCTGGCAATGTTAAAGAATCCTTTAAAAAATTCCTGTATCCGGATGGTGATCCAGATCAGTCTCAAAATCTAATCATTTCTTCCTTATCCCATTCCACACATTTCCTGAAAATTTCAGACAACAGACAAACAGAAACATAACCTCCTTGGCAGAGGTCATAAGACCACAGTGAGTAAAAATGTGAGAGAAGCAATAAACGACCAGAACTGCTTGGGATAGAAGGGTTAAAATCCTTAACCAACTGCATTTATTACAACTAAAGAGCTAAAATCTTTGACTGTCTTAACTTAAAAATGTAGTTCAAAAAAATTCTTAATTGTATTAAGTAAAATAAAAGTTAAATACACACCAATGTTAAGTAAGTAATAATAACAAAAACAAAAGCCAACAATTCTAATAAAGCAACAAGCCAGCCATGCCAAACCAGCATGTCAACCTTTGATGGTTTTGGACATGTGACAACACTGCCACTAGCAAACAGTTGACACAACAGATCCTGGGTCAGTCAGGAACGCTGCAAAAAAAAATTTGAACGTTCGGAGATCACATGATCTCATTGCCTGAAATTGAGATTTCGATCAGAAAATGAAAAATCATTCAGCCCTAGTTTAGACCAGGGATGGACAATTTCAGCCACCTAGAGGGCCACATATAATCCAAACAGTTTGGGGCCACAGGAAACTCATTGGTAAACATTCACTGATCAGGAATAACATGCTGAGCACTGACAGGTGAAGTGAATGACTCTGATCATCTCTTCATCATGGCACCTGTTAGTGGGTGGGATATATAAGTTAGCATTTTGTTCTCAAAGTTGATGTTAGAAACAGGAAAAATGGGCAAGAGAGAAGATTTGAGTGAGTTTGACAAGGACCAAAGTGTGATGGCTGGACAACTGGGTCAGAGCATATGCAAAACTGCAGCTCTTGCGGGTTGTTCCCGGTCTGAAGTGGTCTGTATCAAAAGTGGTCCACGGGACAGAGGTGAACCAGCAACAAAGGCTAATTGATGCACGAGGGGATCGAAGGCTGACCTGTGTAATCCGATCCAACAGATGAGCTACGATTGCTCAGATTGCTGAAGAAGTTAAAGCTGGTTCTGACAGAAAGGTGTCAGAATACACAGGGGCTGCAGTTTGATGCGTATGGGGCTGTAAAGCTGCAGACCAGTCAGGGTGGCAGGTGGTCAAAATGTTATTCCAGACAGCTTATCAAAAAAAAAAAAGAAAGTCAATACCAGCGTTCAATTTTGAAGCTCAAATGCAAATATTTTGACTTTCTTAAAAGATCTTAACAATTATTTCCAGCCAAATGAAACTACTTTTTGGTTGTGATAAAAGTGAAATTGACTGCTTTTTTCCAACATATTTTACTCACAGTTTAGTGGTATTCAAGCGAGTGATTCATACTTCTATTTGTACCTGTTTGGACTCCTGTAATGACCTTCATACTGGCATCAACCAGGCCTCCCTCGCACTCTTACAGTTCGTCCAAAACACGGCTGTTCGTCTTTTAACAGGAGCCCACAAGCATGAATACATAACCCCCATTCTGGCTTCCCTTCACTGGCTCCCTGTCCATTTTACAATCAATTTTAGGACTTTATTGTTTGTCTTTAAATAGGCTGGCACCTCAGTACATCTCCGACCTCTTACATGTTTATGTCCCCCCACCCCACGCCCCCAAGGTCATTGAGGTCCGCTGATAGTTGTGTCTTGTCTCCCGAAAACCAGGCTGAAAACTAGGGGCGACCACGCTTTTTCAGCAGGAGCCCAAAATTGTGAAATGAACTGCCCCTCCATGACTAAACAGCCCCTACCCTAGAAACTTTCCAATCTCATCTCAAAACCTATTTTTATTCCTTACCTTTTAACACAGCACGAGTGTTGTGTGGTCCCTGTTTGTTTTACTGTGCTATATAAAAAAGTAAACCAGATTGGATCGGATAATTAAAAAAACGTGTGGGTCACACAGAGTAGGAGGGAGGGTTGCATGTGGCCCACAGGCTAAATTTTCCCCTCCCTGCTTTAGACCGAGCTAACAGAGCATTATCATTAAAAGCACTCACATTCATAGGACTGGCTGGAGGAACCAAATTCTTGATGTGTTCATGAAGAAGCAGGTTACATAAGCTGACTGTCAAGGGTAAGACCGGGCAATCGACTGGTGCAATTATCCAAAGTGATTTAAGGATTTCACTAATTGCATCATTACAGCCAATGGCTGACAATGTTCCTCTGGTTTTAACCACAGTTTTTAAATTCTATTCAGACGGTCAAGGATTTTGAGGAGCTTTTTGTTTTCTGGGAAAAGCAACTAAAGCCAATTTCACTGAGTTTACTGAGCCGGCAAACTTTATTGTTTTTTTCAGGCTGACAGTCAAAAGACTGGAGTGGGAGTCGAGCCATTTAGAGAGAGATTGAACTTTACTTTTAGTCTGGAAGAAAAGTCGGTATTCGGAAATTAAATTTAGAACTCTGAAAACAAAGTCTTATTCTCACTGCCTTACTTTTCTGTCTTGTTTCCTTTTGGTCTTTCTTAGAATTATGCAATAACATCAATTTCTGATTTTTTAAAATCAGAATTGTGTTTTTTTCTCGGAATTCAAACTTTTCTCTTAGAATTCTGAATTATATCTTACTTTTTTCCCCCTTAATTTCCCACAATTCTGACTTTTTATTTGGAATTCTGACATTTATGGCATATTTCTGATTGAACCTTTCAAGATATTCCCTGCTATCTTTCAGTCTGCCTGTTTTTTTTTCTCGATTTTTGTTTCTTTTTTGTTTTTGGTTGGAGTTTTTTGCATTAATGACCATAAAACTTCAAACCTTTCAACCACAAACATGTTAACAATATTTTCTTAGGACAACCTTGGCTATCAGAATATTTATCAAATCCAAATTTAAATTCAACATAACTGGATAAAAATCCCACACAGATCAATGATGAACAAGGTTTTTCACATGTGAATACTGTTCCCCTAGCTGTTACTGCAGAAAAATATAAAAGTTTGCAGAGAAACTCCATTTTTTTTTTTTTACATATTTACACTGATTCCTCCGTTTTCTTTTCTTGCTTCATAAAATCATTTGTGCCTCCCTCAGAGGCAATTTTTGTCCCAAGCATTACAAAGGGCCACACCATACTCCTCAAAGTTCCTCGGTTATTATTTGAGTAACTGACAGGTAAGTATCTTGTTTGTTTTTCCTATCATGAAACTATTAAGAAATAAAAGTTGGGAGCATCTGATTGGTCGCCAGACTGACAGGAAGTTGTTGCTTTCTCCATTCATCCATTATCTACACTGTTTATCCCTTTCAGGGTCGCAGGAAGGCTGAAACCTACCCCAGCTGACATTGGGCAAGAGGCGGGGTGCACCCTGAACTGGTCGCCAGCCAATCGCAGGGCCACATATAAAGATGGACAACCATCCATGCTCGCACCTATACCTAAGAGCAACTTGGAGTCACCAATCATCCTAATAAGCATGTTTTTGGTCTGTTGGAGGAAACCTGAATGTCACAGAGAACCCACACATGCACAGGAAGAACATGCAAACTTCACACAGAAAGACCCTGACTGACCTGGGGATCGAACCAGCGACCTTCTTGCTATGAGGCACATGCTGTGCCACCGTGCTGCCCTGTCACTTCCTCTAATTTACAAATTGGAGGTCTAATTATGTGACGTCAGTTTTTCATCACGATAATATGGTACATAAATCAATAACTACGGATATATTGCTCTGGGATCCACAAATATGTTGCTTTTATCATAAATTTGTGTAACATTAACCACATCATATATTAAAATGCAGGCTGCTAAAAAACTTTTAGATCATTTTAAGATCTAGTTTGAAATTTTGTTGCATGTTTTTTTTCTTTTTTTGCTGCGGTATCAATATTTGGCATCGTGACAACCCTAGTATGAACATGTTAAAAAATTGCTGATATTCAGTTTTGAAACTGATGCCAGGACCACCGATTTTGGGGGTTTTATCCTATTAATGCTCTTCCTCAATGGCCTCAGCATCTTTTATGTTATAGTTTGGCTTCTCTTGGACAGAAATTTCCCTGTCCTATTGACTCACATGCACAAAAAGTAGATCTAATATGGAGAAGCTCTGCAACACTGAAAATATTGCAGCCTGCAGGCAAATATTGAACATTTAATGCCTGAATAAATGATTCAATATTTTAAGAAAGGTATTGAATCCTTTTACTGTGCAAATACAATATGGAGTTATTCAGTTTTTAATCAATTAAGACATTTCAAAGCAATAACATTCCATGTTGTGCCTTTTTATGTAAAAGGAAAACATAATAATGTGAAGTTAATTAAAGTAAATAGACTTTACATTGATCTTAAACAAAGCCAACAAGTGGTGCTAACAACAAGCCATCTCCCAGCAGCTGTTCAGATTTCAGTGTAAAGCTTGGCCTCTCGTGGCTTATTGCTTAATTACGCAGCCCTACACTTGTCAACGCGCCGTCTCTCTGCAGGCTTTAAACCATCCTGTCGAACCGCCGACAGCAGCTTAGACACGGGCCGGATTAAATGAAAACTAATAATGCGAAATGAAAGGTTATCGAAGGGAGCCTAATGAAGTAATGTAAAACAGAAATGTTCTCTGAAGACACTGTAATCCTGACTGATATTAAGAACAACACACACACATGCAGCAACTCCTCCTTTCTGGCGCTGCAAATTAGAGTCTTAATCAACATGGCTGATTATGAGAGGCTGAGGCAGATTTAACTACAGGAAAATAAAAACAAGAGACGGTACTTCAGTGAGGGGGCAGAATTGTCAACACATCATGACGAATGCGCAGAGTTATTGAAGTTTAGCTCTTTGTGGTCGGCGGAGAGAGAGGGATTTAAACAACGAGGAATGAATTAGACAGACAAAGAACCATGAACAGAGGGGAACATTTTCTGACTCTAGTCATGATTTTGTTTCTGGAGATTTGTCAGAAACATCACAACATTTCTTCCAAGAGTCATAACTCTGTCATCTCACAAACATGCAGATGTAACACACACACTGCTGCAGTCAGCACCATTCAGTCTCTATAGCTGGGTCGCATAATCAAGCAGAGAAGTCTGAGAACTACAGAACCATTAAATCATCCATCCATCCATCCATTATCTGTACCACTTATCCCTTCAGGGCCGTGGAGGGATATAGCCGATCTCACCTGACATTGGGTGAGAGCCAGGGTACGCCCTAGACCGGTCGCCAGAGGATCACAGGCCCATATAGAGAGACAGACAACCATTCACACTCTCACCCACTCATAAGGGCAATTTAGAGTCACCAAATAATCCAACAAGCTTGTTTTTCAGTCTGTGGTAGGGGGCCAGAGTGAGTGCCGAAGACCCCAATGAATACACAGGAAAAAAAAATGCAAACTCCACAGAGAAAGTCCCTGACTGACACAGCGTCTGAAACCAGCAACCTTTTTGATGTGAGGAACTGTCCCAAACCATTGGGCAGTGGTCCGGTTCTGGGACGTTAGATCATTTGGCACCAGGCCGAAGAGAAACAAAAATAATTGGTTTCGTTACATTTTTTTCAATACATGAGATCGAAGATTTTTTTAATTTGGAAAAACATGACAGAATCCTCAGATATCTAAATAATCTCAATATCACTGAATATCAGATCCCCTACACCTAACCTCTCAGACCTGAAGCACAGATCCTTTGACTGGCACTTTCAACAGCTTTTGGAGTAAAAGACCATTGCTCTCTCTGATCCTAACCTGACACACCAGAATGACCGTTTCACAAGTCCATCTGGTAAAGAGCCCCTAGAAAGTGTTTGGGAATGGGCAGAAGCTTTCAAAATCACATCCAGCAGGTGATTGGATGATTTGAAACAGGGTGAAAATCTAATTTCTGTCGAGAAGTTTGTGGTGTTGGTGTTTGCCTTTCATTTAATAAAGAAATGTGGTAAGAATCTCACAAAACTGCTTCTGAAGCTGTTAGCATCCATGCTATACCCTGAAGCCACTTCCTGCTGTCGTCTCGGTTTTGCTCCTATCTTTTCCTGATTCAAAGGATTCTGATTTGGCCGCGCAACTTGGGTCGCTCACAATTGTTGTTGATTAAAGCTTGGCAAGATGGATCTGCCTGATTACAGACATTGAATCAGGTGGATGCAGCTGCACTGCTAGGTTACTCTGATCCTGCATTTTGGTGAGTTATACTATAGACAACAAGTGTTTTTGTTTGTCATTTTAAGATAAGACAAGATAAGATAAGATAATCCTTTACTGATCCCCAGAGGGGAATTTCATCCCCCTGCTTGCTGACAAAGTTGATCTATGACTATATTGCCTCACATAACACCAGGCCATGGCACAAAAAAGGTTGGGGATCACTACCCTGAATGGTACCCCAAGTGCCATTTACACTCACCAGATACCTAGCAAGGTACACCTTGCTAGTACCAGGTTAAACACCCATGTCAACATGGACATGACAGCATCATGGTTGATGCTAATGCTGCATTCCAGTTGTACTGGGAAGTTGGGATTTCTGAGTTCTAAGTGGGAATCTTCATCTGGAACGCCCCCCTGAGGCTGGAGTTTCCCACTAGGACGTCGGGGGATCCTCACCACCCCCGAGTTGACATTCGAAGATGGCTGCCCCCAGTGTAAACAGTTATTATGTTATTGTAAAATTTCATTTATTATCACTTCTGACTAGTGTTTGTTGCACTAAATCAGCCGTATACATAGTATTGCTCAATGTTTATATATGGAAACACTGCTATATTGTTATCTACATTCTTCATGTGTGTGAACTGCAATGCAGGGTGTGCTAACAACGGCTAACAATAGCCTGGTAGATCGGCGAGAATATTTTCTCACTTTGTTACTGGAACACTGATAATTCAGACATGTCATTCCCACGCCCCCCTTCCCAGTTCTGATGTAAATGGAACGCAGCATAATCCCCAATTACACCACATCCCAGTGGTGCTCCATCAGGTTGATACCTGGTGATAGTACAGTGTCATGTTCAAGAACCCAGTTTGAGATGTTTGAGCCTTGTGTCCTGGAGCTTTGTCCAGCTAAAAGTTGTCATCAGAAGATGGACCAATGTGTCACCCAACAAGTAGAGACAGAGCTCCACTTTCTCACATCCTGCCCTACATATCAGGCAGTCCTATCCCCGAATAAAACACATATGGTGTAGATATGCAGCAGATACCCAGGAAAAAAAAAATTCCTTGGGAAAATTCACGACATTGAGATTAATGCGGCCACATTTATCACAATGAGAAGACATGAGGACAACCAGTGCAACCAGAGCGCTAATAAACAGACACAAGCAGAAAATAGATCACTCTACAAAGTGATTGATGCATTGGATTCAATCTACCTTTTAAATAATAAAAAAAGATGTCTGAGTATCTCTAGTCCAAGATTATAGTTAAGTTTGACCCAGTTTTGTGGTTTTTGGCTTCAGTTGTACAGTGTAAGTAATTTAAATGCTTGGAATAAACAATGTAACACAGAAATGAGGAACTATTTAAGCTTCTTGTTTTTAATCCCCAGCACAAAGACATCTTTGTGACATAAAGACCTCTGCAGTGCAGACTTGTCCCGTGCGTCACTGATTGAATTCCCTCTTCATCAGCTCAGTAACATTTTTTTATCTGACTTCATGGTTGCATCATTTAGCTCAGTTTCTCCTACATTAGGTCTCAGAGTGATCGGGTAATAAATGAAAAGCTTGTTTGTTCCATAGAGGGCTCTAACTGAAGAGTTCACATTAAAGAATTTAATAATCTTGTGAACAAATGTTAAAAATAACTCCCTTTACACCTTCGTCTCTGTCTTTTGATGTAACCTTTAAACATCATCATCGCTCCTTGATAAGTATTATACTACTGGATTGTGACAATCGCCCCAAGCAGCGAACAGACTAGAGAATGGGCTTAGGCGTGTTGTTTCCTAATGCACAAAATCTTTTTTACTATCAGACGCCCTCATCTTTATTAATGATGAAGAAAACAGCAGAAACTGCGATGAATAACAATAGTCTACTGTTCCTGATGCATTGTCTTTGTGCTGAAAGCAGACAAACTGACCCAGAGAGTGCAGAGTGAGAAAAGATCTGCAGAGCCATGGTGAAAAAGTCTCCCATTAGGGGGTCACAGACTGAGAAACATATTCTTTTTTGCTACTAGAAAACATAGGAAATGCTTTCCATGTCTCACCATGTCACACTAAATCGCAAAAGTAAGGCATAAAATGATGTCGGTTTGTTGAAATGTCTGCAGACAGAGGTTTTATAAAAAGCAGGAATCACACACACACACACACACAAGGTACAGACAAAATGGAAATAAAAAAACTCTTTCATTTTCTGTTCAAGAATGAGGTCAAAATGTCAAGATTTTAAAGAGAAGTGTTGCAACATCATTCAATCTGGATTCTTTTAATCAGTGGGCTGAAAAATTGTTAAAAATATGCTTAAAAAAGACTTCATTTAGACCACATGGGTTGAGTTTCTGAGACATGAAACACATGGAGCTCCCCTACTGACTGGCTGCTGTGTGTATTTCAACCCTTGCAACCCCAACCCCACCTGTGCACCTGCGCCCAGAGATTCACCTGTGCTCTTGTTGACCTTTGGCTGCTCCTGATTGGATACTATTATTTGATTGGTCATGAGACTGACGGGAAGTTGTCATATCCTCTAGGGGTCAAAATGCAGGTCTTACTGCAATGTTTGATATGGAAAATGGGATAAAAAAAATCACAAGTTACAGATTTATCACCGGGGATCTACAAATGCAAAATTCATAGAAAAAAAAAACTTCAGGGTTGAGTTTAAAATTAATCTGCAAGGGATATATTTGACCTGAAACCTTCCATAGACTGACAAAGGAGTGATTCCAAACATGGTTGATCCTGCAAAGATCCATTTAAAGCATCTGAATATATAAGTAATCAGTGGGCCCAGGGACTTGGGTTAAGGCTGTTGGCTTAGCAAACATAATACTAAGTCATATAAAAGACTTTGGGGAAAGCATGAGCCAAATTCTGACATTCATGGGATAAATAGTAAATATTTACCCCATATATATATTATCAATAGTTTGGAGGGAACAGTCTATGGAGTTCATGGAGAAAAGAATAAGCATTTCTACAACCTCTGCTATTTAAAGGTTTAGGTTTGTGAACTGGTCTCAAAAAAAACAAAAAAAATAACAATCTCCTCAGTGCATAGTTTGCTAAGAGCGCCAGCTACATTTACAATTAGTTTAATTCCAAAATCAAAATTAACAAACAAAAAAAATGAGGGTGTGATTCTTCATCATTAATAAGGATTAAAATATACATTTTTATTTTTAATAAATTATTTTTAAATAGTAAAAACATTTAATTGTTATTTGTTAATATATATATTTTAACCCTATTTTTGTGGGTGTGTGGGGGATGGATTTGCTCTCTTACAGGGGAGGCTCACTCGTCCACACTTTGAAAACTCCTGCCCTTCAGCCTTCATGCCAGTAAAGCTCTTTGAGCTGAATCTAAATATATGCTAATCACTGCTAACAGGACTAGTACCATGCCTGTTGTGTGTTTCCTGTTATTTCCCTGTGCTCTAAGCTTGGATAGATAAGCATGAAATCAGAATGTTTATTATGTAAAGATGAGCATCATCGGTCTGTAAAAGTAAATCTAAAGGTTAGTTTTCATTTGTTTACAGGCCTTTAAAATTATTTTTCCATCAGGGTTAAAAAAAGGAGCTAAAGAGCTCAAGGTGCTCCCCTCCACCCTGAAGGTAATGGCAGCAAAAAACCCACAAATACACGTCACAACACAAAATCACAATTACTTGTAATAAATGGAGGCAGAGGGTCACCATAATGCTGCTGAAAGTGAGATAAACAAAGGAGAGGAATCAGGAGGACACTGTGACTCCAGGTTTTCTCACATTTGGCGGAGATCAGAGAGCTTAGCCTCGCCTCCAAGTGGCCCAGAATGGCTCCGTGTTGGAGGATTTATCCAATCACCGCTCGGTCATGTCGATGACATGCGGTCACTTCTCTGCATTCAGGAATACAAACAGCCGTTCAGCTCCTGTCCCTAGATGCCTGTTTCCTTGTTTGCATCTCTTTCTGCAGCCTCCCCTTCAGGCTCATGCCAGTGGGGTTTGACAGAGCGCCATAAAACCCCTGACAACAGAGGAATGGCTTCCTCCTGCCCCTTCAATCATGTCCTTTAATGTGTCTCTAATTTAGCCTCATAAAAGAGTCTGGGTGAGATACACCGATGCTGATGCTAACGGATCATCCCACGTCCTCGCTTTCTCTCTCTGTCTCTCTTCTGGTCTGTCTGGCACATGGCCGCTGGTGTGATTTCTCCAAGCTTTGGCTCATTGTTTCGCCTTGGCTGAGTCTATGAGGAGGCCCCGAGGGGGACGGGCGGTGCCAGCTACAAGTGGCTTCAGATCCAAGCAGCTAAAACAGACCAGTTCAGCTCTGCTAACCCAGGTTCATGATGTCTCTGTCAGTCATATTTAAAGCCTCCAGAAACTTGGATTGGATGAGTGAATACATACAGTATGTCAAAGATGTGTGTCAGTAAACATACATGAAAAAATTTAGAGAACAGAGATTTTATAACCACTAAACTGACTAAACATCTGATTTACTGTACTTAATATCCAGGCAGACTACCCCATCTAAAATGTACACACTTCCATTGAGTTATTACTCAAACTTTCACCAAGGCCAAGTCTTACCATGCATTGCACTGATACTGTGACCTTCATTTCCATACGTTCAGCATGGTTATTTCTGTAACCTTTGAGCTCTGTGATATATAAAGCCTTTTGCGAGACTGGCTCTTTTAAGAAAATCTACAAACCCCAGTCCAAATGAAGTTGGGACGTTGTGTAAAATATAAATAAAAACATAATACAATGATTTACTGTCAGGGTACGACCCTAGTGTTTTTAAAGTTGGATTTACATCCTTTTCAACCTATTGTATATACTACAAAACAAGATTTCAAAAGTTCAAACTTATAACTTTTCATTTTTTTGCAAGCATTCACTCATCTTAAATTTGATGCCTAGTAACAAAAAAAGCTGAGAGGCAGGCAGGTCAGTTTAGTACCTGCACTCTGTTACTCTGAAGCCACACTGTTGTAACACGTGCATAATGTGTCTTCATTGTCTCTCTGAAATAAGCAGGGACGTCCCTGAAAGAAAGTACCTTTCAGAATGAATGTTGCCTTCACAGATGTGCAAGTTACCCATGCCATGGGCACCAAAATACCATCAAAGTTACTGGCTTTTGAACTTTGTGCTGATAATAATCTAGATGGCCCTTTTCACCTTTAGCCGAGAGGACATGAGGTCCATGAATTCCAAAAACAGTCTGAAATGTGGACTTGTCAGACCACAGCAGACTTTTCCACTTTGCCTCAGACCGTCGCAGATGAGCTCGGGCTCAGGGAAGCTGCTGGTGTTTCTGGGTGTTGTTGATATATGGCTTTGGCTTTGCATGGTAGAGTTTAAACTTGGAGCAACAAACTTCGCTAACTGAAAATGGCTTTCTGAGGAGTTCCTGGGCCTCTGTGGTGATATCCTTCCACAGATTAATATCAGTTTTCCATGCAATGCTGCCTGAGAGATTGAAGGTCATACGGCATTCAGTGTTGGTTTTGGCCTTGCCACAAACGTGCAGAGATTTCTCCAGATTCTCTGAATCATTTGATGATATTACGGACTGCAGATGATGAAATCCCTTAATTTATTGCATTTGTACATTGAGAAATTTTGTTCTTAAACCTTTGGACTATATTCTCATGCAGTTGTTCACAAAGTGGTGAACCTCGCCCCATCCCTGCTTGTGATTGGCAGAACCTTTCAGGGATGCTCCTTTTTTACACAATCATGATACTCGCCTGTTTCCAATTAACTCATTCACCTGTGGAAACGTTTGCACATTTCTCAACTTTACAACTCTTTTGTTGCCCCATCCCAGCTTTTTTGGAATGTGCTAAAGGCATCAAATTCGAAATGAGTGAATATACATAGTTAAAAAAAAATGCTAATAATTTTACTCTGTTTTATTCACATTTTACACAATGGCCCAACGTCATTGGAATTGGGGTGGTATCAAATATCACAGGGAACAATGAGCTGAACTGCGAATAATCCATCATAGTAGACTCTATTACTGGGAATAAACAAACAACAAGCTGCTTTGACTGCTCTTATAATTGGCTCACAAATTAAACTGCTTAACTTTTAGCTATTAAGTCCCCTGTCATAACACTTAGAGGCCTAATATCAGAGAGGCATTAAGAACATGAGTTATTATCTTGTGTCCTTCCATAGAAAGTCATTAATAACACCTTTAGACGCTGTTCATCAGCCCCTCATTTCAAACCACCAGTGCTAAATGATAGCTCTGCAACGTTAGCTCAAAACTTAGCCATGACTCAACACCTGCAGATGAAAAGAGACAGTAGTAGTCAACAGCTAACACCCAGGCATGTCGACAATTAGGTACAGAAATAAATAATCGCCTGTCGACAACGCCAACAACAGGTATTAAAAGAGAAGCAGCTGCCAGGTGAGCGCTCATGGCTGTTTCGAGAAATGAAGTGTGTTAATTTTGTCTCAAGCAGGAAAAATAACTGAATCACAAAATCATAAATCAGAGATAGCTCAGGATTTTTGAAGTGGAGTTGTATGAGGTATATTGCATTAGCCTGAACATTAGCCACAGTGATAGAGATCAGCTCTACTCCTCCACAGAGGGGGGGTGCTCACTGGAGACAGTGCCACCAACTCTGCTTGATATAAAGTTTAGGTGACTGCAATATTCAACACATTTACAACAGCTTACTTTTCTAAAACCCAGCTGCTTTGTTGTGGCACTACCTCGATACATGGCACAGCCTATGTGACCCTTTGCTAGCAGCGATAACCAGCTACAGGCTACTGGCTTCACATGAGGAAACAATTACGTCTAAACTCAGGGTTCCCACTCTTTGCTAGAAATTATTTTCCAGGACGTTTTCCAGTGTCACATAACCAGCTGAAGTTACAATGTTGGTGTGGGCAGTTTTCAAGTTAATCTAGCCTGCTAAAAAACAAGTATAAAGGTTGATGACCAATATCTCTAGCTAGCTTCACCTCATCATATTGAAGTTAAAATTTATTTATTTATAACTCATCAGGCATGAACATTGTCTGCTAGCTATCTTTTTAGTCTGGCGTTTATGGAGTGTCTCACTGTTATACATTTATGGTTTATACTTATTTTTTAATCTTTATTTACTCTGCTTTTTTATAAATAGATTTTGTTGATTTAGCCTACATTTTATTTTGTCATTTTGTATTATTTCTTTTTGTCACCATTGTTTTAAGTTTATAAATATTATCCCTTAACTTGCATTACTTTATTTACTCATATTTTATGGCATTTTCCAGGTTTCCCAGGACATGTGGGAACCCTGAAACTGGATAAATGGGTGTTTTTTTGCAGCAAATATGACAACTGCAAACTTTGGATGCTTCTTAATACTTGTATGCACCAGAGAACACAGAAGAAAAACTGCTGTGGATGGAGAGTCAACAGGTCTGAATGAAAAATGAGGGAAACTGCTTGGAACTGGAGGACCAAAGAAACCCACATTACCTGTTGATACAGGAGTGTAAGTCGTGAGCTCATACAGTCAAACTGGATGAAATAAGAATGCAACTACAAAATATCACTTCAGGATCAGAGGATACCAGCAGCTTTTACGTTGAGGTCTGTAGAGAACTTTTTGAGTTATCTTGACAAACATACCAACAAACTAAGACAAAATGATGGCAAAAACATACACCTCTTTGGTAATTTCTTAAATCTCTTTCTTAAAACTGAGAAGGGATCATTGACCTGGTCTTTCAGTGGCCCACATATTTCCATGGGCAGGTCTGTCAATAGACGAATATCTCATCAGACCTCCCTCACTTGAGAAATTCTACGGTATCCCTTTAAAAGCACATTTTAGCACTTTGAGATGCCTCCTACTATGTAAATGAGACCTTTAATTGCAGTGTGAGGGGGTATCATGGATTAAGGTTCTGAGTGTCTTTATCTCCGCACGGGATGAGGATCAGATTATCATTAAAATCAAACCACTTCTTCGTCGTGCCAAGACCAACACCTCCTGAAAATGTCATCAAAATCCACTGAGAACTTCTTGAGTCATTGGTGAAAATTTGGGAAACTGCCTTTCTTTTCCTAATGTTCAAAAATCCTTCAACAAATCCTGGACCCGCATCATGATTCAGATCAGAACAAAAATCAAATGACTCCTTCTTTGTGCCAAGACCAACATTCCCTGAAAATGATGACAAGATCTGTTGAGAACTTTTTGAGTTTTCTTGACAAAACTACCAACAAACAAACAGACAAAATTATGGCGAAATTCTTAAATCACATGTTAGGAGGGGTCATTGACCTGGTCTTTTAGGGGCCCAGATACTTCCAGGTCTGTCGATAGAGGAATATCTCATCAGACCTCCCTCACTTGAGAAATTCTATGGTATCCCCTTAAAAGCACATTTTAGCACTTTGAGATGCCTCCTACTATGTAAATGAGACCTTTAATTGCAGTGTGAAGGGGTATGGTGGATTAAGGTTCTGAGTGTCTTTATCTCCACACGGGATGAGGATTTTTAAGGTTGTGTTTCGTCTGCGGATCCTCGTGAGGCAGCTGCGTACATGGAGTGTGACACGGCGTGGGCCGCGGGTCTGATGTGCACTCAGCTTTGGGGAAATGTTTGTGCGATGTGACATTGCGGCGTGCGGCTCAGCATGTGGGGGCTGCGAGGGCTGGCTGAGGGCCAGACTCGGATGAACCCTGCTAGACAAGCGGAACATGCTCGCAGCAACATCTTCAGTCTGGTCCCAGCTGTGTGTGTCATACTTAATCCTGGAACCAAAGGGACGCATTACTCCGTGCATAAAAAAATCATGATAATTCAGCCATTAAAATGCTGCGAGTCCTCATTCGTGTCGTTCCCCCTACTCGCCTTGTTTATGTTTATCCAAAAACCGCGTGTGTGCTTATTAGGAGCAAGTTTTGCATACTAAGTGGATTTCACTCTGTGGGCCACTTCATTTGCTTCACTTCAATTTCTTTATCTAATTTTCCCTGACACTGAGAGACTCCAGGGCTTCTCGCTTTTCCCCCCACCCGTCCCCACCTTTCTTTCTTTGACCTGACTCTGCGATGATATCTCTCAGCTGGCAGGGATCATAATACACAACAGTGGAGTCTCTCTTTGACAGTGCATCAACAGGAACAGACATCCATACTTCCCGCTGCATTCAAACGCTCCCCCCATCAACCGCTATCTCTTCATCGCTGAATCTGCAGGAGCCGCTATCCCCTCCTTCGCCGCGGTATCCGTTTTCAGCCTCTCTTTCACTCTCCCATAGCTCCCTCTCCATTTCCCAATGTCCTCTTTTCCCCTTTCTTTCTCTTATCTCTCCATCGGGGTATCATCCTTTCAGCCGAACTCTATAAGCGCAGATATCCCCTCTGTTCCACCCTCCTCTCCTTTCGCTCCGTCCTTCAATAATCGCCTCGCATTTTCTCTCAGCGTCCCAACAAAGACGAAATAAAGTTGTCCCGTGTGATAGGTCAGGGCGGAGCTGTGTTTTGTTTTCTTTGGAGTCTTAAGGCGAGTCTATTCTCTGTAAATAGCAGAAAAACAGACTGATTCACCGACTGTAAGGGCTCCGAGCAGCTTCCTGAAAATCGTTGTGAGGAGTTTATCGGTGGGAGCTGTTCTCCTGAAGGGAGGTTAAAATCTGGGTAGCAATGATTACATGGGATCTCCAGCTGAGCCGTGTCTGCCTGTGGTTTATCTGAAGGCTTAGCAATCACACAGGGATAAAGACTGTTGCTGTCAATTTGGAGGTGCACTGTACTGTGCAGAGAAATCAGTTTGTCAAGAGAGATGATCAATGAAGTTGTTACATGGGAGACAATTCAAAACTACCGTTTGGGGAGTTGGTGATAAGACCATGGGATAAAAAAACCAAACAAGCTACACCACATAGGAGGCCACTTTAAATCAGCTTTCTTCCTCATCTTGATGTCCGGTTTGAACTTCAGCAGGTCGCCTTGATCATGTCTGCATGCATAAATGCATTGAGCTGCTGCCATGTGATTAATTGATTTGTTTTAACTAGCAGTTGAATGGTGTGCTGGTACTCTCAGTCCTGTTAAATCTAGATTAAAGACTCATTTATTCACAGCTTCCTTTGATTGGATCATTTATTGAAGTTTTCAATGACTGGTCCAAAACCAGCACTACACTGTAACTAACCATCACAGCTTGAACTGTCTTACTGAAAAATACATTTTAATCACTGGATATTACAACCCGTGGAAAGTAAATGTGGGGGAAAAAATTGACAGCATAGTATCACGATATTTTACGTGATGATATTATATCGATTCAAGACAGCAAAATATCGATATTATATTAGCCTATATTGCAAATATGAAATGTAGTCTGTGGTACTTGTGAATAAAACTTAATCCATTCCTCTATCTGTCCACCGGATGGTGCTGCTGTTCATCTTGTCGAGTGAGGTCGGAGGTGACAGTCGACGTGCAGATCAGGAGATCATTAGTAAACCAAAGATGGCGGGTCAGGAGAGGGACTCGCGTCGCGAACCGGCCGTGTATTTTACTGCGGAGCACTTCGCTCCCTCTCGAGTCTATCAGAGCACTTCCACAGCCGAGCTCTGCAGCACTGCAGAAATCCCCTATTTCTTCAGTCCGGCAGGGGCACGTGGCTGGAGCGGCAGTGCGCTCCACTATGCTTGACATATGCTGCGGGACTGTTTTCAGCATGACCGTTGCCAATCCTCGTAAATTCACTGTTGTTCAGAAAGCACCAGAAAGGGATGTCAAACGTATGGACCATCTGGTACTTTCAAAATGAAACTATGCACGGACTTCTGGACGTAAATTTCCTCTATAGGTTGTCATTACATCACAAGCAGAGGCACGAGCATCAGGTCAACAGTCGGTCAGAGGGTCCCAGAGGCAACACGATACCATGGACGAAGAAAAGTGAATCATAGAGGTGGAGAAATGTGACATTATATATGACACCATACATCCTTTCTACAAGGATATAGACAGATGGAAGTGATACAACTCACAGAGCTGTATGGTTTGGACCAGCAAAGCGACCTTAGAGAAGCGAAGTGACGTGTTGTTAATTTCTTTTCTCAGTTTATAACATGCTTCCTATTGTGTGATATCGCAATGATAATATATTATAAATAATATAATATAATAATATATAAATAAAAAACAAATCAATATATTGTATTGCTATACTGTCATATCACAAAATCGCAATACTATTGAATCATGACTCAGGTATCGTGATAGTATCGTATCGTGGGGCAACTGGTGATTCCCACCCCTAGTGGATAGGCTGTCACTTTTCCCCAAAATAAAACTCGAATGGTGTTCAAACGTGCACGCAAATAACCAAAGATATTCGGTTATTTTACCCCCCCGCATTTCAATCTCCCAATTTTATCCGTGATGGCTTTTATCCACACCTCTAGTAAAGACCCCGCCGAAAAAAATACAGTCACTCGAGGTTTAACACTTGACGAAGTGCCGCTGCACTTTGGTGCCTCCTCCTTGACTGCATGTTTTGGAGGAGTGAGTAAGCTGCTTTGCAAATCAACGACACACTTTGATTTTAATTTAGCCATCAACGATGTAGAGCCCAAAATACTTCACGCCTCAAATATTTATTTACACTTCGAAATACAGACTTTTATCTCCATGCTTGAACATATATTTTAGCTTTTAAACTATGACCCATTTTGAATTGGCCCCTGAAACAGTTGAATGAATAAAGACATTTCGATAACAGCAGCAAATACCATCAATCATGCACATCTTCTGACATATTTACTTCGTCACAAGGTCTCATTTACAAAGTATATTGCAATATTTATCTTCAAGCACCAACAGTCTTGCAGTTTGCTCTTGTTTCGTGTCTGATAGTGAAGATAAGATGTCAGTGTCTCCCATCTCAGCTGCTCAGAAGGTCATTCTCGCCTTGACTAGGTGTGAATCCAGTGATAGCCCGGGGTTACATGGCCCCTTGACAGGTGATAACCCACCCCTAAACCCTAAAACTTTCACGTAAATACACTAAAAGTGAGGTGCAGCAAGTGGCTCAGTAGTCCATGTATTCCTCTTTATGCGGCCCTCGATGTAAAAAGTTTGGACACCCCTGGTATATTTGAATATTGAGTAAAAGGTGACAGCCCTACTGGTGGGAAGTTGGGCTGTTGGTGCCCCTGTCGTTGGACCGGGGCCTAACGAGGCTTTGAACCTCGGTCAGTTAAATTTTAGAGACATGGCAAAGTCCACAGTTCTTCACATCTAATGGCACACCCCTACATTTGATTACCTTCTCTTCATGACCCCGAGAGGCCATAATTATAACTGAAATTGAAACTTGATTAATTACCCAGTTCTACTTAATATCATTTTTTTTGCAAAGTAGTAAAGCCTGATAAATTCTGCATATATCTGCCTCATTCTGCATTCGAGGCCACAGAACAAAGAGAGAAAAGCGCAGTAAAATACAACACTTTTCTGTAACAATGCACCTCTCTGGATTCTTTCTACCTCTGCTGTTTTCCTTTCAGTGCTAGAAAACAGATCCGACTGTTGTCTTGTATTAACCTGGACATCCCCTCACAGCCACACAGACTACAGAACAATATCAGAGAGTGGACCTGAATAAGCTCTACAGACAACGCTCTAAATTCAGGTTTATGTGCGGCGGCCATTACTGTCAGCCCTCATCAGGCTCTTGTTTTCATGGTACGTTTAGTGCTAAAGTGAGGGCACACTAACACCAATGACAGGATTTGATGCTCATGAAGCCACAAACCGTATTTGTTCAACATCATAACATCCACTCTGAACGAGCAAAACAACGTGGAGACAATACGCATTTACTCTCTTCCACTAACACATCCACAGGGGAACATGCAGCCGGTACAAAGTAATGCTCCCGAGTGTTTTTATGCATCCACTCTGATAAGATCCAAGAGATTCAATTCCATTTACTTACTCGTATATCCACACTGACTTAACAGATGTGAGCTGCAGCAAAAATCCTCCCACAGGCCGACTATAACCGCCCCTATCTACTCTGCCTTTAGTTCTCCGTAAGTGTTTTCCATAAAAATCGACGATGACAGGGAGCTGATCGAGCCTAAAACACTCTGAAGTTCCCAAATGAAACAAAACCTTGTAAAAGTTGTGAAAAATGTACCTGAATAAAAAGTCTGCCATGTCTTTACAGGGATCACTGACTTCACTCATGATTGAACTTTTGTACTCTGCAGTAAAAATACTCATCACAGATGTTCTTTTTTACAGTTCAGTCCATAAAAAATGACCGGGCAGTGAACCCTGAGGACTTTTTTACTCTTTGGAGGTTCGACTGGGACAAAAAACACAAAAATTAGAATTAATGCAACAGAAGACATTGCACCAAAAGTCCCAAAAACTCAAGTGAAGGTTTTTTTGTTAACCTTTTGAACATTGCTGAGGTTTTCCATGAGCTGCAGATTAAAGGTACAGTCTGCAAAATTTTCGTATCAAAATGACTAAATCGATTAAAACAAGTCTGATCCAATGTTATAAACATTTAATGAACAACTCATTAGACACACCTGTTCTACTGCTTGTTGACATAAATAGCTAATTAGCCAATCACATGGCAGCAACTCAACTCAAGTAGACATGGTAAATCCAATAGAGCAGGGGTCATCATTTGTTCAAGGGTGAAACTTTTTCTTGGCATATGTCCTGAGATCCAGGTTTTTAAAATAATTTTAAATCCTAAAAATATTTGGTCGGATTATTACAACGGAAGTTAAGGGCCACAGGATACATAATTTGGAGGGTGAAAAAAAGTTTCAAGTCTTTGAAAAAAGTCAGAATTCTGAAATTACATCCAAAATTCTGACTCTTTTTATATTTTCATTTTACAGAATTCCTTCTTTTCTTCTCACAATTTTGACTTCAATTTCTAAAATTAACTAAACTGACGAAAATGTCAGATAATCTCAGAATGCCTGACTATTTTTCCCAGTAATCTGATTTTAATCTCATAATCCTGATGTTTTTCATGGTGTTTCATGTTTTTTTTCTCAGAATTCTGACTTTAATCTTGAATCAGTTACTTTGATTTTCATCTCAGATGTCTAGCTGAGTGGCAGTGAGTGAGTGGTGAGAAACAGTGAAGCACTTAAGGCCTTATCATTTTTGATGATGTTCATTACAAGAAATGAGATTCAAGTCTGATTTATGCTTGAAAACTGTCGAAAATAAACTTTTGGAGCCATAAAGTTAATTTATAATGCATCACTGATGTTGTAATTGGACTTCTCTGGGTTTTTTTAAAGGCTTCAAGCATGAAAACATGATCTATTGTCCTCTGCCTCGTCATTTAGCATATTGAAACAGGATGGACAAAGTCATGTCATAGTATTTCCTGCCTCCTCTGTCCTCATGACTCTGACTTCTGTCTTTTAATTTCTTCCTGGTAGGAGCTAAGATGCAAGGAAATGAGGAGAGTGAAGGTAGTAAAAGTTGTGTAATGAGAAACATCTCTTCCCTTGAATATGTTTATGTTCAGTTATATGGTACCAGTTATCATAACATCACGGCTTTGTCACCATAAACTTGATGTTATGGCATCAAATATTGCAACATCATCAGCTGAGGATCTACACTGCCCTTAGTGAAATTTATTACATAATAATAGAAAGTATCAAATACTTTTTACTTCCCTCTAATTGCTGGAATCCAGCTGAGTCACACAAACTGTGATGTTACGTTCAGACCCTCTTTACAAAACTCACTGCTCTTGTTTTTCTTCAGTAACTTTCACTTTTCAGCACATGGTCTGTTTTCCTCGTCTCTTGTTTATTTCCTGAGTTTGTGGAGACATTCAGAGTCCGAGTTTCTCCCTCCTTCTCTCCTACAGATGGACTTTCTTCAAAAGGGCCCAAAGAAGATTTGATTTTTTTTCTCAGACAGATTAAGAGACAAATCTTTGGATTTAGAGACGAGAGCTGTAATACTCCAGTCCCATCTCAAGAAGTTTTCTTCTTCTGTTGTTTTGGACTTCTCTCTGTCTTTGACTTGTATTCTTGGACTCGACCGCAGCAGTTTTTTCAAGTCCTGGCTGAATCCAGTTTTAACAGAAACCCAAGCCAGAGACAAAAACCACAAAGTACACTTTGTCTTCATTAGCATACCTGGCTGTTTCTTGGGTTGTATCTATGATAGGAAATCATATTCGGTGAAGTGTCTTTCATTTGCTTTAGCCTCCTTCTTTTCTGCCTTCCTGACTTCCCATGGCAGTGGAAACACTCCAGCATGCAGCAGGCTGACAGTTTGTTTTTTCTGTTTCCTTTTTCAAACCAAACGTGTTTGCCACAGAGCGCTGAGCAGACGCACAAACAGACAGCAGCTCTATTCAAATGAGGCAGCACAAAGCAGAGCGTTTGGTGGAAACTGCATCCTTCAAGTGGTAAGAATAGACATACAAAAAACACACAAGAAACAGGGTGTGTTTTCAGTGTGGGTCTTCTCCGCTGATTATTTTGTCATATTGACGATAAAGGGATGCAAATTAGTGCAGAATCCTTGAGAAACAACTCCAAGTATGAATCTAAAATGTTATTAAAAGACACAATGTAAGGAATTTTCTCACTGATACATCCAAATCAATTTCAAGGGTCAGTTCAGTTTTTTTTTAAGAGGGCTTGCTTGAGGCCTTTGATGGCAACCAAAACACATGGGCCATCTACACAAGATGCTGACAGTTACAATCATAGCTTTGAAATATGATGCAAATATTTCAGCAAATTGAAGCACTTTACTGCAATTTATATAACAGGATGAAGTCACTTTAAAGGGTTAGTTCCGTTTTTTTTCTGGTGGGTTTGCTTTGTCCGTGAGGGGAGATATCCAAGGGCGGATGGTAGTGGGTATATAGCAGTACATGGTGCCACTAAAAGCCTTGTAAATAAACCACTTATAGGTTAAAACTACTCAAAAACTACGTCAGGGCAACAATGTTCATAACTATTTTGTGATGAAACGAAGGGCTGCGTATCCTTTCGCTAGCAACTCCCCTCATTAGATGAGATCAGAGTGCTGCAGTGGGGTCAGGTAGAGGTCACAGGAGCACAAACTGAAATAAAAAGCCAAAATTGGCTTGTTGTTTTAAATATGGACACCAGGACTCACCTCTCTGCAGCGACAGAGCATTGTGTTTGCAGAGCCCATTTTACTAAACAAGACTACGACACATGACGGCAGTTTAAAGTCTTACTGAGATTAAAGAGTTCTGATGATGGTCCAGGAGAAGCCGTGTTACCAAGTCCAACTCATGACAGCAGTGGACCTCTGAGTTTGTGGACATGGGCTCACAGTTCATGCATCTGCACCACCAGGTAACCTGTGATCTGTCCTGCTCCTCTGTTCTCCAGCCCTCTTTCTACCTGTGACTCCATCTGCTAAAGCTCTTTGTCTGAGTGCTCCAGTTTATCAAGATGTCCTCGAGTTTTAGTGAAGTTAGTGTTTGTAGTTTCCTCTGAAGACCTCACCAACTGATGGTGGAGGGATTTGTAACCACTATATCCCAAAATGCAAAAGCTCTAAACACAGGGGCTCTGTTGAGGAAAAAAGATAAACACTGTAATGAATCTTACTGTAGCCAACATAGTTATGTGAGGAGTTTTAACCTGCAAGTGTGTTAATCAGGCTTTCATGCAGTGTTAGTTTTGTCAGCACTTTTTAATTTAGTTTAAGTTACAGTCTTTTGCCTAAAATATCCTTGAGTTTTAGTCATAATTTAGTCATCTAAATAATTTTAGTTTAGTTCTAGTTGATGAAATTTCACAACATTTTAGTTGATGAAATCTACTGTAAATTTAGTCGACTGAAATATGAAGTGTAATAGGGTAAGGCGTGTTTTGTTTCCTTGAATTTCTAAATTCATGCTTTACACTTGGATAAAGTGTAAAGTTTCAATATATAAATGAACAGAAACAGAGAATCTCTGTGGCATTCACAATACCAGAACTGACAACATACAGTGAACCTGCTCTACATGAATATATCAATTTATAAAGAGAGTAGCTCTGATTGGATCGCTCCCCAACTTATCCCACCACCAAGCTAAGGCAGTTGTGATTGGATGTCCCTCATAACTCATCCAACCTTTCCACAACCAAAGTAGCAGTGACTGGATATATTCGTAACTTGTCCCTACTTTCTACATGATGAAATTAGGTCTGATTGGAGTAAATCTCTGTCAGACACTTTCATCTAGCTTTTATTTGTTGACGGAAACATCAGTTAATTTATTTTAAGTTTTTGTCCATGTGGACTTGTTTTTATTAGTTACAGTCCAGATTTCATCAAGGGAAAAAAGGTTGTCGACAAAAACTATGGCTAAAATAATTAGTCAACAATATTAACACTGCTTTCATGGCACAATGAACTCCTCTGTGTGGGCTACCGTCCCGGATATCTCCCCTCAAGAACAAAGCTCACAAGTTCCTCATATTTACCCCACTTCAAAAAGCCTGAACTAACCTTTTAAAATGACTTCTCCTGTTATTGTGAATTGCAGTTGAGTGCTTTAACTCCATCAAATATTTGCATCATAATTCAAAGCTATGGCTGTAACTGTCAGCATCTTGTGTCTGCCATCCTGATAAGACCCATGTGTTTACAGTTACCATGGAAACCCTAGAAGTCACATCAAAGCCTGCTGCATCAGACACTGTAGAAGCTGTTGTTGCTGTCTCTATATCTCATTCATGTTTTTTTGCTGCTTACCATCATAGGCTGGAGACGTACTTGGTGTTAACCACATGGACTCACGGTGGCCGCCAAGCGACCCCTGTGTCAACTCAGGGCCTAGATTGTGCATGTCGCCCAGAATTAACCCGACGAAGGAGTGAGCAGCAGTCTCCACATGACTAACAGGATCAGTGAAGGAGGCAGAGGAGATGTGACAGTCAACACGCGCTGCACGAGCAACTGAAGGAAGTTTAAAGACACAATCCTCAACGTATAAATAATGTGTTATTAGGTTTTCTTCCAATGGTAAAGAGCACTTCACAATGAAGCATTAAAGGGTGCACCCTCTGTTTTCACTGATGTTTTAACTACATTTACCAACACAGCCTGCAAATAGTCACCAGTTAACACAATCACTCTTTAGACTGTAACACCAAGACAGTGACAACTGGTCATCAGTTTCCAACACATACCTAATGATGATTATTGGTGGGTTTTTTTTGTTGTTGTTTGTTTTACTTCCAGAATCATCCTAATTGTTACCATAATTACAGTTTACTTCTCACACAACTAATAGCCGCATACAGCCTGAGGTCTTTGTGTGCCCTCTAGTGGTATCCTCCACTAACATGCATCCAGTACAGGCAAGGATATGAACAAAAACACCCATGATGCCAACGGATGAAGGGACAAACAGCAAGTTCTGTATGTCCCAAACTGGGGTCTGCTGGGGATGGGAAATGAGCCACATCCTCATTACTCTCAGGTTTAGACGGCTTCATACTCTTCAAGGCTACGTTCACACTGCAGGTTAAAGTGGCACAAATCTGACTTTTTAACCATATGTGACCCACATTTGATCTTTTGATGACAGTCTGAACAGCAGAAATCTGATTTTTCAAAATCAGACACAGGCCACTTTCATATGTGGTCCTAAATCAGACACATATCTGATATTTCTCAAAGAAACCTCACTTTGAACGGTCATGCTGTATTTTCATCTGTCTTCTATTTCATTAAAGTGAGAAAGAAATCACCAGAGGAGGCAAGATCCATTGTAATCAATGGATGTAACAACCATGGATTACCACTGCGTCAGTGAAGCCCCTCATGCTACAATCCCACCACTCCTGACTCAGACTCACATCCACACATCCCTCTGTACAGAGGCAGCAGCCACTGCTCCACAAAAGTCCATCATTAACATGTCTGCTTTCTTTTAATTCAGTCTTCTTCTTGTCCTCATCATTCTGTCATAATTTTTTCAGCTCTGATTGCACAGCAGCTTCAAATCTGATAAACACACGCTGACGTGTAGCATCCATATTACTTCCTTTAACACAGTGTGCTTCGTGTGACGTCACGTCCTCTTCTGTGCATGCGGGTCACTTCAGGGTCGTAGACAGTTCATGCTGAAGTCTGATAGCAGTCACACTTAGATTTTAATGTGGACAACCACGCAAAAACATCAAATTTTGACGAAAACATCAGGTTTGAGCATTAAGACCTGCAGTGTGAATGTGGCCATCGATCCTGAATCAATTGAAAATTAAAAAAAAATGAAAAATAAAAATAAAAATTAAAAAATACATTTTCATCCTATTTCAAATGCCCTCAATTATGCTGCTCTTATTGTTTATCTGCTTGTGCTTCTGTGGTGCACACTAATATTTGCATGCTGGGACTAGCTGACTGCAGTCAGTTCTTCAGCTTGCAGCGTCACTTTTGTTTCTGTTCCAAGCAGCATGGAAAAATCCAGCCCCTCTTTAAAGGCAAGTGGTAAACTTTTTTTCCTGAGCTGCCTGTTAATGTCAAGCACACAACAGATTGCAGTAAATCTTAGTAACAGAAAGAGCTTGATTGAGAGTCGTGAACCTTCAACTTCAAATAAAAATCAACTGGATTCGTGAGATGGGGAAACATTCACTTCTCTACAACCAACTCTTTACTGACAGCATAAATCATAATCCAGCTGAGTATGGCATTGTTGTGCTTTGGCTGCTGCTTGCTCATGCTAACACTCCTCGTTCTGGTTGTTTACATTCACTCAGTATGATTCACACAATATTTCTTGCCAGTATGATGAGAATTTTAGCTCTTTTTGATGATGGGGATCATTAGCTTAGCTTTGCATTAAGAGCTGGAGATAAAGTAATGACTACTGTGTTCTCAGACATGGACCATTACACCAGTAAAATTAAGCATTTCTCTGGCTTTAAAAAATGTTGGAAATATCTATGGTTATATTCTAGTGCTTGGATTGTTGCTTTTGAATAAATTTAGACATTTATTTAGAAAAATCCACATATTGTGCCTTAAAACTCAGGCACAAGAGGGACATCATTTTCAAATAACACCACCTAGGATCTTGAGAACTAATTGGTTACTATTACAAAATTGCTTTTTTTTTTTTTTTTAATATAAATGCTTCTTCCTTTGGTTTCTGTTATAAAATGTCTACCACCCTCTGACTGCAGCAGGACATAAAAATTAAATATCTGCCCCCTCCAGTTTAAAAAGAAGTGCACATTGATCTGCTCTGCTTGCATTCATTAAATCCCATGTAAAAAGCGCCATGTTCTGCAGACTGCTGCACACATCAAACATGTCTGCTGGTATTTTGCTTTTTATTTGACATCTTTGGAAGCAAGCAGCTTAAAGTTAAAAACATGGAGACAATTAAAAGTTCACCCCGCTCTGATTTCCCTTTTTCTTGCTCTCTCTGTCTTTCTCTCCTCAAAAAAAAAAAAAGTCCCCAAAAATACAGGATTACCAGCAGGCGATGCTCCCGAGCGTCATGGCCTCCTTTTATTTCTGTCTGCCAAAAGTGGCATCTCATTTTAATTCTTGAAATGCATTTTTTTCTTTTGCTGTAATGTGGAGAGAGACTGCAGACTTTCAGGGACTCAATCATATAAACAGATCAAATAAATACTTATTGTGCAAATTCTATTAGTGTGCAGTTTAAATACATAAAGATCAAGATGAAATATCCCCGAGTCCTATCAGAGGAAACATAACTCCTTCTCTGGCCTTTAAAATTTCTCAGTAAAATCTGCACCATCTGGCTCAGGCAGCACATTTGTTGTGCCTTTATCATATTCATGACTGCAAACTGTGCATCATCCAAACATTATTATCTTACTTGGAGAAACTCTCCTCGCCTTTTAGTGAGCTATTTTCAAAATGCCACTGTGATTGCCACAGCTGTTGAAGAGGTATGAGACCTGTAATGAGACCGGCTGAGTGGTTTAAAGCCTCCGTCTCTCTGTCGACTTCAGCACGGCTTTTATTAAGTCATACAAAGCCCCTTCATGGTGCTCCGAACTCTGTTCTTTTTTATACTGGCCATGTTCATCTGTGTGTTAAAGGGGGGAGTCTGGCATTATAGGAGATCTTCCTTTGTTCTCTTGTAGGAAAATACGGGATCCCCTGTTCTGCGTGTTGGCTGTTTGATGGCTGTGGAACGTGTTGATTTTCATGTCAGAGGGTATGCTAACAAGTTAGCGCTTTTAGACAACAGGCATAAGTATCTCTCATGCCTACAGCAGGGTTTCAGCTTTAGGCTCAAGCATATCAGCAAAGGCCCGATTATCTGGAGGTCCCAAAGATCTCAACAGATTTTCCTGTGGTGTGAGGTGTGTTGAGAGACATTTCAGACGAGGGCTGAAGCCATCCCAACTTGACATCGTAAATATCCAACATGTTTAATATTTACGATCAGAGGTCCTCGTGTGTTGGGTGCACAGAGGAGGTTTTGTCATATGGACCAGGGCAGAGCCTATCAGGGAGCAAGCTGGCTGAAGCAAGAAGCAAATATAGCCACGGCACGAGACTAAAGGCAATGCATAAGGTTAGACGGACGTCAAAATGGAGGTCCAACCGTTGATATGTTGAAGAACACGAGCGTCTAATCAGTGTAACCTGATAATTTTATATATAATAAACTGATGAGGAGAGGAGCTGAACAGAAATCAAAACCGCCAAGAATGTTCTAGGAAGCTAACTGCTAGCTGCATTTAGCCTCCTGACATCGAATGTGATCACGCAAGGTCACAATCTGCGAGAGCAGATGCGCTGCCTTCTTGGTGAATGAATCGGTGGGTTTGTGGTGTCCTCTGTGTCTCTCTCTGTGGATCACCACACACTACAGGAACATAATTGATAAATCAAACATTATTTGCCTTCATGTGTGGCTCTCTCTGTTTCAAAATCAGTTTAGATTTAAAAAATCTGTTTGTGTGTACCAGGCCTTATACTTGCAAAAGAATTGAGTGAACAGAAGACTTGACTACTTTTTACCAACCTCGCAACATTGGCCCTTATATTTAGCGATTTTTAAGACCCTTCTGGTGACTCTTTTTCAAAAAACCAGCCAGTGACAACTCTTCTCTTGGTGCTATTGCAGACTTTTGAAGACGTCTCAATGAACAGCGAGGGCTGCTGTGGGCCCCTCCCCGTCCCAAAGCACTCACAGGTGGATTAGTCCTCGCACAGCAGTCTCTTTCAGCCACAGTCAGAGCAGTTAATAGTTAAATAGTTTGCTGTCAAACCAGACGTAGCAATCAGACTTCTCTGGGTTTCCTGTCAGCACGAAGTATGAAAACAAAATCGAATGTCCTCAGTGTCATTTTAAATGATGTTTGATTCAGTGAATGATTTGTTGAAGCTTGATTTCTTGATTTTTTTGTTAAAATAAAACAGGAGAAAAGAGAAAGAAGAGGAGTTCATTTTCATTATTACCTGTATGTGTGTATGCTCAGTGATGTGAAAACAGCTGTAGCATCACAACTTCATCTTTGTTATAAACCTGACGTTAGAGTTCCAAGTATTTCTATATCATCAGCTGAGAATCTACACTGCCCTTGATGAACATTATCAAATAATAACAACTTCTCAGCTGATTTAAGGTGTTTAACAGCATACTTCCCACTGTTTGCTGCAGTCAGTCTGTCCTCTTTAACACTCAGTGGCTGACCTTTAAATTTCAATTCAATTTAATTGAATTAAAAGAGTTTCACCGACATGAATCAAGAGCATTATTGCCAAAAAATGTAATCATAAATAAAAACAAAAACAAAAAAATGCATAGATATATGCATGACCATAATATAATATAAAAGCAAAATAGTTAATCATGATTATACAAATATGTAGTACTGTGACAGTGAAGATAGAAAGAAAAATGAAGCTTAAAAAAGGTTTATAGTTTAATATATCTGAAAAAACAGGTCATATCAAAAAGAAAAGAAAAAAACAAGTGTATTTTGTTTTTTATTTCGCCACTCTGCTTAGTGGATCATGCCTTACAGAATGAATTTAAGTTATTCATCATTTTGGTATTTCGATGCTCTCTTTAGCGTAATTAAGTTTAACCACCTGATTTCTAACCAAACTTCAGACCAGCGCTGTGTCAGCCCCCTTCTTTACATTTAAACTGGAGCAACTGCTGCTGGACCCACCATATTGTTAGCAAGTTAACACCTCTAACACCAGCTCATTAAAAGTTTAAATGTTGTTTGTTAATCTGCTCCAAAAACAAAGTGTCAAAACTATTGTTTGTTTCGATCCACTACTCCCCTCCGTGTCTGCTTGTTGCCAGGCAACTGGTCCTGCCCAGAGAATATTCAGTCTGTGTGCTAAGCTAAATTAGCCGGGCTGCAGACTGTGCTGCAGCTTCATATTAAGCTTCCAGAGATGAGACTGTTAGTGATCTTCTCATCTAACTTTTGGCCAGACTGCAAATAACTGTATTTCCCAAAATGTCAAACTTTTTTGCTTTTAACGCTCAGGCAAAACATTCTGCTTCCTCCAGAGCTCATAACTGATTCATACATCCTGAAAAATTCAATATCAAGCCTTCAGTGGTCATGCTGCTGTTCACTACAAATCTGTACTCTGCAGTTAACATTTAGATTGCAGGCTGTAGATGTCTGTTAAGGAAATAAAGCTCTGATCAGAACAGACGTATAGAGGAACAACTAAAACAGACTATGGATTTACCACAGTCAGAAGAAAACAATTCAGAGATCAGAGACAATTAATCATCTATTTTTTTTAAATCTCTATTTCATGATTTAACCCAGTGTTATTGAACATTTTTTGGGGAGCACTGGCCAGTAATAGTGGAAACAGTTCTAGCACACTCAGATTTATATACCTGAAATAATTAAGAGACATATGTCCTTCCCAAGTGCAGGACAAACAGACTAAAAAACTCCTTTGTCCCTCAGGCCATCAGACTGTACAACTCCTCACCGAGAGGAGAAGTAACAGGAAGACTAAGGACGGGAAGGAGCAGTGTGACATCCTACCATCATTACACCCACTGGCTCAGAGAGGCATGCCCAGTGCAGGGCATGCGCAGAGTTGCTGAAAACATAGCGGCAAGCAGCAATGAGCCAACCAATCGCTACAGAGCAGATTAAACAACTAATCAGAGCAGATTGGGCCAACGCTGGAGTTGCCTTAAAATGGCAGGAGCTCCAACAAATTGCCTCATACAGAGTGAGAATACAGCTAGATCAGGGGTCCGTAGTATGTAAAAAGTAGATTCTTTTTTTTAACATTAGTGATTGTGAACAGTCCCAAGCAGTCATCAAAAATAGATATATCATGATTGTCAGGCTAAAACCCCCACCTACAAAACAGCTACATGTCAGGAAATGAAAAAATGCTCTAATGCTGACTGAATGATTATGGGATCGTCCTGGACAAAGATGTTTTTTAAACTTTTATTCAATCAAAAATGTGCAAAAAACACTCACTAACCTAATAGGTGACAAAAAAACACTGATTTATGAAAAAATAATGATCACAAAAAAATGGTGATAGGAGATTTGGGCCCAACAGCGACAATTTGATCCTGTTTCATGGCAATATTTACTCTTTAAGAACAATGAACAAGATCAGCAGTTAAAACAGTTGCAAAATAAATGCTTTACTTCCTTTTCAGACCTCTCACAGTTGATTAGAATACAACTAAGGTGACTGTAAATGTTTAAATGTTTGCAAAACTTTATTTAAAGGGTAATATTGCGCCATTTTTCAGTCCCCTCTAATAACAATTTTCCCCGAACCATGTTCTGGTATTTGTTTTTAATGTAAAGACCATGATTTATTATTTTAGTTTGTCTGAAAAAAAAAAACACATTTCAACTAACAAAGCTTTTTCTGCACCACATAAAATGCTTCATGAGGATTTAGGAGACAAATTCAATCTAAGGATACAAATACAGATTGTAAATAAAAGTGGGCCCAGTATTGAACCTGGAGGTATCTCCTTGTGCATTTGTAGTACATCCATGGTAATATGCTTTCACTTAGCAGCAAGGGCTCCAATGATAGGATAGTTAGCAAACCACCCAACAGAATAAGAATACAAGGGACGCACAAAATTGGATTTATGCTGATACCTGTTATGCCAGTATGTCCAAACTCTGATACAGATTTTGACTCTGATAGATGGTCTAATTTGTGTTATAAACAGATGTGAAGCAAGAAACCCCACATTTCTTTCTTAAATAAATGTTACTTTTGATCTATATGAGTGGACATTTGGTGATGATATGGTAAATGGTAAATAGATTTGAGCTTATAAAGCACCTTTCTAGTCTTTTTGACTACTCAAAGCAGCTTTACACCGCAGGTTACATCTACCCATTCACATCCATTCACTTTCACATTCACTCTCTGATGGATGGAGTTTCTATGTCAGTAGTCCATCAGTATCATCTCACACTTTCACACCTTTTCAAGCCCGTTTACACACCACTGACGCAGCAGTGGGGGAGACTTAGGGTTAAGTGTCTTGCCCAAGGAGACATCGCCATGTGACAGCCGGAGCTGGGCTCGAACCTGCAACCCTCCGATTACTGACCAAGCGCACTATCAGACTGTGTGATGAGGTAAACCATTAATACATTTTTCCAATATTACAGAAAACAGATGGGATATTCAAGGCCAGTTTGTACACCAATAATAACAGCAAAACATTTGATATCTGCCAATGCCGACAATCACCTTTTTAAGCAAATATCTGCCAATACTGATGCTATTAAAACATCAACCTTTAAATGATCTCATACACTGCTGTGATCAACAGTTTTATAGGCTTTGGAGACCTCAGGCAACATTTTTTACCATTCACTTTACTGAAAGATGCAGTGTACTAACAGACAAACATAACATCTAGATATGAAGGAGCGTTACAGCTGATACTGAGGAACAACCAACATAGAGACTACAGCCATCAGTGAGTCAAAGTAAGTTTGCAGGGGTGTGAAAGGGTAGGTGTGACCTGTGGTGTAAAAGTGCTTTGAGTAGTGAGAAAGACTAGAAAAGTGCCATTCAAGTCATTCAAGTAAATTATCTATATTTAGAAACCTATGATGATTAATAGGCTCTCTTGAAGGTTGTGCATCCTACACTTATGCAGATGATGGAAGTTCCTGCTATAAATCAGTGAAAACCATAAGTTTGCTGTAGCTGAACTTCTGCTCTTTGTAAAATGTATAAATTAAGTAAATGACAGAAAAATGAGTCAGAGGAATTATTAGCTCTGTTTCTAAGGCTTTCTGCTCTTCTTGTGCACTCATGAGCTTCACTGTGAGCATCTTTGTTCCGGTTGGGAAAATTTCAACCATGAGTCAAGAAAGGACAATTCTTCCAAACTTCTTACTCACATGAAGCAACCTCTGAAAGTTTGTTTGGAAGGAAACTGGCTGTGCTGATTTTATACTTCACATTAGTGACGATCTATTCAAGGTGCATGATTTCCAGTTTCTGCCACTGCCAACTCTGGCCTGCATCAGTACTGCACTCATGCTTTCAGCCCATCATCTACCTGTAGGCTCTAGATGGGAGGTGAACATCATATCACAGTCTTTAGATATCAGCATGAAGATAAATAACTGTGGAGAAAAAAGGCAGGACTTAGACACCAATGGGCAATGTCTAACTGAGTTGTATTCATTTGGTCTACTAGAGCAGAGGTTCCCAAGTATTTTTACTCAGAACCCTCCAGTTTTACCTAAGGAGAGTCAAGCTCCCATGGGACATACACAGAAAAAAAAAATATATATATGATATATTGCTTGCAAAAATAAAATGATCACCCAAATTGATTATTTCCATGAATAAATCAAGATAAAATGTGCTTACATACACAGTCTTGAGCAAAATACATTCAAAGAAAGTATTCTCTAACTGTTTTCAATGTTTTAGCCAAATTATGACAACAAATTTTGACCACCTCAAAGCTGACAATGTCTCATGCCCCCTCCCAAGACCCTCTGGCGACCCCCAAGTAGAGCCTGGACCTCAGGTTGGGAACCCAGATACTAGCGAAGTAGTGAGCATTGTGTCACATGCACAATGAATTACCACTGGAAATAAAGAGACTCGATTGAAACAGCCTGCATTCAAGTGCAGAAAGTTGTACTTGTGGTGTAATGAAAACATATTTACAGTGCATGTGTTAGACATAATAAGGCTTGTTTTTAAAGCAAGTTTTGTAATATATTATCAAAAAAATAATAGCTTTATTTGATTTAGGTTAAAAATAAAGAGGCATAAAAAAGCTTTTGATTTTCTCAAGGGAATGTTTTAGCAAACAGGATGCAATGGTTGAATTGTAATCTTTGGTAAAATCGGCCAAAACAAAGTGTTTATTTTTTTTAGCACTAACAAGCTCAAATTGTTTTAAGTGTTTGACATCATTTAAGGCTGGATCTCCAAAGAGACAGAGCCCTTCTTTTTAAGATCCAATAAACAGCAGTTACATCATATGCCCCTAAAAGCTTCTAGACTTCTTTGAAGAAGGGTGGCTATTTTCCCTTAAAGGAGTAACTCGTTCACTGCTGCCTCAAAGAGACACTTTACAGGGCATCTTTTGTCACTTAGATATTGTGTTGGATTGAAATCATAGACTCTGTGGGTCTCATTGTGATGGCATAATGCACTTTGCTTCTCACAGTGGTGTGTGCCATGTCAGTCTTTATTTTGCTAGTGTGACAGCAGAATTAGGAAGAGTATTTTGGGGTTAACATAAACAAAACCAATCAATTCTCACTCCCTTCAAAGCAGTGCATGCATGCTGACTTTTTTTTTAATTTAGACAACAGATTTAATTGTCCGGTCTGAGCTCTGGTTGGATCATTTAATTCCTCTTTTTCATTGTGACATCAAACAAAATGGAAAAAACAACTATGATACTTGTGACAAGTTGATAACTTTTGCAGGAGTCTGAAGTTTCTGGCTCTTCTTTTCAATCATTTCGATATGGCCCTATGTCATAATGGACTGCAAAGGTGTAAAAATAATTCCAGTGATTCTGAATTCCTTTCTGGCATGGCACCCCATCAAGATTATTTTTTTTATCAGCTGATTAGTTGGCAAGCAACCAATCAAAAATCATAGAGCCCCCTCTCAAAGCAACCAATGCTGTATAACCCCAGTCGGACAACTCCTCTGTTGGGAGAGTCTATTTTGATGCATTATGGGGGAAATTTTTATCTTTATTTCACACTAACGTCATTATAATACTTTCAAATGTCATGACAGATTTACAGAGATTTTTTACTGTTCTTTGGATACCCTACTGTAGTTTGGGTGAGGCCAGCAAAGACAGATTTTGTCCAAACAGGTAGCAGTAACTAAGGTAACTAAGTCACTAAGGGAGGTGGGGCTTGATAAAGGATCAACTGGCACAAGGAGTTTGCTTTAGTGAGCTTGGTGTCATCTGCATAGCAATGAACATGGATATTTAGTTTACAGGAGATTTGGTCAAACGGAAGATGACAGAAGATGGAAAGAAGGGGGGTGCTGGTTTGACAGAGTGGTAAGCAATAGGTACAACCCATACATTTACTTCTGCCAGCCTGGGTTCGAATCCAGCCTGTGGCCAGTTTGCAGAGTGTGCTCCCCTACTCTCTCTCACCCCCCTTTACAAGCATATCCACTGTCTCTCTCTCCTATCAATAAAGGCACAAAATGCCTAAAAAATAATCTAAAAAAAAAATAAAAAAAGAAGAAGAAGGGGGTCCCAGGTTGGTGGTGAACACAAGATCATGACATGTATACTTTCTGTTCATCATGCTATCTTCATGAATGGACCCAACTTTCTCAAATTTAAGCATGAACATAGTTGGCAAGAGTAATACGCTATTATCAAGCTGTTATGGAACTACAACATGGTGTTTTAGCCTGAAGCAGCCATCAAACTTCCAATATATAACAACGCACTGTAACTGTTTGCTTGAGAACAACCTCCTAATCAAATGATCAAGCTGGGGCCCATGGCTGTGGCTGTGATGCATGTATTATCAAAAACAAGCAGAGATTATTGTATCAGGTCACTGGTCATTACTGTAATCCTTGTCAGTAGTTTGTTAGCAATCAGCCTTTAATAAACATAGTTATGCGAGAAACTTCAAAAGCGCGGCAATATCAGATGCATTTTGATGCAATTGTTCAAAAACCTATTAAAAAAAAAACATTGACTATGGACTGATTAATATCCAGCAGATTTGGCATACTATTAAAATACTTTGACAGGCAACACTTCACTTCACCTGTGTGTGTAACTGGAGCCCCCCTCCCCTGTGAGTGTGTATGTATGTACATGATCTGGATTGCTGTTTTTTCTGCCCCTAAAATTTTTTTTCACTTCTCAATTTTTTTATTGATTATTTTAATGTTGTTTTTTTTTTTTAATCTTATTTTTATTGTCCTCACTCTTTTTACCTGTTTTTTTTTTTTTTGGGAGTTGTTTTTTTTTAATTTACCTGTGTTTTGGTTGGTTCCACCAGCACCCTAATTTTTCCATTCAAGATTAACTTTGACTATTGTGTCTCTGACTATTATTATGAATGTACATCCATGAAAAATTAATCAAAATATATATATACTTATGTAAAAAAAAACATTGACTTAAGGTCTTGAGAACAGGATGTGCCAAAATGCTAACTCATGTCAATGTTTTTGGACTCATACCTGCCCCACTGTATTAGCACCAAAGCCTCGATAAAGAAGAAACAACCCTCTGTTTGTCTTGTCCATCCTCCAGCCCTCACCCACAAACACACCTATCAGAGCTTCATTTTGTGATAATATTGTGTGCCCGGGCTTTAAAGTCCAGCCTGAGTGATGGTGTGTGTCTCTGCGGCTTGGGCGTGCTTTTAAAATTCACAGGTGTGTGAAGAAGATTTCTCCGAACCTGACCGGGATTTCAGCGAGTGTTTTTAAAGTATATCTCCAAGCGACTGTGTCCACGCTCGGGCTGTGTACGCAGGCCGAGGTGGGCAAACACACACGCCGCATGTTGACAAAATGAACAATCTCGCCTCGGTCGAGACACTTCTGGCGGCTCATCCAGCTTCATCTGTAGGAGGCGGCTGAACAGCTGTATCTCAGTACAAGCTATTATAGTGTGACTCAGGTGGTAGAATGGCCCCTGGGTTCAGCAGCGAGCGGGGGGCTGTAGCTATTAAAGCAGTAAGCTGTGAATTAAATGCAGGCAGACTCGACAACACATGCCCTGACATTGTTTGACCAGCGGCTGTAAGGCAGCGGACAGAGACCGTGTCTGTCCAGGGGCGGCAGACTCAGCCAGCCGGCGATATATTTTTCTCTTTGTGTTGTTTTCTTGTTTTTCTCCGATACACTCTTTGCTCATATGTGCCTTCCAGGAGACAAAGCCCGAGACAAGAAAATATCCATTACAGTGTCTGCGAATAGCTTCAGCAGCACAAAGTAAACCTCTCTATTCATGAAGCATGTTGTGTTTCTCATCTGTTAGATGTGAGGTAGACTGAAAATGTATTTTTAACACTGTGTCACTGGTAAATATTTCATACCTGCAACTCATCTCCTCTGTGAGCTAATCCTGACTGCTCAACCAGCCATGACAATGAGCAAGCATGAGCTCTATTTGTGTTATGACTGAAAGATTTAGCACTGTGGTAAATCCACTTCTTTCTAAAAAATATGAATTAGATTTAGTGTCTTTCCATTTTCATGAGTCAAACAGAGTCATTTACATCAACATCCTAAAGAAATGAGGTTATTGCAAATTTTCTCTATAAAGCAGGGCCAAGCTCCTTCATATTTTGTCTGCGACTTACGGATACTTAAAAATTTGGACTTGCTGTGGCAGGTTTCTTTAGCTCACAGCCCAGAAACTGTCTGTAATTGCTGCACAGACTCCCTGCAGGCAAATGCTGGATCAAAGAAATCCACTAAAGGTGCTTGTTTTTACCCCTGACAGGCTCAAGTTGTTTTGCAAGGTTTTGACAAGATTACAGAAACGGACTCTTCAGCAATAAGACATTTTTGTAGAAGGAGAAGCTCTATTTTCACCAGGGAAAGTTGATATGTTGCTCTTTTCCAAAAGAACCAGACTCCATTGATAAAAACACAACATTTTCCACAGCGAAAACATTATTTGCTTCTTTTAAAACCAGGGCTATGGGATATGCACATCTCCCCTGAAATCACATAAAATATGCTTTTAAAGAGGCTGAAAGGAAAATGCGATAAGACATATACTCTTTCATGCCCTCTGCATCAGCCAAAGCATCACTCACATGGCCTATGCTGCTTTTGTGTGTTCAACTATTGGCCGGGATGCCAATAGTTGAACACAATAACCATCCAATTCAGACTATACATATATATATATATATATATATATATATATATATATATATATATATGTATATATATATGTATATATGTATATACACATTAGGGCTGTCAAACGATATTTTTTTTAAAATCACATTAATCACAGGGTTGCTGTGGATCAATTTCAGTTCATCCCAATTAAATATCATTTATTTTTAATCTATATTAATCGTGTGATGTTTTTTTTGCAAGCTGGACAATGTGTTAGCAGAAGTGCTAGCAGCATCCCCGACTGATGCATGCTTCGCATTAATGTGGCACTTTAAGCTGGAAGTGCTTCAGTGAAAAGAAAACTCCTTCCTGCAGAGTTTGTATATAACTGTATGTAGGTCCACGGTTCCGTATTGCGTTTTTTTTTAATTGAAATTTCCCACTGAGAGGGCCATCGTACTGTTTAGCGTCTTCCTATTCCAGTTGGTTGGTTCTGCCAGATCAACTGTCCATTTGCCCATGTGCGGCAGTATGCCCTACGGCAAGTCTACTTGGACAAACTGCCCGAAATGAGACATTTAAGGGATTTTGATTCATTCTGCGCTGCAGATGGGATAATTGCATTAAAATTTTTAATCAGATTAATCATTATGATGGATTAATCTGCGTTAACGTGTTCATTTTGACAGCTCTATTATAAGCAGAATGATAATGGCATTGCTATAAAAAAAAATCATAGCAATTCCCATCCTTAATCAGTCGTTGCCAAAGGTCACAAGAGACCAGAACCTATCTCAGCTGACAATGGTGAGAGGTGGGGGGAAACCCTGGACCAGTCCCCTGCTACACTCTACTGCAGTGTGCAATAGTCACATTCACAACATCTCAGTGAGAAAGTAGATCTATCTTTCATCATAAAGTAAAGGTGTGGCATGAAGGTATGACATTACTTCAAGGTGTCAGAAAATGTAAGCATGAAAAAGGATATTATGGCTCTAATTTTGGATTCAAAGCTACAATCCTAAAGTCTAACTGATGCACAAAAAGTGAGAACTCTGAGACTTGCGAGTCGGGCTGCGTGAAAAGTCAGTTGGATTCTCCCTCAGGGGCAAAACTAAAACCGTGATAATCTGTACAAATCTTAGAAATTAAGGAGATTATGAGCTTTCCAGACAGTTTGAGACACCGCAGAAAAAAAAGAAAGAAGTGAAGTTTGTTCTTTTAATCATGACAGGCTCGAAGCTCTTTATCAACTGTGTGTGCATGTGCGGCTGCTGAATGCACACACAGGTCAGACGGAATATTATGATCATGTAGTGCAATCTGCTGCAAGCCAGTACAGCACCTCATGAGGGTAAAGCCCCGGCATTATCTCTCTTTCTGTTCATGTTTGGAGGGGATTGTTCTTGGGTTTGTAGAGGCAATGGAGTGCATTATTTTAAAGGGCATCTCTTATTTTTGTCAACTTTATCAACTGGTGCAAGAGAATCAAAATGTTGGAAACACTTTGTCCTGTACACATCCATAATTCTCATAATAAACAGCAAGCAGTTACATCACATAGTTAACAAGAACAGCTACCAGAGTAGAAACATTGTCGGATAAGTTATTGTCAAAAAGGTGGGAAACTACTCAATCTGGCAAAGTTAACAAATCCTTGAAAAATTCCCTGATACACATACAGATTTGGATCACCACCAAAATCATGTCTTTCTTGTGCCATGACCAACATTCCCAAAGAATTTCATGAAAGTCAAATCAAAACTTGTTGAATTATCAAACAACAAACAAACTAACTAACAAGTGCCAGCAAAAATATAACTTCCGTGACGGAAACAAAAAAAAACTGAAAGAGGGATGCACTTCACTACATTTTGTATGTGCTCTGAGTAAAAGGACACCGTGAATGTCGTGTCCTCCGGGCTACAAAGGAAAAGGATCATCCAGACTGGTATTTGCGTATCTGTGAAAGTATCTGTGATGATCTGAGTGTGTGTTCGTGCCCATGGCATGGGTAACTTGCACATCTATGAAGGGGTCATTAATGATGAGAGGTACACTCAGGTTTTGGAGCAACATATGCTGCCAAGTCACGTCTTTCTCAGAGACGTCCTTGGAAAATAATTCCACCAACAAAGCTTCAACGGTTTGTGTCCTTTTTTTTTGTTACAAAATGCTATCACACGGTGTAGTGGTCACCATGCCCCTGTCCCAGCTGTTATGTAACTTGTTGCAGGCATCTAATTCAAAAGGAGAAAATATCTGCAATTAAATGAGTACAATTTATCAGTTTGAACATTAAATATATTGTCTTTGTGGTGTATTCATGTGAATATAGGTCAAAAAGAATTTGCAAATCACTGTTTTTATCTACACTTGACACAACGTCCCAACTTCATTGGAATTTGGGCTTGTATCTTACTCATAAACATAATGTCAGATAATTTGCTTGTACAGGGACCTAACAGTAAGTCTTATCTTTTATTAATCAACTCAAATAACTCAAATATATACTTTTGTTGTAAAATTATGACACTGTTTCCACTTTCTCTATATTATATATGGAAAAAGAATTCTTGTGACATCATGATCAGTTTAAATCTCAGCAATCAAACTATTATAATTCACATTTTATTGAATCGACAGCTGTAAGAGCCTTGAGATTCAGATCAAAATGTCTTGGAGCAGATTTACACCTGTTGTAAATTGCTACACTGTGGTTATTTTATATCATATTAAATCGGTCATATGTTTAAGTTGACTGTTATATACTGAAAAAAAAATTAAAAAACTAATCACACCTTAGCTGTTGTCCCTCAAGAAACACATAGGACACAGTACTCAGATAACTCGGTAGTAATGGGTGAAATTAAATGTACTTTTGCTTTAAAACTAAAATTTCTTGAACTTTTTTGCAATTAAGTTAAATAACAAAGCAACGTAACTGAACATTAACTAGAGTAGTATATTGTCTTTTCCAACTCTACTTCTTTGAATAATAAAGACACTAGGAGAGATGTGTTTGAAAAATGCTGTCAGCATAAATTTTTACCTGTCAAACCCACCAAACCTCTTTTCAAACAATAATGAATAAGATGTCAGTGCTCTGTTTTCCAAACATGTAGCCAGAATACATATTGAGTTATTATTTTTGCACATTAGCAAAACTTTTACTCAATTTAACCAAGAAGCACTGGGGAGTTTTGTATTATTCTTGTTTCAAAGGGCCACAAAAAGATGCCCAACATGGCTGCTGGCTATTCTAATTTCCATTTCACTTTCAAAAACCCATCACCTGAACAAAACAAATAAATATGAAATGGAGAAAAGCCTGGAAGCAAAAAACACTCAAACATTAAAGGGGAATCATTTTTACACTGCAGCTCGTTTAATGTTAGATTGAAAGGAGGAAAGTGCAATCTTTTATTTGGGCCTTAAAAATGATGCCACCACAAAAAGGAGGCCTCCTCTGTGCACAAACATTGCATAAAGCTATGATAATGTTAGCAGTCCGAGCTGCTTTCAGAGGGAGGCACATCCAAGTGTGGGCTGTAAAAGATGGCCAGGTCTAGTGTCCTTAGAAATCATCTGATACTGGCATTCATTGAGGGACATTTTGTTTTTCTCTTTTCTCCTTCTGAAGCATCTTCAAATGAAGTTGCTGCAGCAGATTCTGCTTATTCTTATGCCATGCCAGAGGGCCAACACGCTAGATTATTTTGTGGTTTATCTCATTTTGCACTTAGCTCTAAACTGTTGCATCCACGTCCAAATTACACCATCCTGTTCCTGATTACAGCGCCTCTTGATGATTAGTGACAAAATGTATTCTTAATGAATATTTGACCCATGAGGAGATTTGAGAGCTAACCAGCAGAGAAATAAAGCTCTTTAGATGGTTTCAAACCAAAGCACTCATTTGAAAATTCTCACTCTAAACTATGGTGTAAATGTTTCCATCCAATTCTCTTTTGATTACATTACATTTATCTTCTCTAAAGCTCTGAAGAGGACTTTTGTCTGGCGGTGCAAAGGCTGTTATTCATTCTTTGGCCTCCACATGACCTGCACACACACATGAAACTATCAGAATTAGACAGAGTGTGTGTATGAGTCTCATCCAGCTTTCTCCATAGCAGAGGTTCACAATGAGATCAAGGATTTGTGGTTAAATGCACAGTATGTTAAAATCTGCCACTAACAGGCACATGAGTAGCCTTGCAGTGCAGCTGGATCCACCTGATTCAAAGCTCCAATGGACAGCGATGGTGCTCAGCCCGTATCAGTACCTTTTAGAGCAGGAATCGACTGCTTGCGAAGAGATCAGCATGGATGCTAACAGCTTTAGCAGCAGTTTTATCCGATCTGGACTGAATTCTTTAATAAAATGAAAAAGAAACACTTGAAGCATTTCTCAAAAAAAGGATATTACACTTCACTTCTGACATGTTTTGATGAAAATCTGTTCTACAAAGTGGATCACAGTTTGCACTTTACACAGTGGCAGTAGCACCCACCTACCACATCATCTGATTTGCCCATAATGCACACGACTGACAGATAGACTGTACAATCACCTGCTGAATATGATTTTTAAAGGTTCTGCCCATTCCCAAACTCTTTCTATGGGCTGTTGCCCAAATGGGCTAGTGATACTAGCGATAATTTTATTTTTTACTTCATTTCAATGTAATTATTAGTTTTATTTTATTTTATTATATGATATATTTAATTTTACATTTTAACTTAACCTCCAGTGTTTCCTCATTTTAAACCTTCAAGATGGCATCTCCTCGGTGCGTGCTGGATACAACAATGTTCCTACTATCGTCTTTTATTTCTGACACATTTTACCAATACTTTGTATGAGAAGTGCTTTATAAATAAAGTTTGATTGACTAATTGATTGATTGATATTAAACGGTCCATCTGGTGTGTCAAATTAGTGCTCAACCAAAACAAACAAAAAAAGGTGATAAGTAGCAGGGTTCTAAAGAGGCAGAAACTTCTGGTAAATTTTCTGAAAACTTTCCAGAAACTTTCCAAAGGAAGTTAAGCTGGGGAATTTTGGTAATGTTCCAAACTGAAAACTTTCCATTCCACACTATTTTGTGAATGATTGGCCCATGGATCTGTTCATAGCTGTCAAGTCTCCCGTTTTGGCCCGGAAACTACCGTATTTTACCACTGTTTCCCGGCCAACCTCCCGTATTAGTATTTTCCTGTAAATTTCCCATATCATAAAATAGTAATAATAAAAAAAATCATTCCCCTGCCTCTCCAAACTGAACTCTGTCACTAGCCTCGCAGGAATGGGGTGGTAATCCACCCAAGTGATGGATGCCAACCGCCGTAAAACCGTGGAAGAAGAAAAAGCCTCAAGAGAACCGCCACCTGCAGTAGACTGGGTGGCAGTTCTTGCAAGGTTAGTGCCAACAGCGGGAACAGACCAAGAAAAACTAAGGGGACAGATGCATGGATGCGATGAAAGAGAAGGCATTCCTGCCAAAAAAAACAAAGAAGTCGTGCAAATATCTCGAAAAAAAAGTATGTAATGAAAACAAAATATAAATGTTTAACTTAAAGACAAGCAATTTGAAATAAACACTGAATATGTAATGTGCTGAATTGTATATGAGCTGAAAATATGTAAAATAAATAAATGTGTTTCATATAACATTTTGTTTTTTCATTTAGGCATATTATAATGTAGGAATGTTCACAGCATTTCAATGTCAACAAGTGTCAGATTCTGATCACCTAATTGTAGTTAGTAAGTGGTTGACGAGTGGTTAATTTTAGATTTCTTGTACACCTGTCTGAAAATGTAAAGGATACTGGAGTTTGGTTGGGGTGGTGGGACGGCTCGCAGCAGGCGCCAAAACATTTCCCTTATTTTCAAATCCAAAACTTGACAGGTATGGATCTGTTACTAGCTTTAGTTCTTACTTTAGTCAACTTGTTTCCGCCCATCTTCCTTCCTTCACCCACATACCCAACACAGCATGGTGTGGATGGCTGTTCATCATGAGACTGGGGTCCACATTCAAGATTTCCTGCTGCTAAACAGAGGTTTTTTTCTTGCCGCCATGATGGAGGGATTCATGATTGGCTATATGGATTCATGTTGGGTGTTGGATGTATGTTTTGTATATATATGTATATGTGTATTTTATATGTATATATGTGTATCCATAAAATGAAGAGTTGGTCTTCAGCCTGCTCTATTGTAAAGTGTCTTAAGATAACACTTGTGATGAATTGGCGCTATACAAATAAAGATTGATTGACTGTGTTGGTGTGTGGGCGAAGGAAGGGAGGTGGGCAGACACAAGTGGACTAAAGGAAGAACTAAAGCTAGTGACAGGAAAGTGTTGGGACCTGCCCACCGTTGTGGCTGCAATGAGATCTCCTGCAATGATGTGCTTGAATATCTCAAATTATTAGTGTGTAAGCTTGAAAAACCATCTGATTTTTGAAAAGTGACAGCCTTTGTCTGTGTCTGTGAGTTTGGTCTCGACCATCTCTTACGAAAGAGTCCATTCTGTTTTCCAGCTACTTACGTTACTTTCTGTGTAACTTATTCTAGGATGGAAACAATGGCAGAACAGTTTCCTACTGTTACGAAAGCAATGAACCAAAAAGGATGCCTTTGAAAGACAATTTCATACATTCCAGAACATTTCTATTATAGTTATGCAAAACATGACAGATGGTCCATGTATTTCAGTACACAACAGGAAGATTATATGAAGTTGAAAGTTCTGCAGACAGTTTGTTCCATTCTCTCCACAAACAGCGTGAGGCCTTTCTTCCTTCATTAAAGTAAAACTTTGCGAGAGTCGTCTGCAACTCCGTCACCTTTGTGCGCCGGTGCTATAGCAACTGTCTGAAGTGTTGATGGAGAGGATGCGGGCCTCAGAATAACACACAGCAAATTGAGAAAGAAGTTTTACAGTTCAACAACTCAGCTAATGATGGCTTGGATTCATGCATGACTGTGGATAATGCCTCCCTTTGCAGGTATTCTCAGCTCACTTGACATAATTCGCCTCTCTGTCTACTCCAAAATGAATGGATGAGGCATTTCTGCATATTTTGCAAAGGTCAAGGTTACTAAAAAGATAATAAAACACTATGAATCCTCTCTTTTTATGGCATCTTCCTGCAGCTTGTGCTTAGTAGAACACATGCTGACACAGTCCAGAACTCAACACATCTTTCTGCTTTATGAGAAACTAGCACAGCTGGATTTTTAAGATATGCTCTTTCTCAGCTTTTATCCTCTCTCTCTCTGAGTCCTCTCTCTTCTATATTTCTCCTCTACTGTGTCCGTCCCAGAGGAATCCGATATGAATGGTGATAAGGAGCCAGATGGGAGCGGAGCTGTGAATCCAGACCAGCGGCAGTAAAAATTTAGAGGTCTGTTGTTAACTCTGGGGGGAGATATTGATTGGAGCTGTGTGTTAACTGAAGCATCAACACTGTCACACTAATAGCAGCGCGGGTGCGCTCGTAAATACCTTGCCTTCATTCAAAACCTCTTCCAGAGAGTTATTATGTGAATGCATAATGGTCATCTGATATTTAGTGCAAACACTGGACTAGTATACAGGCCCTTACATTCACCTCGGGCAAAGAGTTTCGAAGTGCAGCGCAGGTGTCTTTTCTATTGTCCACCTGATGCAGCTGTCACCTCAATGCCCAGAGCTCATGACGCTTAATAGAAAATGATATTGCTGTTGGCGCCCAAGGGCCAAAAATGAGGAGCTGTCAGGTGCTCAGCTGGCATGCTGCTCTCTTCTGGATGAAGAAAATGACTTCACCTTAGACTTTCTAATGCCTGGTCTTAAAGGGATAGTTCAGGTTTTTTAAGTGGGGTTGTGTGAGGTACATGAGCCTGAGCTATGTCACAGTGTCACAGCTCAGTTCTCTCTCTGTTCAGAAAGCTTAGGACAGATGCTAATGCTGTACGTTGCAGTACATAGTGCCAAACTCTCTGAGTAATTAGAGAATTGTGAGAGAAAACAAGCCACAAAAACAGTGTGGAGACATCACACGCTACAAACAGTTTGTTTACATCGGCTTTAATTAGGTACTATTCTGAGACACAGCACAGCCCACATGCCCTTTCGCAAACAGCGTAAGGATGAAGCTAAGGTCTTACTTGAATTTTACCAAATACACAAATAATACTTCATCCCAAATAAAGATTAGCCAAACGATCAAATGTTTAAGGATTATCTTGCTGATCAAGTTCAGTATTTTGACAAAGAGCTCAGTTTACCCACAACAACAAACACACCATGTGCCATCATGGAGTAAACTAATCACTGAAACTATGGCTTCAGTATTTACAAAATAAACAATCAGAATGGGCCAAATACTTACTCTGAAGATGAACTTTCATTCAGCACCTCCGTTTTGTTCTTGGGGTTTGTAAAACAATGAATCTGGTATGTAAAATTATAAATGTCCATTAAAGCAACGAGGCTGTACGTGATGAGAGCTGCTCACTGCAGACCAACGTATAAAAGCTGACAGTCTCCTCTGATCCTGAACATCCTTAGGGGATTTTTCTTAGTCACACCCTTATTTCATCCAGTTTGACCACAAGTACTCAATTTATTCACCTGAATCAACAGGTAATGTGTATTTCTCCATTTCTCCAGTTCTCAGAGTAGATTTCTCCATTTAGTCCAGACCTGTTGACTCTCCATCTACAGAAGTTTCTCTTGTGAACCCCAGTTCATACAAGTATTCACAAGTATCCAAAGAATTTGGCAGTCATACTGGCTGCAAAAATCGTCAATTTGTCCCGTTTGGTTTCCTCGGTTGTTTCCTCTTGTGAAGCAAACTAGTCCGTGCTGCTGACTGAAGGACACGTAGGCTGTGCTGTGTCTGAAAATAGTGCCTAATCAAAGTTGCGCAATGGAAAATTAAGTGGATGTAAACAAACTGTTAGTAGTATGTGTAAGAGGCAAAATGTATTTGTTGAGGTTTTGTTATTCCTCCTAAGTAGGTAACTTCTGGGACTGACACTTGGCTGTGGTTTCATGGTGTTTGGAGGGTTATTTTAAAACACAGGTGTAGACAGAGATAATGGAGCTTTGAGTGAGCTCTGATCATTTTTCTGTTGACCGTTTCACGCATCTTTCTGCCATCATTTCATCAACTTTTCATTTGTAGGCAAAGGTTTGGACCTGGATAAGCACAACAGACTGTAACTTCTCTCTTTTATTGAATAATAAACAATCTTTTAACATTTAAGCGAACTGAATGAGCTGATGAACAAGTCACAGATGCAAGCACACTTAAAACACCCAGCGGCCATTTTTGTTTTATTTAAGGGAAGCGGTCGCTACAGTGTGTGATGATCTGTTTTTGTGGCTTGTTTTCTCCCACAATTGCTTTAATTACACAGACAGTTTAGCACCATGTACAACAATGTATAGCATTAGCATCTGTCCTGAGATTTCTGAACGGATAGAGATGCCATGTACCTCACTAAACCCCACTCCAAAAAATTAAAGAAACAAAATATCCCTTCATGTCTATAGCCTGTTGGACAACATTATACTGCAGGCACACACTTCACTAAGCTGGTTATACACAACAGAGCACAAAAAAGCACATTTTCTTCAAAGTTTTGCATTTGTGTGTTAATTGCAGGATTGCACGCTAATAAAAGATGTGTTGTATGATAAAAGTGTTCAATATTCCAATAAAAATCTGGATTGTAATCTTCTCTGCTTTTTTAACCCTATGATTTGATGCATTTAATGTTTTCAAACACATAAAATTTGCAGTATTTTACAAAAATATATTTTACTCCACATTTTTTCTCACTACCTTTACATAACATAAAAAAGACTATGTGGGAATCCTAATTGTTACCCTAATTATATCAACTTTTTGTCTACCAATATGGAGTATAAGTAGAAGCGAAGTCTTGTGATATGCAATACCCATAGTGAGATGATGAAATAAAAACATACTTGGACTTTGGAGGAAAAAAGGGAAATTTTCTTTGTGCTCTGAACGACTTCATTCTGGAGTTAAGACAACAACAACTGTATTTCAGCACATTGCATCAGTAAGAGACACTATTCAGAGTACAAAGTCAGGGGCTGAAGTGGTAGTAGTAGGTGCCTTTCATGGTCTAACAGTTGTCATTTCAGTTTAGATCAGATATGACACAGTCTGCAGTATGCAGAGGTGAAGCTCATACATTTGCAGGGTCGAACACGGCTGCAGGCTTCGTTGTAAAGCCCCATTTGCAAAGTTCATTTTTAATACTTTAGTCCTTGCTATCAGATATATGTACGCTGTCTCCATAACTTAAAGTGACAGGAAGAGGTCTTGTCAGCAGATGAAACACGGAAATGTCAAGTTTTATGTCTGTTTAACCCACAGACTGTATGAGACACAGTTGTAGTGTCAGTGACATAACCCGCCGCTTCCTGAAGAGGAGTTATGAGGCCCAGTGAGGGTGGTCCAAATATTGGATGTGCTGACTCCATCAAACTTTATATCTGTCTCGCACTGTGCAAATAAGAGGAAATGAGGAGGGCATTAAGCCTCCTGGTAAACAGCTGCAGCTTCTCCATCTCAGTCAATGCAGCCACTCTCCTTTCTCTGCAAATGTTAGGTCTGGGGCGTTATCACAGTGCAAAGAGTTTTGGCATACAGCGCTGATGTCTTCCTGGTTTTACTCCAAAGAAGTTTTAGTTTCTACATTGAGCCTTCACTTTTTTATCACCCAGAGATGTGTTGGTTCGAAAAAGGGAAGTGGTAGGGGAGGGCATCCTCACCTTTCTCACTGCTATATGCTCCCAATTGCTCCTCCTATCGTCATCTAATGGATCCAATCTTATTGTATCGGGTTCATTGGAAATTTGGAACCAACTCAGGAAAATCTGCACAGCCCTTCACAGCCCAAATCCAGCCAAAATTGGGAAAGCATTAACCTTCAATATAACTATATTAAAACTAGTTATTACTATTCACTCTTAAAATGGAAAAGCTCACACTGATTCAAATGTAAAGCAATGCCCAATTACATGAAATATTACTACAAATGATAAAATCAAATAAGTCTCAGTTATGGAAAGAGTTATTATGTGCAAACTGTGTGGTCATTCAAATTGTTTGATGTTGATTGTTTTTGATTTTTTATCATTTATTCACTTATTTACATGATTTTTAGTTTGTGGTAAGAGTATTGAAACTGTATTTCAGATTGTTATGTATTGAATTGTAATTTGTTAAGCATGTACATTGGATGACATGTTATCTTATCAATTAAAGGCAATACTATTTGATTTCTTTTTTAAGCGTATGTTAATCACTGATGGAGGGGGGTGCCATATGAAATCTTGCATAGGGCACCACATTGGGTAGGGCTGACTCTGCTTCAAATACAGACCTAACATTTAAATTATTACTATAAGGGTACTGTCAGTATTACAGACCCTGAAAAGAAGGGATCTTTGCTTCGGTTTTAATTTTGACAGCACATTTTAATTTAATTTTAGCTGTAGCCTTTTGCCGAAAATATCTTTTAGTTTCAGTCATAATTCAGTCATCTAACAGTCATAGTTCAGTCATCTTTCATTTTAACATTTTAGTTGACCAGATTTACTGTAAATTTAGTCGACTAAAATATGAAGTGTAAAGGGTGAGGCATTTTTTGTTTTCTTGAATTTCTGAAGTCATGTTTTACACTTGGATAAAATGAAACATCGAATAACCCTTTATTGAATACTAGTAAAGCTTGAATGTATAAATTAACAGAAACAAATATAACTTTTGTGTGAAATGAAATCACCTTTACAGAATTGACAACAAGCAGTGAACCTTCTCTACATGAATATATCAATTCATAAAGACAGGAGCTCTGATTGGATCGCTCCCCAACTTATACCGTCACCATGAAGCTAAGGCAGCTGTGATTGGATATATTCCTAACTTGCTCCTACTTTCTACTCGTCTGACTGGATTAAGTCTCTGTCAAACATTTTGGTCTAGTTTTTATTTGTTGATAAAAATGTCAGTTAATTTAGTTTTTAGTTTTTGTCCATGTGCATGTGTTTTTATTAGTTATAGTCTAGTTCTCAACAGGGGTGACAAAAACTATGACAAAAATAATTAGTCAACAAAATAAACACTGCTTTGCATCTTTTGCAGTTCTGCAATTCAAATGTTATCTTCTTAATTAAGTCTACCGAATCTTTTTCTATTTAACTGATTTTTTTTTTGGATCTCCTCTGTTCAGTGACTTCTTCTGTTGTTGCATTAAAAGTGCAGTTATGCACACACGATGTAATTTGGTTACACTATTATGTGGTTTCAAATAATTTTATACCTGACATAATAAATATGAACCTTTGTCCTCATGTGACTCTACAGCTGTAAAATCAGGTTGAAGGCAAAAATGTATGAAAAGTGAGCAGATGTATGATTTAATTTGTGGGAAACAAATATAAATAGGATAATTAAATGAGCCGATTTAGGCAAACAATAAAAAAACATTTTCTCAATCTAGCTGTTGTTTGATTTGTTGCCAGCCTCAAGTGGACAGTCAAGGAACTGCAGTTTTTCTTTTTGGCTTCCACATTATCGTGATCAGCACTGAAGGTTGCTGTGGTTTACCTCTTTATGTTCATTAATATACATTGTTACTTATTAAAATAAATGCATCCCTTACCCGTCCCCAGGTCAGTGTGCTCCTGCGACATGTGCTGGCTCTGATGGACCCATTCCCCGTTGCACTTAAAGAAGATCTGGAGAGCAGGCCGAGCTTGACACCGGAGCTTGATGGGGTTACTCTTGACGATGTAAGCATCCACGGGCTCTTCCAGGAAGTGCGGCAGTGTCCCTGACTGACCATGCTGGAGGGATTCACCTCGAGGACCTGAGGAAGAAAAACAGGGAAAATATAAGACACAGAGCTGGGGACACTTTGGTCTTAAGGGAACCATTTGAGCACCACATTTAGAGGAAGAAGTGTACAAACTTGAACACAAATCCATTGATATTTTATGTGGTAATAATCACCATTGTTTTAAATAAATCTTATTTAAAGACCACACACTTCCAGTGAATTTCACTCCTGTAAACAAACTTTTTGTGTCAATTATGTGTCTTGATTTGACACGAATAGCAAAGAGGGAGAGAAGGCAACATATGCCGAAACTTCTGCCCATTATGTGGCACCAATGCGCCAAAGACTGGAATCACAGCAGCTGTTGAAACAATAAAGACGTAATGGGTTTTCTCACAGTCTGATTACCAGAGAAAGACAAAAGCTGTAATCAAAACTGCATACCACACAAACAGTACATACTGATTTTAAGAAAATGTAGTGTGAAGTATGCAACATTTGCAAACTCTGAAGTAACCTAAAAATAACTCAATGTCATACTTCTTCAGGAAAAAGGCAGTATGTATCAGAGCAGTCAACTGTTTTTTCAACTGCCAACAGGTCAGGGGTTGAAAATGGCAGACAGCCCCAGCGTATATTCATGGCAACAGTCTTAGCATACTAGCACAAAACAATAAAGTTATTCAAATCTTGTCAAATTTACCTTTTTGAGTTGCTGCATAAAACAATGTATTTATCATGTGAATATCAAGTTGTAAAAATTTTGAAAATCAAAATAAAACACTTGTAGGATTTTTTTCTGTTTAAATGGGTGCTAATTTAGCGGCTCTAGCTGTTAGCTGTGCTTCTGCTTTCTTTTGTTTTCAAGATCAAAACAGAAATAAGCTAAATTATTAGTTTGGGGAGGTAAAGCACACAGCCTTGTAAATGTAATTTGAGGAAATTGGGTCATTTAAAGGTGTTTAAAATGGTTTATGTGTAGAGTGGAGCATTGATTATATATTTAGTGCCTGGAAGCATTGTGCTGGTTCCTTTGACTAAACGCCTATGGGATTTTTAATATGTTCTTGGATCACGGCTGATAATACAGCCTGTGGTGAACAGAAGTTCATGAGATTTAAACCTTTTGTTCTTCATGATTAACTTCACAAACAAACGTTACTTTCAGACTGTTTAAGCTTAAACGTAGGGGGCAGGAGTGAAAAACTATTGTCAACATGGCAGTTTGACTTAAAAGTATCAACCATAATTATAATGTCCTGCATCACGCTGTAACAGCTTGTTTGGGAATAATCTCCTTATTCAATGACTTGATCAAGTTGGTGGCCATGGATGTGGCTACCTTTTATATATCTTTTATTAATAAATGATCCGAAATTATTACATTGGGCCCCCGGCCATTTTTGTAGTCCTTGTTAACACTTCTTTAGCAACAAGGAGCACCACTAAAGTGAAGACTGTGATGATTTCTTTAAAACTGGTTTCTTTTCTGGATTTGCCATCAAAACAAGTGTAAAATTGAGATTTCTGATACATCATGTCCTCATTTAAGTTCTAACAGTTTCTCTTTTACACAATATGGCAGTAGGAAGTTAAGAAATACTCATTTTAAACCTTGAAGATGGCATTTCCTCGGTGCATACTGGGTACAACAACGTTCCTGTTCTACTGTTGTCTTTTATTTATGATGCTTTTTACCATTACTGTGTACAGATTGCGGGGTGGGTGGGTTTGGGGGTTGGATGGAGTGGGCTTGGGTCATGCTTTCTCTCATCTCATTTTAATTTATCTGTCTGTTTGTAAAGCACTTTGTGCTACAGGTTTTAGTGCTATAAAGTAGATAAAGTTTAACATATACAGTGTCCAGAATAAATGAGTACACCCCCTTTAAAAAATAATGTATTAATCAATATCTAAACGAACAAAAGAACAATTTCCAAAGTTTTGACAAAGCTGAGTTTAACATAACACTTTTTACCATGAGGTGAAAATAAGGGTAATATGATAGCTAAAATTTAGCTTTGCTCCCACCCCTTTTGTTTGAGGTGTACTCATTTTTGCATCCTGATCTTAAATTGAGAAAAACACTTTTTTGTGCACAACTTAAAAAATCTTGTTGGCAATCAATACCCCACATTTGGGGGAGTATTTTGTGGTATAGTATGCCATAGAAAATGTTGATTTTGAAAGGAAACAAAAGGTTTTCTGACAAGTCTGAAGGGGTGTAGTCATTTATGCTGAGCACTGTTTATATATTTATGTATATAGGACAATTAAAATAGTAAGAAGAGAACATGTGTCAATGAGCAGAGTTAAGTATTAAACTAAAGGCAGACTGGATATCATATCTTCTCTGTTTTATCTTTCAAGACCAAAAATGTCAGATGTTCAAAGTACAACAAAAAACAGCTCAGTCTAAATGGTTAGGGGCTTGTTCCACCCTGGGCCACCCTTGGAAACTCCCCTGACTCAAAGAGAACAACCAAGCAAAATCCAATATCATGGGTTTCACACCATGTCACATTCCTCCCCCGCCGTTAAAGAAACTTCAACACATACAAAACGCCCCAGACCACGCTCGCTCCCTCTGTCTTCCTCCAGCTCCCACAATCCCTCACTCTGTCCCCTTCCCCCACCTGAAACCATGCCCGACCAGCGGCCATAACTCCTCGCAGCGACGGCTCCTTCGAACAAATCGTTTTGAGGCACAACGTGACAAATAACAGGAGAAAAGAACAGCACACCATCCCGACAGTCCATTCTGCAGCTCTGCGTTGGACACAATAACTCACACAAAGTCCACAGTAGATCCTCCGTAGTGCCACTGTGACGTACCAACAATGCTTCAGGGTGTTTTTCCACAGAGCTAAGCCGCAATTTATTTTGAAAACCTGCAGAACATCTACAAGAAAAGTGCCATCTTTTGCTTACATTTTAATAATTAATGTCATCCGTGGTGTTTCCTTCACATCTTCTTTTATATATATATATTTTTGAAGGGTGAAGGGCTCCTCTGGGAAATATGAAGCAGGGTTTGTGTTATTTTAACAGCAATGTTACCTTAATATACAGTGTTTTTGTTTTCTGTGTGGATAACAAATAGCAGCATCTTCACTGACAGAAAACATCCCCAGGATAAGGCTGAGCTTTTGGACAAAACCATTAATATGAGGAAGTTTTGGTGCAATGCAATACCACAAAAATAAACAGAAAATACCTCTTAATAAGGGTGAAAGTCGGAAGTTTTTGTAAGTTTTTCCTCACTAGTTTTGGTAGTTAGCTTGAGTGCAGATTTTAATCACCTCATTAAAGACCCCTGAGTCTTTCCTGCCCTGTAATAAACATATTTAAATGCCCTTTTTTATTGTAATGGACCAAAACAGATACAAAACTCAGTTCCAATAAAGATGGGACGTTGGGTAAAACATAAAAAATGAAAAATATAATGATTTGCAAATCCTTTTAAAACTTTGTTCTACATATTACACTACAAAGATATGGTGTTTCATCTTAAAACTGATTAATATTATTGTTTTGTTGCAAATATTTACTCATTTTGAATTTGATGCCTGCAACATGTTTCAAAAAGCTGGGACAGGAGCCTGTTTACCTCTGTGTTACATCACCTTTCCTTTTAACAACACTCAATAAGCATTTGAGAACTGAGGACACTAATTGTTGAAGCTTTGTAGGTGAAATTCTTTCCTATTCTTGCTTGATATACGACCTCAGTTGTTTAACAGTCTGAGGTCTCCGGTGTGTTTTGTTCTTCATAATGCTCTGCACATATTCAATGGGAGACAGGTCTGCATTCAGATGAAGTCTCTTCTATTTCCCCTCCCAGCCAAATCCAAGCTGGTTCCATCCAGTTACCAGCCAGCTTCCAGCCACTCAGAGTTTAAGTGAGGATTTTTTTTTTCTTAATTTCTGTACATAGTGGCTTTTTCTATGTTAACAAAATTTCCATTTAAATATCAGATAAAATCTCCCATTGGAGAAAATTTAAGTGGCTCCATCTGTTAGTTGCTCCAAAACAGAATGTGCCTTCTAGCACTGATGATGCCTTCACAGATGTGCATGTTACCCATGCCATGGGCAGTAACACAGCCCCAAACTTTTCAGATGCTGGCTTTTGAACTTTGTTCTGAAAACAATCTGGATGGTCCTTTTCCTCATTAGCTTGGAGGATCTTTTAACCTGTGGGATGCTCCAATCAGCTGTTTTTTAAACATTCCTCAACTTTCCCAGTCTTTCACTGCCCCGTCCCAGATTTTTTGGAACATATTGCAGGTATTAAATTCAAAATTAGTGAATTATTGCATGAAACAAAAATATTAATCAATTTGAACATTGAATATCTTGCCTTTGTAGTGTATTTAGTTGAATATAGGTCAAAATGGAATTGAAAATGATTGTATTCTATTTTTATTTACACTTTGTACAATGTCCCGACTTCACTGGAATTAGGGTTTGTACATATACTGCCATATTTTCTTATAAAGGACTTATTAGGGTGATGGTGCCTGACCTTTAACTCTCTGAGAAACTCCAAGTTTCTTTGACCACAATGATGGTCCCAAAATCCATAATCGCCCCATCCCTAGTCTCCAGTTCTTGTCTTATTGATCTATCAGTAAAATAAAATTACATCAGTTTGCTATAAAAATGGAGGACACTTTCAGGTAAAGTGGTTTGGAGTGAGTGATGGGGACACAAAAGCACACTTGGAAGTTTTTTGGGTAACAGACACATAAGTAGAAACATTTGCAGGTCATTTCAAAGTCGATTAACCCTATGAGTTTTGTCTGACTGATACAACATCCCTTACCCTCTGAATGAACTCTCACCATCTGGCAGGTAGCACAGGAGTCCCAAAATGCAAACCCCTGTTGATTAAAATTTGAATAGTACTGCATAAAGCTGTACAGAGTGATCCTTTTTCCTTACTTAATAAAAATATCTGATCATTTTCTGCGAGTCTTTTGTGATATAGGTCATGTGAAATGTACATTGTTAACTGATCACATTATTTCATGTTACCTTGGTTACAGACATTTTGTTTGTTTGTATTGTTCTTACATACTGACTCCATTGTAAAGAGAGCTACATGTGTGCAACTGGAGTCTCGAGCAAGGAAGCAAAGTGAGTCATTATATGGTTTTGTACCCTATTGTCTCAATAATTACAATAATGATCCTTGGGCAAGACAATTCACCCAAAGTTGCTCCCACTGCTGCGTCAAGTGTGTGTAAATGGGAATGAAAGCATTTATGGGTAAGCTAAACTGATGGACACAGAAACTCAGATCCATCTGTGAATGAATGTGAGAGTTAATGTGTGTGAATCTGTAGATGTGACCTGATGTGTAAAAGCACTTACAGCTGTCAAAAGACTAGAAAAGTGGGATACAAGCTCAAATCCGTTCACCAGTCCATTTAATGTTTAGTGTAATATCATATTACTTGTTGAAAAAAGCTCAAAAATGGCTGTATTTCTTAAGGAAACTTAAGAAAGCAAAATTCCTGTGCCAAGTTCTTTTCAGCTTCTACAAAGGAGTGATTGAAAGCATCCTGGCTGGGAACATCATAAACTAGCATGGGACGTTCACGGCCCAGGACAGGAAGACTCTGCAAGCATGATATATAGTGCCCAGAATAAATGAGTACACCCCCTATTAAAAGTAATGACTAAAATTTAGCTTTGCTCCCTCCCCTTTGACTGGGGTGTACTCATTTTTGCATCCTGATCTTAAATTGAGAAAAATACGTACTTAAAAAATCTTGTTTGCAATCAATGGCCCACATTTGGGGGAGTATTTTGTGGTATAGTATGCCATAGAAAATGTTGATTTTGAAAGGAAACAAAAGATTTTCTGACAAACCTGAAGGGGTGTACTCATATATACATACATATAAAGTCAGTCTGTACCTATGCACATATCATAATCCAACTGTACATGCACCTGTGCACTTTGTTTCGTCTTTGTTGTTGTTTGTTGTCATTTTGTTTTTTGTTTTTTTTTTATCTTTTACATAATGTACATATTCTATTGATATTCCTTACCTTACTTTTAATTTTTATTTAAAAAGTTTAACTCCTACTTTTCATTTTCCTGCTACTGTTCTGTTTGTGTATGTATATACACTCTGTGTGAATCTAGTCTGAACTAAGGGAGTAAAGTAAACCGGCGTCAAATCCCTTGTATGTCTAACATACCTGATCAATAAAGCTGATTCTGACATGTCATATATATTAATATTTATATGTATATATATATATATATATATATATATATACATATATATCAGTCTTTTGTCAATCATTTTTCTGTCTCAATGTAAAGCACTTTGAACTATAACTGAATTTGTATGAACTGTGCTATATAACTAAAGTTTTGATTGAAGTTTGGTTGAACAGCGTTCATTCAGTGGATATATTCTTCAAAAACAGAGCGGTAACATACTAACTGGCATCACCCCATCTTCTCCCCCTCCCCGTCTGAGGTGTGCTCCAGTCGGCGCACGTTCTGCTACTTCTGAGGCCCTGCAAGTGTAATTACACTCTGACTAATCCCCTAGTTTGCTGGAACCTCTTTCATGCAAGTGTGAAGGGTTTAGAGAAGCGCGTCGTCCCGCGCCCGCCCCAACTCCCCACCCTGCACACAAGCCTGTTTCTCCACAGTGATGGGTGTACCTCTGAAAACCCCATCAGGATTAGAGAGCCCACTCTCTCTGTCTCTCTCTCTCGAGCTAATCTAATCCTCCTACCTTTCCTGCCGGATGTCTCCTGATTGAGGGGAATAGATAAAAGACTCGATGTGATTCCCCGGCTGTGGAAATCACGGCTCTCGCTCCGACTTCCTCTCTAACCGCCCCCCCGCCTCTCTCATGCGACACATTCGCATTCACATCCCTCGTTCCTGGAACTGAGGCTGAACAAAGAGACATGCTTTTAATTTCAAAATGACTAGCCCCAGGCATGCTTTTCTTGTACAGAGTGCTCCAATTTGTTTTGCGCACAGAGCATTGACACGCCGTGTTTGTGTTTGGATGGATGCAAAACATCGACGTGAGGACGTTTCCAGACGATGATGGATGGGAACATGAATACACAAACACACAGCTGTCAAATAAAGCCACGGGCCTCATAGTAATAACTTATTTGTTAATTGATCAGGTATTATACTAATGCTTGCCAACATGACAGCTTAATGCCGGTGCGACTAATACCTCCAACAAACAGCAGCAGCACGATTTAGCTCTGGCTATATTTTGGAGTTCGTTTTCTGTTGACTCGTCTCATTTTTTATTGAACAGGTGGGGTAGTTTCACAGCAGACAGATTAGGTGAGATGCAGGGGAAGACACTCAGGTGTGATTTAACCTCAGGCTGGTAGTGGGACATGTGCCTCTTTGGGGGGGGGGAGTACAAGCACTCACCAAGCCTGGGAACACCACAAGGTTGTTTTTGCTCTTGAAATTGCTGAATATAGATCACAAAGTGAAACATAGAGCGAGGACTTTTAGGAAGCCCCACCGGCTCTGCAGCCTTGTTGAAAATACAGGCAGAGCCACATGATAAGTGAAAGTGTTAGCATGTGGAGAGAGGCTAAGGTAAGGTGGCTGCAGTGCATGGCTCAAATTAATATCAAATTTATGATTGATCATTTTGATGGGTACCCATGTTGAAAAAATCCGGAAACAAACTGAAATGTTAATAAAACAGAGAATCAGTTTGTTAACTTAGATTATAGTTTGTTGATCTGCAATGTAGCTGATGGAATAATGGCTTTTTTTTCACTTAGGAAAAGATTATTCCAATAACTTTAAAAAGTATAGTATTTAAACATGGCTAAATTATTGGCTTACACTGAAAAAAACTCAGATCTAGATCTGAGTGAGAGTATTTGTTTAATTTCAAGACAAAAAAACTCACTAGACTTATTCTAATCTACAATTTCCTTATATGTCTGAATTAAGATCACATTTGAAGATATAAAAGCTAAAAATAAGGTGTGAGCTGCTTATAATAATAAGTAAAATAATCTGCCAATAGGCCAAGACAAATTTAACCTGAGCAGATATTAAACCTTAATTTAAGGCCCTCACTGAGTCAAACTTTCCTTGTTCCCCTGGCAGATATTTTCTCTTAAGTACAAGCAATTCAGTGCCTTATTTTTGCCTTTCATTCCTTAAAGTAAAATATTTATCACGACTGGTTAAGTGAATGTGGATTAGAATAAGTGTTTTGGATATTGTTGACTTTAAGATAGACAAACACACATCCCGAGATCTGAGTTTTTGCAGTGTAGCTTAGTTACTTTGCCAAGTTTTATACAAACTTTCATTTAATGTCAATTTCAACAATCAAAATGACATTTTCAAGTCAATCATCAGTGTTTCCAAATATTTTTTTTTCTTCATTGCAAAGAAGGGCAGCTAGCGAAGCCACTGCTAACTCCTGCTGAATAAGTTTCCTGTGACTTACTTAAAACTATGCAAAGACAGCAGATTTCACCAGATGCAGAGTCAAAAGAGTGGTATAGGAACGAGTCCAAAAACCTAGAGGTGAGTTAGGATTTTAGCACATCTGGTTACCAAGTCCTATCGTCTTTTGGATTCTGAAACATTTTCTCAGATAAATGGCTGAAACGAGGTCCATGGTGAACACAGGCATACAAGATTTTAGTGTTTCCTTGTACAAAATGACTCGCATTGATGTTTCCCCACTTTGAGTTGTAAGGTGTTATTTCATTTTTAAATACATGGTTACTAACAAACTTCAACAAGAAAAACAAAAATGGCCAGCAGTTTGGTTTGGGGTGGGGCATCAACATGGGGAAACAATGCTTTTCAGCCTGCAATACTTTCAAGTGTGGAGTTTAAAACTCTGATGCTAATGCTAACAAGCTTTCACGTCCTTTAAAAACATCACATAAAATTTATTAGGGTGACCATACAACCTCTTTTGTCCGGACATGTTCTCCTTTTTGGTTGTAAAATTATGTCCAGGGGGATTTTATAAAATTCCCTAAAATGTCGGGGTTTTGTTCAGCTTGTTCTACAGATGAAGCGGTCACTGAAAAAGACATACATGATTCAAACCACCGTAACTCCTCAAGAATCCATGCTATCCAAATAACTCAAATGGATTCTGAAAGCTGAGAAGCGGACTGTTCCAGTGATATAAGGAACATTACTGTAAAGGCTGGATTGTCTGAGGGGGAGGGATGGGAGGTGAGCTGACTGACCCGGAGAGCAGAGAGAGGATCCAGAGACAAACATGTGAGCCATTTATCGGTGGTTTATCGGTATTTTATTTGTAAATAATGAAAAAAATACTGTAAATAATGGCATTAGTATCATTCTGGAGTGTTTTCTTGCTGTTCTGTTGCTGTATTGTTGCCTTGTTTTGCCATATTTTTGCCTGGTTCATCTTTTTGTCATCATCTTTTTCATCCGAGTTTAGTATATTATTTAACTCTTATGAAATCCATTAAAAAGACAAAAATAAACAAAGAATAATAATAAAGATAATTGAGCTTCTGTTTTGTCTTCTCAAAAGTGTTGTAAATACTCATTTAGAATTCTTTATAAAGAGGAACCTGTTGAAAATACAGATTTCTTTTTTCCTTTTTTGTAATTACACACTGTTTTTACCTGAAAAAGGGTGCAAATTAATTTACTCAAAGGCCATTTTCCAACAAGTTTATTGACAAAAAAGGCAGAAAAAAAGACCAGGCGGCCATTTATATTCATAGTAGTAAAAGAGTTAATATTTATAATGAAGTGCTGCCCTGGACCACTCGAGATGTTGAGTGTGTGTGCTGCATGAGTCATGACACAACACATGCTGCTGAGCGTCCTCTTTTTGGGTTTTCAGAATATGGTCACCCTAGTATTCATATAATGGATATAAAATACCAGGATTGAATAGCTGTCAACATGTTTTAAAAGATCAGATGTAATGCCACTCTATAACCAAAGTGTTATTTCAGAACGTGGCCATAAGTTGAACTCCTTGATTTCAGCTTCATTGCTGCATTAAGGGGGTTGTTATAGCTGAACTGCTATCTTTTCACCCCTAACAGGCAGTATTTTAGCCTTTTTTTGGGCAAAAACTGCTACTTTTTTGGATGACCACACTTTTCCTTTTAATCCCCAATAGCTTGACTCACCCTTTGTCTCCTTTGTTACTTTAATAGCCATCAGTAAATGATGTTCTTCAGGAGGGTGTAAACATTTGCCTCTTTTTTATGTGCAAGCACAATGCAGACAAGCTGTTGTTGTATTTTGTTATTTGATATCCTCTAAGTCAATCAATATTCATGAGAAATGCCAAAAATGTATGATAGTTATCCACATTATTGTATTTGGATCTGCCATAGAGAACTTGTTCTATAACTCAGCCTTTCTGCAGAGTATGAAGGTGTTGCTGTGGGTTTTTATGTTTGCTGTTCTAAAATTTTCCCACTCATTTGCATAATTTTCAGCCGGTGCCGGGCTTTTATTAGTTCATCTGCATGCTTCCCGGACTGACTGAGGGCCAATATTGCACCTCAATATGCTCCTAAGCTGTCACTCAGGAGACCACCGTGCCCCGCACTCCACAGTTTTCACGGTAATCTACAACCAGCGCTTGAGCCCGGCAATAACATATAAGAGGCACAGATACATCTCACAGAGTCTGGGAGGAAAACAAGATATCAGTGCCAAAGGGCTGAGTGATGGCTCTATCAGACAGCCTCTCTCTTTCTTCCTCTCTGTTTTATCTCCGCTTCTCTCAAACACACTTTTTGTCCTGGCTATGGGTGACAAAATGCAGCATCAAGGTGAGATGAAACCTCCAAATGAACTCAAAAGCATTTTAATTTCCCAGAGTGCAGCAACCGCCTCTTCATGTGCAAAATTTAAGATAGCATGGTCTCTTATGTTCGTTCAATGTATTCATAGCTTTTAGTGAAAATTTAGAAGAAATGAGGGAGAAAAAGCCCCTCGCTGCTCGGACTAATTTGGCGACGCCTCGGGGTGCCAGCCCGGGCTGCTTCACGCTGAGAGGGGTGACTTGTAGTGATTTGGAGGGACTGAAAGTGGAATCCAAGGTGATGTTTGCCAAATTCTCTTTCACCAAGCTGCAACCCTGTATCCTGGCAGACAAAGTGCTCTCCTGTTTCCATCTCCAACACCAGCTGTTCCTGTGGGTATCTGACTTCTCCACTGAGGAAAAATTGCAGGGTCAACGGTGAGTGTTTTAACAGCCTCTCTGCACAAACTGCAGCCTCACAGGCCTTTTGCTGCTGCCGCTGTTGTTGTTTTTTTGTACAGAGGGAATGAGCACGCCCGCTTCTGCGTTATCAAATATGCAGATGACACTCTCCCCTTCCTGCTCGTGTCAAGATCAGGGCCAAGAACAGGAAGAGTTCAAACAACGCAGCCCCTGTCTGCTTCACAGAATTATAAAAACAAGACAATGCTGGTAAATCTTGCAAAAGAACAAGCGGTAAAAAGGAAAATGCCGACAGCTGCGGGAGACACAAAGTGCAACCATAAAGCAGCATGGGTGTTTGATGATGAACTTTCTGAACTGTTCGACTGAATTTGGCAAAAAGAAATCTGAGAAAGAACTTTAATTTGACAACAATTCATTCTTTATCAGAGCCTGGACGGTTAGTAACTTTTTCAAACTCCAGAGGATATAAAAAGTACATATATATACATACAGTGCTTAATATTAGACCACCACCAAATCTAGGGTTTATGCCACAGCTGCCCTAAATAAACAGCACTGATAATTACAAAATCATTTTTATGTTTCTGTAATGGTTAACACACCAGTATGTAGAAGCTCTTTAACAGAAATGAAATTTTTAACGCTGAAATGGAATTATTAAAGTTATCCATGAATTTTCAAATTTGCTGTTATACCAAAAAGGTAAAGCACATCATTACTTCTTGATTAAGATGTCAAATTATAATTTACTTGCATTCCTGAACAGAATGTTTTCCTTCATTAAGTTCTGGCTTCTCAGAGAAGCTCAGTGAGCGGCTAAAACTTGGGTATAACACGGTGAATTCAGTATGAAATTCCTCATTTCTGTTGAAAATGAAAACACTAAATAACAACATTTTCATAATGTGATTATGATTATAATTATCAGTATTTTATTTTATTTTTCCCTATATTGTGTACAACTTTGTTTTCAACTATTATCTCTTCTAGTGCAATTATTATCATGTATTAATACTATTATTATTGAGTTTGTTTTCATGGTCATTATCAAAAGTAAAGATTTCCTTTGTTTATAAGATATTTGTCATCTACTTATCTAACAGCTTCAATTTTCCACTTCCAGACAACTTCAAGCCAACATCCAAGCTCCTGAATCCCTCTGAAAACACACTCATTCATTCATTTGCTGGATGTCTCCCATGAGATGGCGCTTCCCTCACAACATTTCATAGCCTGGACCTTTTCCATGGTTTTCAAAGTAACTGCGAATTCAACAAATTCAAACAAACATGGCCTGAAGTTTACAATTTAAAATATCCAGCGTAGGCAGGCCTCATTATGGACCTGCCATGGATAAGCCAAGACCCTATTGGAGAAACTGAGGAACATTCAAGCTGCATCTGTACCTTGAAATATCTTGTTGGCCCCGATCTTAACATCAATGTGTCCGGGATTACAAGAAGAGACGAAGGACTTTTAGTCACCCTACATCCACACATGAGCTGAGCTTGGAGGATGGATGGATATTTCCTTCAAAATCTGTGTGTAAGTGATTAAAAGTCAAAGCTGGAAACATTGGAGTAAATGTCTCTTCATATTATTTTATTATCAATATTTATACTTTTATATTTTGATGATATGGATCTTTGAGTCTAGAATAACGTGTCTATCTAGCACAACATGAATTGATTTGATTTGGTTTTATCTTCTGTTCAGTTACTTTAAATTTGTTAATTCATTAAAATAAACTATCACCACTTCAATTTGTTAGAAAATTCTTACTTCAGGAGCATTTCTGACCCTTTAAAAATTGAAACCGAATACATCTTAATATACGACATTTTGCTGTGAGTAGAAAAAAAAGGATTTGACAGGATTTCTTCAGAAGAGTTTTGTATCCCTGCGTTTGCTGTTGAACTCCAGCACACAAGGTTGTTAGACTGCAGACGTCACTGAGAGCGTTGTTGAGTATTTAGTCTGGCTGATCTCTGTCAAACTACACTCAACTTCTTGCATTCATAACTCTGTAAGAGGTTCTATCGCCTCGCATTATTGGCAAACAATTAAATGTGTTTGGCTCTGCTTCAGCTGTCAGTAAAACAAATCTTTTCATTCCCATGCTGTTTCTGCTCACTGAACACAAAACAACAACAAGAAGGACCTTCAGAGCAGTCGAACACCTGCACACCCAGCAACACGCCACCAAGACTGAAGCTTCAACAGAATCCACAGATGACAGACAGTCCCAAAAGTCTACTCGCAGAGGAAAAACATCCCGCACAAAGACTTTGAAGGGCGCCCACACGGAGCCGACAAACAGCTCCGCTCACTGTGATGCAGAACTGATTGCTGGGAGGATCCTCCTTAAGGAGTCTTAAAGAGGCTGTTGACTTCTGAACCTGAACCTCTTCCCTCCGCCGCACTTTACAGGAAGCAATTGTCACACCTCTTTAACATGCAATCTAGTTCAATCTGTTTGACAGTTTGTACAAAACAATTAGTCCTGGGTTAATGTGGGTCACTGTTGTTCATGCAAGACTTCATTCGCCACTCCAGCTCCTTTTGACTGTCAGCGATTTTGTGTTTAAAAAAAATCATTAAACTTTGTTGCTCTGGTGGTGTTACAGTTAAGACAAGAGCACATTTTAGGATCTTAAACTCCTTTGTGCTGATAGATTGTTAGCCCATGAGAGGAGAGAAATCAATACCATAGCCTGTGCTAATCTACAATAATGCTGGGGAGTTGATCCAGTTTTCAAGATTTATCAAAATGTTCAAATCAGAATCAGAAGTACTTTATTAATCCTCAAAGGAAATTGTTTTTTTTCAGTTGCTCTTATACACAGCATAGCAGTAGGAATATCAAATAAAGACATTAAAATGGGTCAGAGCATTAAAGATTAAGTAAGCAGGGTTGCATCATGCAGAATCTTTAAGCTTTGTCAACTTCCTTGTGAAGGAAAAATTAAAATCAAGTATAAACAAGGCCAAGGACTTTACACTATTAACATTAACAATATTTACAATATGATAATAAATATGACAACACTGTTTGACCACAATAGGCAAAGCTCATGAGATGGGGGGGCACGCAAATTCCTAAACTAAGTTAACAAAAATACACATTTATTGACAGAAAATTTAGTGTGAAAGCGAATGTTTGCAGTTTCAAACCCAGTTTTCCGATTATGATACAGAACTCTTCTAATAATATTACAATTTTTGCAGAGGTCGACTGATCTCTAGCTCTCAATTTATGGACCATGTATTGATCGCCATTCAAGGACTAGACCAAAAGTTTGGACGGCAAGATTTAACTCCAGGAATATGCTGATCGAAGTTCAGCTAGGAAGTTCAATTTTAGCCTGAGGCAGGCACCGGTTTTATTGAGTTTATTTCACTAAATCACATCTGGAGGGGCCCCTACTTGGTTCTTCAGGGGCCCGGCCATGTCTGTGTGCAGCCCCAGTTATACATGAGCAATATTTGCAGGAGGTACTGTGTATTTAAACAGACTACAGATCCTCTGGTTCTTCTCTTTTAGTCGTTCCATAAAGCAGAACAGAAGAGATCTTTAAATGCAATCAAAACCTAATTTATTCAGTCTGGCTTTTCTGTAGATCTTTATAATTTTAATGGCTTATTTCTAACTCTCCTTTTACCTTATTCTCCTGTTAAATTGAATTTTTTAACATTTAATCATTCTTTAGTATCTATTTGTATTATCATGATAATTTAGTTTTTACCTTGTTACATATATCATTTTAGATTCATCATTTTTACAATCATCTTTTACCAGGATTTTTTCAGGAGTTTTAAGCCTTGTATTATTTCTTTTCTTTTTTCTTTTTTTTTTTTTTGCTTTGCCCTTTCTCTTGTTTCTCTTCTTGTATTGTTTTATTTACTTTAGCTATTTTGGTCTCCAAACCCATCTTGCCCTCAGGGTCGTGGAGGTATGGAGCATATCCCAGCTGACATTGGGTAAGAGGCGGGATACACCCTGAACCTGTCGTCAGCCAATCCCAGGGCCATATAGAGAGACAAACAACCATTTGTGCTCACTCTCATACCTAAGAGCAATTCAGAGTCACCAATTAAGCCAATGAGCATGCTTTTGGTCTGTGGGAGGAAGCCAGAGTGACCGGAGAGAACCCATGCATGCACAGGGATAACATGCAAACTCTGCACAGAAAGGCCTGGACTGACATGGGCTTTGAACCAGCAACCTTCTTGCTGTGAGGCATGTGCACTACTTGCTGCGCCACCATGCCGCCCAGCTTGACATCCACCTTGTATTATGACTGTTACAGTGGAACAGTGCTGATTAAATTATAAATTAAGTTTACTGACTCATCATTTTCAAGTTGATTTTAGGAACTGTAGGAAATACTGGATAAAGAGTTGCTCAAACTGTCTTTACTTTTTGTTCATCCATCCACTCATTATCTGTATCGCTTATGTCTCTCAGGTTTGGGGGGGGGGGGCTAGATCCTACCCCAGCTGACACTGGGTGAGAGGGGTGCACCCGAGACTGATGTCCAGCCAATCACAAAGTTAATACGAAGAGACAAACAACCATTCACATTACGCTCACACTGCCCCATAGGGCTTTTAGGAGTAACCAATTAACCTAACAAGCATGTTCTTGGGCTGTGGGAGGATGTGGGAGTGCCTGGAGAAAACCCACCGGGAGAGCACACAGAAAGACCCCGTCTGAGCAGGGAATCCATCCACTCTGCAGCCCTTTGCTCCATCCTGAGAGCTCCATTAACTTTTGACTAGTTAGTTTGACAGAATTTTGACTGGAGTTTGGCAGGATCTGAAATTAACTGCCTGCAGACATGATCAATTTTAATGCTGACAGTCCATTCAATAATGGAGATTTCATCATTTTAAAACCCATTGTTGTTCAATAATTGAAAACATAGACATATTGAGAATGCTTTTGTATAATTTAGACAGTTGGAAGTGTCTGAAATTTTTGGTAATACTAACAAAATATTAAAAAACATTGGTTGTGAAAGGCCAGTACTTTTTAAAGAGATATCTTTCCCCTTAACAGCTCCAACTTTTCCAAAAGTAAAAAATGTTTCTCTGTAATTTGGACTTTGATTTAATTTTTCTAGTTAAAACTATAACAGCACATCATATGTTTTTGTACTCTGTTAGTGATTAAATAATTAAGATTCTATCAACTTGAAAGCGGTGCTCAATTATGGCGAAATACATAACTGCAATTATTCGAAACAATTATTGTGATTGTGATAATAAAACAAGATTACTTACTGCATTAACAACAAGCACCCCATGCCAACAAGCACCACCTCATTAAACTTCAACTATCTTTCCATCCATCCATCCATTATCTATATCGCTTAACCCTTTTGGGGTCACGGGGGGCTGAAGCCTATCCCAGGCAACCTTTCACACTCACACTGATACATTTGAGTATTTAATGATGAATAATAAAACATGACTAAAAGCCAGGTTACTCTTTAAATATGTATCTACAACTTTTTTCCAAGGAACACATTTAAGCTTAAAAAGTCTTTTTTCTTTTGCTTTTTTTATTCCTTAATTTTAGAAATTGGAATAAGTAATAATATTCCACGTGCTTTGTTAGAAATGCAACAACTACAGGAGCAACACAGCAGAGCACTCCAATTCAAGTATGAGCTTTCTTAACATGCAGGAACATAAGTGACGCTGTGTCTGGAGAAAAATAAGATCATATCCTCTCTTTCACATTTTTGAAAACAACTGTAAAGTCTTAGCATTCTTATGAGTCTTTTCGAGTTTGCCTTTAAAAAGTCTCCAGACCAAATTTCAGTCAAACATTTGGTCTCCATGTCTCTCCATATGCTTCTGCAGCTCATTTTATTTTGAGAAAAGTTTGGGGATATGTCCTTTATCTGGGTTAGCATGTGGTAACTTCCTGTCATTGGTACAAAGGTCCAGACCTTAGAAAATAACGAAGTCACACTGGGCACGAGCTGAACCATGGTACAGTTTGGTCTGACTGGGGCCATCTCTTGAAGCCGAATCAAATTTCGGCTGTTTAGACCATGGTCTGAGGTGGTTTCAAACCTGCCATTTTGGTCCATATCCAAGAGAAAAGTTAAAAAGTCTGGATCGAACAAAGTAGGTGTGAAAGCACCCTTTAAGTAAGATTGCAGCTGCCACACCATTTGAGAACCACTGCTCTAACCCTTAACTTAATCATTCCTTCATGTTGCTCATGTTTGTTGCGCAATTAAGATATGATTCAAGAGCTTATTTACTATCTTTGATAGCTAAAATAGTAATGTCATACTATTTGGTTGAAATGACTTTTATTTAGAGGACATTATTTATTTCCTGTCTAATTTATTTATTTTTATTACAGTTTTTACAGTCTATACATTGTCTTATTTTTACCTCACTTGCTTTTATCTTTTTTCTTATCTTGTTTAATCTTGCTCTATGATTTGTATATGTACGTTACTTATAATGTTTGGACATCTCCCTCTGTCCCATGCTTAAATATGTTTCCTTGACAGATTGATTGACTATTACTTATGCTGTTGACTGACTGTATGCATGAATGTACACTGGAAAGCTACAAATGAATTCCCCTTGTGGGATCTATAAAGTTGTCTGAACTGAACTGGACTGAATTTTAATTGGTATTTTACCAAAATCAAATTAAACTTCATGATTGTGTTACTGTTTAAACCATTTGTTAAATCTTTACAGAAAATCTTACAGAAATATATACATAACATGTATTCCCATGCAGCTAAAAAAATGAGCATGATATCTGGTCTCTGTCACCCTGATGTATACTGTCATATAGTAGGCAGAGAACCTGCGGTGACTATAGAAGCCAAGTTCCTCCCCTGCAGAGTCCAGCGTGAAGAGAACACACAGCGTGGGCACACTCAGGTAAACAGACTCCATTTGAAAGAAAAATAATGGATTTAAATGACCTTGCACACAAACCTCCTCTCTCTTCTCACTTTGTTTGTTGTTTCTGATACAAGTTTATCTGTTTTTTTTTATCTCTTTCTGTGTGCACTCCTCTTCAGCCGCTCTTCATGAATGCTGCTCATTGAACCACAATGAATGCAAGCACCCACTGCAGCAGTGGCACAAGTGTAATCTCTGATGCTAAAACCACAAAACAGCTGCAAACTGAAAAGTTACTTAGGTTGAAGCAAAAAAGAGATTTACCAACATGAAGAGGAATGAACTCAGTGTCTTTGAATGAAGCAACAGAGCGGATGAGAATGAAATGATTATGAAAACTCAACACTGCCCTAATTTGTTATGTAATAGTAAGGGGCTCAAGGCTTTCAAGACTTTACACATCATTTTATTTTGGGAAGTCATTTACATATGAGGGGCTTTCCATCCTGAGTGTTAGTGAATGTTACAACATGCTAACCATGCAGATCCAAGCCCCAATCTAGGTTGTGCTCAGTCTGCAGCAGCACGGCCCAGTCAGAGTCTTTTAAAGCAGGAAGAGGTGGGAGCTCCAAGTGAGACAACAGGAAGTGACTTGTGCAGGGTTTAGCATAGTTGCTAACAGCCTCTGTGAGTTTTACCAGATCTGGATTTCTTTATAAAATGAAAAACAAACAACACTGAAAGCATTTTTCAATAGAGAGGATATTTTCGCTTCACTTCTGGCATGTTTTGGTGAGAATTTGCAGTAAGATTTAGCTTCTGTTTTGTACCTTCACAATGACAGTCGCACCTACTACATTATCTGATGGCCTATTATGAATGTGACTGACACAACAACGGATCATTCCCAAATACTCTCTATGGGCTGTTACCCAGATGGCCTTGTGAAATATATTGAACAGCCCATCTGGTGTGTCAGGTTAAGAAGCAAAGCAAACACAAGTGTTGTATGAACAATATAAATGTTCTGAAGCCAAGATCACCTCTGCTTTTGACAAAAGAGGGCCATAAAGATCATAGACCGTATAAAAGATGGACGTGGTCTTACTGATGTCACCCACTGGTTTCTGCAGCACAGTTTTAAAGCTATGGTGCTGGCTATATTAAAGGTGCTTCCTTTCCATCTTTGAGGGGGAAGCTGCCTTAAACAGCCAATTTTGTTCAATTTAACCGATTCAATGTTATAACTTTTTTTTTTCTTCTAAAAGCGAGGTAACACTGCAAGTGCAGAAAGGAGATGTCCATTAAACTTGTAAATGTCTAGGTTGTTTGTTATTTCACTGAAGGTGTGGCATGGCACCAGGGACAGGGGGATATGTCCCCCTCAGATTCACAGTGACACTGATTCGTCCCCCCAACATGTGTTTTCAGGCTCCAAAAATGTTGGTTTCATGTAGACAAACACCGATATTGTAAAAAAAACTTAGGTGGATACCAGTGTTTATGTTGACAGCACTTTTAATTTAGTTGTAGTGATAGTCTTTGCCTAAAATATCGCTTAGTTTTCATCATAATTTAGTCGTCTAAATTGTTTTAATTTTAGTCTACTTTAGTTGATGAAATTTCACAACATGTTAGTCCAAGTAATCTACTGTAAATTTAGTGGACTAAAATATGAAGTGTAAAGGGTAAGGCATTTTTTATGTTTCCTTGAATCTCTGAAGTCATGTTTTACACTTGGATAAAATTAAACATCTAATAACCCTTTATTGAATGCTAGTAAAGTTTGAATGTATAAATGAACAGAAACAAATTGAACTTTTGCGTGAAATGCCTGGCAGAGCATCTCAGTCACAATACCAGAATTGACAACAAACAGTGAACCTGCTCTACATGAATATATCAATTCATATAGAGTAGCTCTGATTGGATCGCTCCACAACTTATCTCACCACCACCAAGCTAAAGCAGTTGTGATTGGATGTCTCTCTTAACTCATCCAACCTTTCCACACGACCAAAGTCGCTGTAACAGGATATATAATCCCAACTTGTCCCTACTTTCTACATGACCAAATTAGGTCTGATTGGATTAAGTCTCTGTCAAACATTTTAGTGTAGTTTTTATTTGAAAACATCAGTGATTTTAGTTTTAGTTTTTGTCCATGTGCACTTCTTTTCATTAGTTACTGTTTAGTTTTTGTCAGGGTAAAAAAAAGTTGTTGATGAAAACTATCACAAAAATAATTAGTCAACAAAATTAACACTGGCGGATACTCCTAAACTCATGTCTGTGTGGATGGCCCCTCAGTCAATTTATGAAACAAACAAATAAACAAAACAATTTCCAATTAGCAAATAGTTCTACGTATTAAATTTTTCTGTGTTTTGCCCAAGAGCACATCAACATGTGGCAGCTGATGTTGGGCTTGAACCCTATTCTTACATTGGATGGTAGATCGTGGAACAAATCTAAGCCACAATTGCACGTAATGGTTATTTTTGGGAAAAATGGTTTAATTCGTCCTGAAAGCAGGGAACCAGGGCGCTCTGTGGAGTGGGTTTAACATCACTGAAAGTTCTTGTGAAGTCAGTTTGATTTTCAAAGTACTATTTTGAGGTGAGGAGTTTCACATTGTTGCTTTAACTTCCTCACAGTTACCGACTTTATTAAGCAGGAGGCAACTACTGTGCAGCAAACCAGCAAACAGATCTAATAACCAATTCTCAGATCACTGATTTCTCTCCCATGTTGATATTTTAGTGACAAGTTGTAGAAATAAAGGTGCATGGGTAGTTGGAGCCACTCTGCAGAGTTTCATTTACTGCTATGCGCCGTTGCCTTTGTGTAAACACGGACTCTCGGGCTAATGTGTGTGTGTAAATACATGAACAAATACAGCTGGGCGACGGTCAATGCCGCATTAATTATATATGCCCGGTGTGATGCGTCTTCATAGGCTGTATTGATGCAGCTCCGCGCAGCAGATGGATGGTCTAGATTGAGGATCAGAGGTGAAGCTAGCAGAGGAGATGGGGGTGGAGGGAGATTGGTGGAGCAGATGATAGGTGGGTGTTGGAAGATAGTGAGAAGCACTGGGGGAGCATCTGTTCAGATCAACTGAGTGCACTGCAAGGAAGACAAAAAATGCTCAAAATTTCAGGAAATGCTTAAAAAAAAACCCAGCAGGCACTTCTTTTTGTTCTGGTTCTCCGCCAACTTTTGCCCGCTGAAGGAGCACAACCTCACCAAGCACAGCACCCACGCCCACTTCCTCTCTGTCTGTGGGGATTTCTGAATGACAGCTTCGCCACAGAGAGATGATCGACAGGCGGAGATGGGATTTCTTGAACTCTCAGCTCGGCGGCAAATGAAGCGGGAAAGGCGGTAACACGTGAAAGCCTGATTGTGTTTGGTGTTTTGCAGGCACTTCCCACCATTTAGCCACATGAGAACACATCAGCATCCTGCTAAAGGTGCCCCCGTGACAGGCTGACAGGTAATGAAGTGCTTAGCAACCATGCGTTAAGCAACAACAGCTGGAAGACGCTGCTCAGAATGTAACTTGGCTGTGTCATGTCATGTTATTCACCTTATTCGAACGGCGCCCAGCTTTCTCTGACATCACACTCAGATGTGAAACTGTCTGTCCTGAGCTGCAGTGATGAATTCTGGGTTTGAAAATAAACTTAGAAAACCTTCCTTACTTCATCTTTGAGCCTCTTTTCCACTGATCAACAACTAATTTTTCAATAGTCAGTAAAAATGACAAATTAGATGGTGGAGGAGATGTAGCATTTAACATTGACTCAGACTCAAAACTGAAATTCAAATATCTTGAGGAACAATCAGCCAAAATAAAAACACAAGTGTCAAATAAAGTAATATTTCAGCTTATCTGCTAGCAAAATATTAGCTACCAACAGTAAAGTCACGACAGTAAAATAAAGTAGCTACAACTACTACCAGACTAAAGATAAACAGTATTTGTAGTTTATCTGTCGGTGTCTTGCGTGTTTTCGTTTATATACTTTGCTGGACACGTGTACTGAAGGACACCACTAGAGGGCGCCAAAGGCCTCAGGCAGTTTGTAACTACCTGTTGTGTTAGAAGTAAACTGCAAACATGTTGGTAACTCTGAGAGTAAAAGTAAAAAATAAACACCAAATATCAACATCATCATTCATTTGTTGAAGTTTGATGACCAGTAGTCAGGCCTCACCATCAGCACCGTCTACTCTCCATCTCTATGATGTTTTCCTTCCTGCGCTGTCAGAACTGTGTCTACGTTATGGTCTAGTGGATAGTGTTAACTGATTACTTGCTGCTGACTGTGCTGGTAGATGTCATAGTCAATGCTTTTGTGAAAATAGAGGGAGTACCCTCTGCTGTGACTGATTGACTCCCCTTGTCATCCTGCAGAGGACATACTTCCTTCCCAAAGCTGCTGCATTTTTGCTTTTATCCTCTGCCCCTGACACTCACTGGTGTAAAACAAACCACCTCCATGTCACCCTTTGGGGCTAAAATAAGCACATTTGCCACCACAAAAGTGTAAAGCCTTTAGATAGCATATTTAGTACCTATATTTAAAAAAAAAAACAAGCACTGAGTTAGGGGTGGGCAGAAATATCTATTCATCGATGCATTGCAATTAATCCCCTCCCAATTCGATTCATTAAATCTTCTGAATCAATTCACCTCCTGGCCAGTGGGGGGCGCTGTGCACTTTTTCAGTGTTTATTCAGCTGTCGCCAGTAGCAGAAGAAGACATGCTTGCAGAGTGATAGGATTGAGAGCCGAACATGAGAGTGATTTAACGGCTGTTTATCAGTATTTTCTGTGAAAATAATGTAAAATATTAAAAACAAAAGCATTAGTATCATTCTGGAGTGTTTTCTTTTTGTTCTTTTGCTGCATTTTTCTGTGTTTTGCCGTATTTCTGATGCATTTCCCAGTGTTTTACCATCTTTTTTTGTCATTTATCGTCTTTTTGATCATAGGTCTTTTTTTATGGATTTCATAAATCGTAATTTTAGAAATACTGGAGGAAGAAATGTTGAGATCTCTGTCTTCAGCTTGACAGGAACTGGTTCAGGGACTACCATCAGTAATAAAATGCCTAGACATGGTCTAATAAAACAAGCTGTAACATGGACACTAAATGCTGTAGTCAAACAAAAATGTTTGAGTTTATGTAAAATAGGCGAAGTTTATTTTTGGTCATCTCAGAAAATTTCTACATGTTCATTTACAATTGTTTATGAAGAAAATCCTGTTAAAAATCCAAATCCGTTTTAATTCTTTTCTTGTAATTACGCACTGTTTTAAGCATTTATCACATAATAATGACAAATACTTGCAAGAATTGTTTACTTTTATTTCTTGTAAAAAAGGGTGAAAAATGTATTCAAAGGACAATTCCTGACACATTTATTGACAAAAAAGACCAGGTGGACATTATAATTACAGTGTTAACTGTCATGTTTTTACTTTTGTACTCCATATGCACAAATAAGTTATTACTGTGCAAATTTTTATTTTCAGAAGTTTACTCAAAAATATCAAAAATCAAACACTTCAAATTAAACATATTACTGTAACAATAGAATATTAGTCCATCAAATTAGAATTTTCCTTTAAATAAATGTGTGTCTGATCTGTGAGCATCTCTGCTTGTATTTAGTTTCCTAAAGAGCCTCGCAGGAATTGTCGGCTAAAATACAAAAACCATCAGACAACAAAACAGCACTTTAGCTCTAAACTCTGTGAGAAAAATTGGAGAAAATGCCCAGCATGTGAGTCTGCTGAATGCTAAAAGCTTGTGAAACTGCAGGATTAAATTCAATGTGATAGCCAAGTGAGGTAAGATTACATATTATTATTTAAAATCACATCCCTGCTTTCCTCCAAGGGGCTTCTCTCCTTCCTCAGGCGAGTCTAACAGTGACTTCAGTCGGTCTGTAGAAATGTCAGAGGCTCTAAATCCACCCTTCTAACTTGTAATTTTCCTTTGCTTAGAGGAGTCACACAAGCAACGCGATTCTCCTCAGCCTCTCAGACTCTTAAAAACAGTGTGGCCTCAACAGAAAAAGGGATGCCAGAGCGCTTTGTTCAAATATTGATGCCAACCTCTCTCATCTGTCATCTCAGGACACAACAGGCCGGCTCAAACACACACAGAGACACACACGGACAAACACACGCATTTATGATGTGTGAGAACCAGCAGAGAACTCCCATGAAAAGACAAAACCAGTGCAATCACAAAAAGAAAGAAAGCTCTTTGCTCCAATCAAGTCTTTTACACCAAAAAAAGATTTCACCATCAGACAAAGACAGGCGCTTTGCTCAGGCCTCGAGATACTGCAATTTACCATAAGACTTTCACACTTATTTGTGCAATTTATACAGTGTCTTCAGAATTTGCTCAACATTTTACAATCACCTGCCACTTTATTAGGTACGTCCAATGGCTGGTCAACACATATAGCTATTCAGTCAATCACATGGCAGCAACTCTATGCATTTGTAGGCATTCTCAAGAAGAAGCTGACTTTTCTGTCAGGGGGTGAAGATCAGCACAGTGGTCTAATCCCGACTATCCCTCTCAGTTCAGATCAGACCAGCATGGAGGAGCTCAGCACCACACTGGTCTAAGACAAAGGGTCCATCGCAATTCTACCCCTTAGCCCTTGTCTTACCCCTTACCCCTTTGTTTTGCGCAGTCACGTCTAGTGAAGGGATGTCCCAATTCTCCGTAGGGCTAAGCGGAAGGGCTAAGACGAAGGCTACACAGCCCTTGAAACGAGGACAGACCGGGATCTCACTTGAAAGGAAGGGGTATGAGAATTTCCCATAATACACCACACCCACTGACAAGAAGGCAGAGCGGAGACCGAAGGAAACGCATAATCATAAGTAATTATTAAATCATCAAGTAAATATTAATCATGCTTTGAATTGTTGGTCGTATTTTAAAATTTCTCCTTATAACGAGCTAGCTTTCACAGCTTTAGCTATGGCTATTGTCGCATCTGCCTACGACACAGCCAGCGAGCAGCTCTGGGTGATGACGTAGCGGGAATCAAGTGGTGCCTTGTTTCTCAGGAGCGTGTTTTCACCCCTTCCCCTTGGCCCTCAAAACAGAGGGCTAAGGGGAAGGGGTAGACGAAGGGGTAAGACTAAGGGGAAGGGCTAAGGGGTAGAATTGGGATTCACCCTTAGTATAAGATGTACTTAGTCTTTTCTTTATACTTTTCAGTATATGCCAAGTATACTTCACTTTGTATAAAGAGTCTGATTTAGATGCTGAAGCTGGTGAAGTTTCTGTTTCACAGCTAATCAAAATCACACTTTGTTTACATGCTAAGTGCTAAAGGGGAAACAGCCGTGTACTCATCTTAGCCTAAGACATTTTAACAACACCACCTCTTTTACACCTCAGTTATTTTTCCCTGTGTTCATTTGATGCAGGTTTCCTCATACAATACAGTAAAAAATCCAGGATGTTTTTCTTTATCTGCAAAGCCGGGCTGCACACTCGCACACACAGGAGCGGATCAGTGAGACCAGAACCTTATCTGCTGGACAGCAGCCTCAGCACAGCAGCAGGGGGTGATGAGTCTTACTTAAGCACACCTGCATGCTGGAATATAACAGATGTGTAAGCACTTCTCCCATCAACATGTTAGCCTGCACGTTTTTGAGGAATGGGACCAAACTGTGGGTGTTGGGAGGGAATTACAACCAGCTTTAGGACTTTTTTAAAGGAGATGACAATACGGATCTACAGGCACAAACAAATGGGAAAAAAACAGAACTGATTATTCCTCGTCTTCTCTGTTTGAACATTTGTAATTCCTGTCTTTTCGTTCTTGTTGTGTTTTGTACTTCTCTCTGCAGACTGAAGATGTAAGTGGAAGAGACAAAGAGAGGCACAGAGAGAAAGTAGTCCATGCAACATGTGCCTAAACCAGAAGGCACAGAAAGGAGTAGAAATTTAGGACAGCTGCAAATCTTAATCATGCACACCAGGATCATTAATTTCTTAAATAGCCTTGAGAAACTAAAGTGATGGAGTAATGTCATTAAGTTAAGTTCAAGTTTGCAACATGTGTAAGTGCTGGGACTCTGACAATCATTTTATTTCATCCTCTCTTAATGAGACGCCAAAATATTTATCAATTTCTGATTCAGGATAAATAATATGGGCTAAATATGCGCCTATTCTGCTACCCTTTAACAACATCCAATATTATGTTCCAAATTTTTGAGCCAAGGTAACACAAAGGTGAGGCCAGGTCAGATTTGGGAGCACATGCCAGGTCGGCACTTCGCCGTTAATCCTTCCTGACGACTGGCCTGCACCACCAGTAATGGAGATCCCACTTTATACATAAGTGTTCACGTGTGATGCAGTTTAAGGGCACTAGAGTGCAAACCCAATGCCCTGAGGCTCTGGAAGCAAGGGAACCAACACCTTCAGTTGCTTTAGCAACTGCTGCAACCCGGGGCAGTGCCCCAGGAAGTCAGCCTGCATCTCCGCAGTGACCAAATAAACTTCCAAGAATGGTTCTATTGAGACTTGAACCGATATCTCTGATCCAAAGAAAAAAAGCTACACTGAGCAACAAAACAAAACAAGAAAACTTCAAGATAAACAAATAGCTAAACCAACCAATTTTGCTACTATCAACCAGAAAAACTGGAAAACTAGGTAGAGCTAGAGAAAGCCTGACTGCAAGTCATGTGGGTTGCTACAGAAAATAAATAAATCAAAATGTTAAATTCAAAGTAATTCTCTGAATATCATAGAAATTACACAGTTAGGTTGACAATATATGGATGAAGAATGAAATGTCTGGAGCAGTGAGGCCCTCCTTCCAACAGAGGGCGCTCCCAACCATCCATTGCTCTCTTGACCTCAACAGAAGGAAGTGCACCTAAAGAAAATTAAGGATGGGTAAAGTCACTCCATGACAGCACTTTGGGCACCACACCACCAATGGCAAAACAATCAAAACAGTATAGTGTGGATGGTTGTTCATCATGAAACTGGGATCCACATTCAAGATTTCCTACTGCTAAACAGAGTTTTTTTCTTGCTGCCATGACAGACTCATGTTGGGTTATAATGTATGTATGTGCATATACGTATATGTATCCCTCCTTTGTCCCTCAGGCCATCAGACTGTACAACTAATCACTAGGGGGGATGAGGAGTAACAGGAAGATGAGGACGGGAAGGAGCAGTAGACAGCCAGTAGCCATTTATTTTTATTTAATTTTAATTTTAATTTTAATTTTAATTTTGATTTTGATTTTATTTTATTTATATTTATATACATTTATTTATATTTTTGTTTAGATCAATCTTTTCTTTTTGTATATATCTTTTTATCTGTAATAATATACTGCTACTGAATCTAAATTTCCCTATGGGAGTTTTTTTCCCAAGGGGATTCATAAAGTACTATCTTTTCTAATCTAATCTAATATGTGTATTTTGTATTTATGCATGTATCTGTGCAGATATATGGATCCATAAATTGAAGACTTTGTCTTCAGCCTGCTCTATTCTAAAGTGTCTTGAGATAACACTTGTTATGAATTGGTGCTATACCAATAAAGATTGATTAAAACAGGACAGGGCTGTGTGTTGAATATGTGCGAAGCAGCTGGCCAACTCCTCATCTAGAACAAAATCTGCAGGCCCATTTGTCAACCTTCTACTCATGCCTGGATAAGTGCTCAGCCCCATGCGATTGTGTCGTCCTCAGCAAGACCCCCATCAGAGGTGCTGAAAAAGGCCATCACGGACAAGACTGCAAAATTCATATGCAATGACATGCAGTCCTCCAGTGTGGCCTTGGAAGAAGTAAAAAGTAAAATGGTGTAAAACAGTAATAAAGAAACAGGGTTATCTTCAGGCACAGTTGCCTGAGTCAAGGATTCATATAAGAAGTCTTTATACAGTCAGTACATAATTAAAGAATAACATTAAAATGAGGAAAATGCCAACCGGTTTCAACCTTTTCATCAGGGCATGGTGAGTTTGTGGTGAGGGCTGTTTTAAAGTAAAATCATGTAATTGAAATGGGGGTTGGGGAAAACCAGACTGCCCAGAGAAAGCCCCTGCAGACATGGGAGAACATGCAAACTCTATACAGAAAGGCACTGACCAACATGGGAGATAAAACCAGCAATGTTCTTGCTGTGAGGCATGTGCAATAACCTGCTGCGCCAACCTGTCACCAAAATACAACTTAAACTATATCAAAGAATGGTTAAAAAATTGCAAACAGTTCTCCTGACACTTCCAATTACCAGATCTGCCAACTTGTTCACCCACTGCCAACATATGCAAAATTAAGTGTGCAGTAAATTTAAAATACTCATCTTTATGCTTGAAAATATTTTGAATGCATATCACACATTCAATGCTCACCCATAATTACTCAATCTTGAGGAACCTTGAAGCACAAGGCCCCAGGCAATCTCCTACATTTGCCTGATGCTTAAACCATCTCTTTACATGCATATAAACAGCGCTGTGATCATGTTCAGACACTATTTAAAAAATGTTGTTAGTTAAATATGGCATGTGGGAATTCATCAGCAGTGAGTGCAGTATTTTCTGTATGTAGCTGGTATTTCAATCAAGCACTTTATAGGTATGTGAATATGTAATCATGTAAGTGTTGATCTGCAAATGCTCCAAGAATTGTTGCATTATTGATACGCCATTGCTGTTGAAAATCTGATTTGTCAAGGCCTCCTGGTGTCTAAATGGTTAATAAATGTATCATTAAACTGGTATGTCCCTGATTCGACCTCTGCTGTTGTCACATCTCTCTCTCTCTGTGTTTTATGCCCACCTCTACACAAGCTGCCCTCCAATAAAGGCTCCAATAAATGTCTCCTTGATACAGAAGTGAGGCTTAATGATGGATCGTGTTGCATCTGTACAACCCAGAGCATCATCATGTATCTTTGATGGATGTTCATTTTTAAGAGAATGTCAACTGTGAATAAAACACAGCTCAAGTTTGATGTTGTATTTTTTCCAAATACCGAAAAAAAATACTTGAAGTTGTGTAGTCGGGAGTACTCAGAGTCCCTCCTCGATCCTCCTCTCATCCTTCTCTGCATGTGGCTGACAACCAACAACCTCCACCAAGAATCCGCCTGGTATGATGCATGAGAGGAAAAGAGTCAGTGGCAAAAAAAGAAATAAAAAAGTTTAAGGATTGTGAGGAGATCAGATGAGTGTTTGATCAGCTTGGATCTCTTATGTGTCATATTTGAAAGCAGCAATGTTGAGGTAACGATGCAGCAACACCCACAGTCTTACAGCAGAACCATCAACTAGGAGCATAAGAAACAAACTATATGAGATATTATTGATTACAAACTCTGAATCTTGACAGAGTTTTTATATCTAAAATATTTTTAAGGAGCGTAGAAGTGCTTTAGCATGCTGTGTGATGTTTGTACTTCTGCTTATGTAACAGTGAAGCTATGATGGACAAAACTAACAAGAATTTCCACATACTCATTCCTATACTCAGACTTGTTCTCACATAAAGTTTGTAAAAAAAGATTGCTGAATAGACTACAGAGGTGCCTGCTTCATACAACACTGTAACAAGGCAAGCCTGAAAATGATGTTGGACCAGACCTTGAGTTATAGTTTAAAGAGTGACCTTGAGCCATCTGTACCAGAGCTATCATTGCTAAAATAGATGTTGAAAGAGTCGAAGGTAATGCCTTTCAAATGCCTCTTTTTTATTATTTCTTTAAAAAATCGACACCAGTTTACACGGCCGACAGTTGAACAGCAACAATACTCAGGCGTAGGCTGTGTCGTGAAAGTGATGATGACACTAAGGTAGGGTGACCATATTCTGAAAACCCAAAAAGATTTTCAGAATATGGTCACCCATATTCATATGCATGCCTCTCAATATCTTGACAGGTAGGTACACTGGAATAATGCCAGTGGTCCAGTGCAGCGCTTTTTTACAAATACTAACCCTTTCACTACTATGACTATAAATGGCTGCCTAGTCTTTTTTGCCTTTTTTGTCAATAAATGTGTCGGAAAATGCCCTTTGAGTAAATTATTTTGCACCTTTTTTCAGATAAAAATAAAACTTTCTGTCAAGTATTTGTCATTATTAAGATGTAAATGCTTAAAATAGTGTGCAACTACAACAATTCTAAATGAGTATGTACAACACTTTTGAGAAGACAAAACCAAACTCAACCTATTTTAAATTATTTATTCTGACAAAAACAACAACAACAACAACAACAATAATAATAATAATTATTATTATTATCTTAAACTGCGTCTTAAACTGCTCTATGTTTGGACATTGTTTCAGTTCACACTCAGACCGTTCCGTTGTTTGGCAGCCAATCAGCAAAGAGCTCATTATCATAGCCTTCTGTAGCCTCCCTGCCCCCACAGATCAGAGTGTTTCCAAAGAGGAGGGAAAAGGGGTTGCATCTGATCCTCTACAGAGGTCAAAGTTTTCATATTTTTATTCAACTTAAACAAATCTTTGCCTAAAAGACACCCAGGACATGATGCAAATGGTCGAACACACCAGGACATGTGAACCCTTTAAAAGCCCTTTCTACCCCACTCTGATGCTCGGTAGTAGACTGTCTCTATCACGTCTACATACCCACTGAGTTGCTACCATGAGATTGGTTGATCAGGTATGTGCTTTTATGTGCAGTTGAGCCTATTAAAGTGGAAACCAGGCATATGTTATTACTATGAAAATATTTCTATTTTACACATTTTCTTGGCAGATTTTGTCATGTTTTGTTCATATTTACAAATTCTTGACTTTTGGATTGAGCGAGAAGAAAGGCCACATGTCGCCCCCAGGCTGCAGCTTGCTCACTCCTGCTCTACATCATCAAGTTTCTGTACCTCAAAAGCCCCTCAACTGGCCTAAAAATAGTTTGTTCACACACTATGACGGCTTCGAGCTTAATGAAGAAGGGCCTTGAACTTGTCTTTGCTTGGGGACTCCGCATCACTGAGGCAGCCCCTGATTTTCACCAACATTTGCCGTTGATGTGAAACAATTTGTGAAGCATTTCCAAAAGTATACTTCCCTGATTGCATGATTACATGTTTGGAAAATAACAGATGGAAACAACATATTCAGCAGGGAATTCTGTGGCACATGCAGCGAGTGTTACACCTACTGCTGTGAGATTCCATTATGTCATATAAACCCAACAACACCTTTTAAATCATGTTTCTGAATATGATCTGAACCCTCTGCATATGTTTGTATGAGTGTGTGCGTATACAGTCTGTATGAAGATGTGTCACCTCCAAACACCTAGGTGGTATATGCATCTTCATCTGTGTTGTGACAGCTTGCCAGCCCAGCTTTGGCAGGCGGAGAGATAGTGCTTCCCTCAGCTCCCCGATAATCAAAGAGTAAACATGCCCGAGCAAAAGTGGGTTACCTGGATGTCAAACTGACAAATCAAAAAGTCTCCCGTCTTTATGCCGACAAACGCATGCCTGTAAGGTCCTTCTCTGATTCAAATTAGTAAAAAGGCAGATAAATAAAACAAACACCCAGGCAGGCTCTTCATATTTGTGATGTCGAAGAATTCACATTTCCTCCTCCAAAGGGACAAGGAGTTGACTAAAAATATGACGCCTAAGCTCCAGGCGTGTGGATATCAGGGCAGAGAGCAGGGATAATCCCTAAAAATCCACTCAAACTTATGACTCCACTTTTCATATGTTTAAAATGAGTGGGCAGCAGTGATGGACAGCAGCAATTTCAACTGAAGTGTACTGACCAAAGGCTGTGATGTCTGGTTAAACCAGAGTTCTCCAATAATTTATTTTCCTGAAATACTTCACAAAGCTCTGCTAATGCTCGACACAAAAGAGGCAGCACTGCTTTGGGAGCTTTTAAGGTCAGACAACCTCCCACTGCAGTTTATGGATGTGTAACTTTGGCAAAAGTTCTTTCAAGAAGGCAAATCTATGGACGGGAATCAAAAACCAGTTCTAGCTGAGAATCGATAACAACTTGCTCAAGCAGTTGTTCATCGATCATTAGTCTTTTTGCTTATCAATTCCTCTCATCAGGGACAGTCAGAAGAAGTTATAGGAACAATCCATCCATCCATCATCTATACCAACTATGCCTTTTAGCTTAAGGCTAACCCATCTGACATTGGGCGAGAGGTGGGGTACACCCTGAAACGATCGCCAGCCAATCACAGGGCCACATAAAGAGAGACAAACAACTATTCACAATCAGAAGCAATTTGGAGTCACCAGTCAACCTAAATAATGAACTTTATTCAACCAGAAAAACCTCATTGGGATTAAAAATCTAATTTGCAAGAGTGTCCTGGCCAAGACAGCAGCAGCACATTTACAAGACTACAGACATGAAACAGTTACAGACACAGACATATCAACCAATCAATCCAGAGTCACAGAGCAGAAACTCATCAGTCAAAGCATCTGCAGCCTCATTCATTTTCCTCCAATGCCTTTAATTTGCACTTAAAAAGATTTAAAGAGACCAGCTCCCTAAGACACAGTGCTTCCTACAGCAGATTCCAGTCTGCAGGAGCAGCAGATCTGAAGCTTCTTTTGCTAATTTCAAGGCAAACTCTGGGGACAGAGAGCAAAAGTAAAATTTGTTTTCGTCAACAATCTTTTTTCCCCTGATGAAAACTAGACAGTAACTAATAAAAACAAGTGCACATGGACAAAAACTAAAACTAAATTAACTGACACTTTAGTCAACAAATAAAAACTAGACAAAAATGTCTGACAGAGACTTAATCCAATCAGACCTAATTTGGTAATGTAGAAAGTAGGGACAAGTTAGGAATATATCCAATCACAGCTACTTTGGTTGTGTGGAAAGGTTGGATGAGTTAAGAGAGACATCCAATCACAACTTCCTTAGCTTAGTGGTGATGGGATAAGTTGGGGAGCGATCCAATCAGAGCTCCTCTCTTTACGAATTGATATATTCACTGATATATTAACTGAGATGCTCTGCCAGGTAGCCTAAATAAAAGTGACTGCATTTTACACAAAAAGTTCAATTTGTTTCTGTTCATTTATACATTCAAACTTTACTAGCATTCAGTAAAGGGTTATTAGATGTTTCATTTAATCCAAGTGTAAAACATGACTTCAGAAATGCAAGTAAACATAAAAAATACCTTACCCTTTAGACTTCATATTTCAGTTGACTAAATTTACAGTAGTTTTCGTTGACTAAAATGTTGTGAAATTTCATCAACTAAAACTAGACTAAAATGGAAACAATTTAGATGACTAAATTTGACTAAAAATAAAAGATATTTTAGGCAAAAGAATACATTAAAAAAAAAAAGGTGCTGTCAAAATTAACACTGCTTCACAGGAATAAAGTGACTCAATTATGAGGGAAGCAGGCCAAGTTTAGCCTTCTAAACAAGGATGTTCCTAAGATTCAGAGACAGTCAGAAGAAATGATAACACATAAGTCAAAAATCAGGCCTTGGGCAGAATAAGTCAAAATTGTGTCTTGATTTTCAACAAAAAGATGCTTTCTGCACAACTTTTATTAAGTGGCAACACCAGCAACTTGAATATCTGGAGGCATGTGTTTCCAATACACAGAAATTTCAGGAATCAATGAGGGAATCATGAAGGAATGGAACTGATAAGCAGAGTCGTTAATAAAATCTTATCATTTCCCATCCCTATTCAAATCATATTTTTTACCATTTTAAAAATGTGGCCCTTTGGCAATAAAGATCATTTTAATGAGACCCTCTTGGAAACCAAAATTTCCAGTCCCTATTTATGATCAAAAGCTAAAGGGATTCAAAGTGTTTTAATCACTTTATTTTATGTTTTTCTCTGATAAAGGTCTAACAGCCAACTTTCCTACAGCTGTATATTTACATTTACATGCCTCAATATTTGCCAGGAAAACATGGACTTGGCTCTGCTGATGCTGCCACAGGGTGGTTTAAGTTTTTATCCTCTTTTTTTTGGGCTGATTTTCAATTAAAACGCATCCAAAAACAAGAGATTTCATACATTTTCACGGTGGCTTTAGATACTTTAGGAAATTAAGGAGGAAACAGAGGCAGCCCCAGTGAGATGTCAGATACAGAGTTGCAGAAAAAGTCTGCAAACTTTTTAGCAAGCTGCACAACTTTTTTCCTCCACTCCTCTCTGCTGGTGTGCGATGTACAAGACATAAAATGTGCAGACGCTCATGGCATGATGGAAAAAGGCCAATTATTGACTTTTCTATTTACTCATACAATATAAGTTTGTCTGGCTACCCGAGAGTTCCTCCTGTTGTTTCTACCTGCAGTGAAGGAGGCCATCGCAGAGCCAGGACTGAACTCTGCAGGATTAAACTCTGTGGAGACATTATATAACTATTTCACATAAATTAACAGGTACATTTTCATTTTCAGAGCTACAAAGACTTGAAATGAAAGAATTATTGCACCTTCTAATCCCACTCTTTGCTCAGGGTGCCTTTTCTTGAACTACACAACTGAGGTGCAGCAGGAATGATCAGCATGGCTCTCTGTTAGAAACCCTTCACTCAAATGTCTCATTTTAATAGTTTCAGCTCTGTACAGTCAAAGATAATATGATTTTGAATAAATGGTTCGATGAGATTGGATTTGAGGCCAATAATAAAAATGATGACTAAAAAAGCATCAGAGTGAAGTAATTCTGGTAAATCCAGTCTTTTAAAGAGAGAGATAAAGAGACAGCTATGTACTGTTCAAACTGATAAATGTTTTTGTTTTCTTATAAATATTCACTCATTTTAAATTTGATGTCTGCAACATGTTCCAAATAATCTGGGACAGAGGCAACACAAGATTGGGAAAGTTGATGAATGCTCAAAAAACACCTGTTTGGGTCATTCCACAGGTCAACAGGTTAACTGGAAACAGATGAGTGCCATGATTGGGTATAAAAGGAGCATCCCTGAAAGGCTCAGTCGTTCATAAGCAAGGACGGGGCAAAGTTCACCACTTTGTGAACAACTGTGTGAGCAAATAGTCCAACAGATTAAGAACAACAATTCTCAAGGTACAGTTGTAGGGAATATGGGGATAAGACCATCAACAGTCCATAATATCATCAAAAAATTCACAGAATCAAGAGAAATCTCTGAACGTAAGCAGCAAGGCTGAAAACCAACAGTGAATGCCTGAGACCTTCAACCCTTCAGGCACCACTACATTAAAAAACGACATTATTCTGTAAAGGATATCACCTGTGGGCTCAGGAACACTTCAGAAAACCGTCGTCAGTTAACACAGTTCATCTCTACATCTACATTTCAAGTTAAAACTCTACCATGCAAAGCCAGAGTCATAAATCAACAACACCCAGAAACACTGCCGGCTTCTCTGGGCCCGAGCTCATCTGAGATGGACTGAGGCAAAGTGGAAATTCTGCTGTGTCCTGAGTCCACATTTCAAATTGTTTCTGGAAATCATGAACATCATGTCCTCCGGGCTAAAGAAGAAAAGGACCATCCAGACTGTTATCTAAGTTCAATAGCCAGCATCTGTGATGGTCTGGGGGTGTGTTAGTGCCCATGGCATGGGTAACTTGCACATCAGTGAAGGCACCATTAATGCTGGAAGGTACACACAGGCAGTAAAAGAGTAAAAGTGCAGGTACAAGACTGGCCTGCCTACAGAAATCCACAACAAAGCTTTAACAATTTGTGTCCTCAATTCCCAAATGCTTATTAAGTGCTTTTATGTAGTGGTGTAACACACTGGTAAACAGGTCCTTGTACCAACTTTCCTGGAATGTATTGCAGATATCATTCACAATTCAAAATGATTGAATATTTGCAAGAAAACAATAAAGTTTATAAGTTTGAACATTAATTATCTTGTCTTTGTAGAGTATTCAGCTGAAATAGGTTGAAAAGGACTTGCAAATCATTGTATTGTTTTTTTGGGAGGCTTTACACAACATCCTAACATATTTGCAATTGGGTTAGTTTATCATTGCCGTGACTTTTTAATTAACTGCTGTCAAAATTACTGTCTTTGTCAGTGACCTAGCAGTTATATTTCATGTTTCTTTCTTTCATTTGTTGGGGGGAAGGTTGGCCTTTACTTTGGATAGGGCAATGTTGAGAAAAAGAAATCAGGAAGTGAGTGGGCATGAACCATGTCAGGCATGAACCCCTGCTGGCTGTTGGAGTTCTGTTGCTTTTGTACATGGGGCGCAACATAACCACTCGGCTACCAGTACTCAAAAAAAGTTTAATATTTGATTAACTGCGCCCACCTTTGATAAAAACCACTTCGGCACCACAGCCTTACACAAGGATTCATTCAATAATTCTGAGGTCTTCAGTGGTATGCCGTATGAAAACCTGCTGAGACGTTCATCAAGTTTCTTTTCACTGCTTGAACAACAAAGTCACTTGAGAGTTTTGACAGATGCAGATATGAAGCACCTTTAATAACGCAGAATACTGAGCCCCATTATTACCTCATCTATCGGAGTTCGTTCTGCACTTTTCTCCTGGTGTGGTTTAGAAAGCAACTCTGTTGACTGACAGTGATCGTAGACAAAAGCAGATAATTGCTTACTTACTCTTTCCCACATAGCCTTTGATCCATTTTGTCTTTTCTGACAGAGAAGAGACAGCGACATAATTAAAGGCATTGTGTGAAGTATACAATCTCAGCCGCAATCACGCTGGAAAGCTGACAGCTCACTCTAATGTGAGTGGGGTGGGGGGGCTCCATAAATAAGTAAAAACCCTCGAAAACTATCTTCTCACACTCTTTTTCTCACATTTGTACGTCCACTTCTAGCTGAGAGCTTTAACACGAGCCACAACTGAAGATAGGGACTATTTTTGAATGAATTTATGAATAAATTACTGCTGCAGGGAGATGGGTGAGAAAAGGATTATAACACGAAATAATGGGGTTTTGTGGTCTTATTCAATATTAGTCTGAGTGAACTAGAACTACTGCCTGACGTGTTTGCCTCCATGGAAGTGCCTGACAGTGAGAGCACAGTGATGGGTCAAGGAGAAGGGCTGAAGGGGGGTTTGTGTTGGTGGTGTGATTTGTAGAAATCAGAAGATAGAGATCATCTGGAAGCATGCCATAGAAAAATAAAATAATGAATTTCATCATCATCTTTTGAATAATTGTGACCAATGGGTGTTTTTTTAAAGCATGACCAGATCCTCAAAAATCCATCAGTGTAGTTTAACTTTACAGGTTTAACACACAAGCTCGTTGTCTCCATCACCGCTGTGATGAGTGAAAAAGTACAACAAGAGATAAACTCACCGTTACATCTTGTGCTCATGCACTGTTCCACTTTTACCTCCATTATTGCTCCCCTTTAATAATACCAGTTTGTATTTCATATGACTGGAAAGCCTGATTAACCTGACATGCCAGACGGACAGTTCCATATATGCGTCACTGAAATATTTCATATATTCACTCCATCTGGAGAAGAGCCAGTAGAAAATATTTTCAGGGGCAGAACCTTCAAAAACAACTGCAGCTGGTGATTGGACGATCATTCTGCCAGTCACACTCATCACAGACCAATCATATCAAGCCACAGTATAACGTAGCAGCTCGACCCTGTTACTAGCTGTTAGCTTAAACTACATTTCAGTCCTTAGACTATCATCTAACATTAAGTTATACCACACAGATGTATCATTTATCACTTATATGTGACATGAACCTCGTCAACGACAATCCCCACCAAGTTCTCCCGCTAAACTTCTAAGGAGAGCATATTTCACTGAGTAACCACAACTACCATGTAACCAGCATCTTCTGGAGGATTACCGCATCTCTCCCAGTTTCCCAGCAGTGATCCCCGGTTGGGAGAAGAGCAAAAACATGATTTCCTGTAAGAAAAGCTTTAAGTGACATTCTTTGCTCCTCTTTTAAAGAAGAAATAGAGTCCACCTCTGATAAAACCACAGATATTTCAGCACCTGCGGAGATTACTTCAGAAGCCGCCATTGTTTTCCAACATGCAGCCACTTCCCGTCGTCGTCACGTCTTCAGTTTCCGCTTCTCTTCCCTGATTGTGCCATCCAGCTTTTGGCCGTGAAGTTGTAGGAGACTATAATTTGGCAAGATGGATCTGCGTGATTCAGACAATGAATCAGGCAGTTCCATCTGCACTGCTAGGTTAAAGCCTGATTGGTCACCTTTACAATAAGGTACAACTTGTGAGGATTGTTCATTCGTGGAATGAGCAACACAGCTAAACGTGAGGGTCGTGCCAATAAAATGCGCCAAAATCCTCTCCTCTCTTGGAAGACAGCCTATAGTTCCTGGGTAAAGAAAGGGTGAGAAACCAATCTTCTTGGGGTGTTGTCTTTCTGAGACACCCACTTTGCAGCCTGTCTCTAAATTCACCAGTCAAACAGAACTTGGTCTTAAGTTTGGAAATGGGACCAAGTTCATCTGTATAATCATTCCTCAGGCATTTGACCTCCTCTATCAAATGACTTGTTTGTTGATAGTTTGACCTGCCAACTCCCTTCCCATGAAGCAGAGCGCTACTTGTAGTCATAGAAACTCTGGCTGTGGTGTTATTACATAAAGCCAGCCCTGCTTTTATGTGCAACCTAGCTCTCTTTGAAATATTGCAGTGTTGAATATGAAACCATCCAAAGGAGATAGGGAAAGTTTGAAGCGCCAAACAAAGCAACCGAGCAGTCGAAGTGAGAACAAATAAAAATACAACAATCACAAGCCAAGCATGAAGATGAAATCCCGTGACATTTGCTTTTGTCCAATGCCCAAGACTGCTCCTTCCAAAGTTCAGGACCAACAGACTGAGAAACTCTTTTGTCCCTCAGGCCATCAGACTGTACAACTCCACACTGAGAGGGAGGAAGAGGAACAGGAAGACAGAGGACGGGAAGGAGCAGTAGTGGGTTTTATTTAGATTTATCAGTGTCTGTGTATATATATATATATATATATATATATATATATATATATATATATATATATATGTTAATTGTTTTTTTTTTTTTTTACTTTCTGATATCCTGTGTTCTTTTCTACCCTGTGTACAATACAATGCTACTGGAATCTTAATGTCCCAATAAAGTTATATTTAATGTAATCTAATCTAATCAAATTAATTCCAAGATGAAGGGAGGAAGGATAATACTATGAGACATTGAACTACCAATAAATTACCATTTCATACCAAAACCCATCCTGAGGTCAGAGTAAGCATTTGGTAAAAGTTTGTCAAAAATCCTTCAAATGTTCTGATACTGCGTCACAAAAATGTCCTGCACAGATGGACAAAGTGACACACAGATGAACAGAAGCATATTACCTCCTGCCTCGGCTGTCTGAAGCATGAGAATAAAAAATTAAGACCCAAAATAAGCTAATATCCTGCAAACGACTGTGCGTGGCCTCAGTGTTGATACCATTAATCATCTGACACTGTGTACAAGGTTGATTGGGGAGGGTGATATCCTTGAACCCATTTCTTCCATTTTTAGACGCTGAGGTTTTATGTTGTTTGCTGAAAAATGAGAGAACATCTGAAGAAACAGCTGAAAAAAAAAGCAGCACATTTCCTCAAAGACTTATGCCTTGAGTTTGATGGCGATAACTTTATCGACAGCACAAATGGATGTTGACACAGAGCGCTGCTATTTGTACAAGCCGGCAGTAAATAACAAAGAAGGTGCATGCCTCGGCGGAGCACCAGCAGCACAAGTTATGTTATTTTACAGCAGAAAATGCCTCAGCTGCCTTCCAATGAGACTGCTCACATTTTACCTCATTGCACTCGGATACAGTTATCTTCTCACAATAAAAGAAACTGGACCACTACACCTTTAAATTGGCCCATTAACTGAAATGGGCTCATTTGAAAAATAAATGTCTTTGTGCTTCAGAAGTGGTAATTAAATACAGAATTTGTCGTGTGTTATTAAGGCTACGAGAAATGAGTTCTCCGTGTAGCAGGACTGCATGAAAAATGAAAAATTAATCACCATCATTAAGCCGTAGTAGCACACTGCATATTATTTGTATTGCATTAAACATCAGGATGTAAAGGATTGGCTTTCTGGGTTCACATGGTCATTTTATTCATAAGCTGCTTTTTTACAGATGGCATTTTCTACAAGCAACATTTTAATTTTTAATTCACAGTGACTTTTAGTATGATGACTGGCTAAATCCTAATGCCAGGGACTGTAGACAGGTGTGTAATTCCTCCTCTGAGTCAGGATTTTTATTCTTTGGTCTGAATAACATTAGTCGTTTGCTGCATCAAAGGCCTTTGAATGCTGACCTTGTTATGGCAGCAAACCTTTTATTAAACTTGTTATATGCTGATGTCCAGCAGGTACACTGTATCCCACATTTTTCTCACCTTAGTTCAGCATTTTAGCAAACAAGGGATGATTAATATACACTAAACAGCAACTTTATTAGGTTTTTGCCTCTAGATCTGACTTAACTCTGAAGGCCTTTGCACAATAGATCTTTAAAAAAAAAAAAAAAAAAAAAAACCTCTGACAGTCAATCCAAGCTTACGCACCAGACGAGTAATGTCAGCAAATTAAATTATTTTTTCAGGTCAACTTTTCTAAGGCTTCCCATCCAGTCAGTCAGAACATCCAACATGCTTGATGATGTGTTTGTATCAGAGCTCATTGTCTTATTTGACAAGGAGCAAAGTCATCAAAAGTCATCAGAATAATGAGGATAATGAATTTAAAGATAATCTATGGAGGAGGTTAGTATTGGAGCTGCACGGGGAGTTAACTCAAGTTTCTAATGTTGTAATCAGCAGAGTTTCTGAACGTGAACTCAACAATGAAACCAAGTTACACCCCTTTCACACTGGAGGCATTTTGTTGATTCCGGTGACTGTCACCCCAGCTTTCACACCAGCTGTGTGAATTCCCCACAACCTCAGGGCATCTACCTGCTGTCACAGCTCCATCTCTCCATTTATCACCCTATTAATGAACTGTTATATAACGTTTAGAAGAAATCAGAATAAATCTCCCTAGAATAGAATAGGATAGTTCTTTATTATCGCTATATAAACACTTGTTAGGCAACAGAATTTGTATCGTGAAACATAGTTTGGCATCCTCTGTGGCAGCATAAAAGACAAAAAAAAGAGCTCTGGGCCACCACTGATCACGGCACCATCTTATAAGGAACCTGCATAACTGACCTGGGAAACCTGCAGATTGACAGCATTGGAGGGGAGCTGCTTTACAGAGGAGTCAAACTGAGCTTTAACTCTGAAAGGCACAAGCAAGAAAAGTAACTGGATGGTTTCTCTCCTTTGTGACATTTTCTACCTCTGTGGACGCATACCAGCTGGATTCAGGTAAATATGGCTCTATATCTAGGAGGCTGATGGCCTGATGTGGCAGTCTGGCTGTAGTTGATTATTACTGCCCTCCACCGATAATCATCACACCACCAAAATGAAACATTGAACTGGGCAAACAAAATTGATCCATCCTTTGTGTTGTTTACACCAACTTCTGACTCTATCGCATTAATGTCGCAGCAGAGATCAAAACTCATCAGACCAGACAGCATTCCCCAATCCTCTATTGTCTGATTTTTGTGAGACCATGCAAACTGTAGCCTCAAATTCTTGTTATTAGCTGACAGGACTGGCACCCAGTGTTGTCATCTGCTGCTGTTGTCCATCTGCTTCAAGACTGAACATGTGTATTCTGAAATGGTCTTCTGCATTTGTTATGACAAGTGGTAATTTGCGCAGGCTCTCTGATGAGTCGATAACTAAAATTATTGTTGGTTGCTGCTCTAATCATCATGTTGACACTTAAAGGATGACTTTTGTGCTCCTTTTATCAGGTTGTGTTGCCACAGAAGGAGTAGGGATGGTACTCAGAAGAACAATTCCAGCTGAGAATCAATCACAACTCCCTCAAGGGATTGATATCATTGGTCTTTTTGCTTATCAATTCCCTTATCAATTCCTTCCACTTTTTCTCTGAATGCTTTGTAAATGGAGGATGCCACAAGGGCTGATCAATTTTAAGAAAAGATCTAATTGCAAATTTTTCTGGCAGATATTGTGATTTCAATTTAATTCACGATCTTCTTCAAATCAAGCTTCAGTGCAATATTCACTATGTTTACAGTATAGACAACAGTAAGGAAATCAATGATCAAAAGCACATAACACATTATTCATCTAATAGCGATGATAAATAACCTGTTTTCATTATTTAAGGGATACTCCAACTTCTATTCCTAAACAGAGGCTTAGTATTGTTGTTCCATAAATGCAAACTGCCTGCAAATTTGTAAAATAGTATGTGTAAAATAGCTGACACAACAGATCCTGGGTCAGTCAGGAGCGCTGCACAAAACTGCAGCTTTGTCGATCACATGATTGCGTTGTCTGAAATTGCAATTTCGATCCAAAAGCAAAAAATCTTTCAGCCCTAGATGCTACGCTTTCATTAGAGGCAGTCAGCAGAAATGACAACAAAGGAGTCAAAAAACTATGGCAGACAGGGAGCAGAAGTGGTCAAAATTGTGTCTTAATTTTTGTCAAAAGTATGTTTACTGCAGGAGTGTCACATGTTTGACATAAGTGCCACTGAAAATCTGTGCAGACCTACTCTTTTCCACACAGTAAATCAGCAGGAATCAATAAAGGTTTGTTAAAGAATCAGATCGATTGGTAGAATCGTTAATGGAATTGGTATCAATATATCTTCACAATACTGATCCCTACTAAGGAGGTCCCAGTGCACTACAAAGCTAAATAGATGGACCAAACCTTAAACCTTCTGCTGTTTCAAAACACAAAATATAATCTGAGTCTGCCAATCTCCCTCAAAGATGATCAGCATCAAATAAGTTGGCGTCCCTAACTTTAAGTCAGATTATCTCTGCACTGGCCCTTCATTTTAAATTTCCCAGTCTTTGTAATCTCCATACTTTATATAAGCATGACACAGAGTCCCTACATTTCTATACTATCTTATATTAGCTATCTGAGCTTGTGTGCTCTGCTCGTGGAGATTCTATGAATGGTTCCCGAGTACCCCAAGCTTATTCCCAAGCTTCAGACTGGAAGCCTTTAAGTCGAACATTATTGAAATTGAATGGCACGGTGTAGGAATATATCATTGTTCAACCTGTGACACCGTGATTGCGGCACATCATATTCCACCGTCTGTCTTCCAAGCTTTACGGGAGAGATTAAGAGCTATCTGAGGTTTCGAGTTCAGCTTTGAGGCTTCGTGAAAGCCTTGAACATTTTCAAAGGCTTATCTATAATTTGAAAACACTCTTTCTACTTTACAGGAAGGTGTTAACTTCTACCAATATCTGTCTGACTCATTTTGTGCATCGGCTTCACTTTTCTCTCTCTTCCCTCTGGAGAATTAAGGAGAGGAACTACTGCTTGGCGATGCCCCTGTTCGTGATATTTATTCCTGAATATATGGAGTAGTGAGAAATAAAAGACAGACGAATCTACAATAGCTCTATCCGTTGATGCTACAGCAGAACAAGGAAAATGGAGCTTAGCCAAAACCCCATCAGGGAGGCAGTCAGAGGTCTCTTGACATTTAAAATTCATGACAATCAAACACCTGTGCAGTGCTTTTCCGTGTCTGCGAGCATTCTTGCATATATCAAAAGGGGGAAGATCTCTAATGGTGCCTGAAAAATGCAAGAAAGTGTGAAACTTTATCCGGCACCTCTGCTTTCATGGAGCACTTTTCCCTCACCTCATCTCTCATTTTCTTTGGGTTGGCGAGGGGAGGGGAGGGGGGTTCAAAGAGCTGCATCGGAGCCCAGTCTGCCCTGCATTTTTAGTCCCAGTAAACCCCTTCAAACGTTACTTTTAACTGCCCCGGTAATACAACCTGAGTGGCCGGGCAAGTGTGTGATCCAGCCAAAAAGAGCTCTGCAGTAAATGGCATGTGATTAAGATAACATGAATAATAAACAAGGGAACAAAGTTGAGGCAAAGGTTGTTTTTAAATCAGGCTGTCGGCTGCTAGCTAACAAGCTCATTCAGCATCAGGATTTATATGATTTCTGCCAAGCAAAGCGCAGCAAAGCCCCTCCTCCTGCTGCTTCACTGTGCAATACATTACTAATGAACTATCTCACCCCTTAATAACTTAACAGTCCTTGCATTCTGTGCCAAGAATTCCCAATGAATGTTTAAAGAGACAGAAAAGAGCAGCTAAACAACAAGTATTTGGATCTTTTACGGATGAATACCCTCATTTGTCAAGCTTAGATGGACACGGTGAAAAAACATGTCAACACAATCTCAGCGTTGTTGTCACACAAATGATGCTTCGCTTCAAATAAGCAAAGCAAATGAGCGAGGAGGGCACGCTCAGCACAGCACCTTGTGGCACTTTGCCTGCACACTGTGTCCCAGATTCCACCTTACATAACCTGATTGTTTGTGCACACCAAACAAAACCCCGTACCAACAAAAAACTGAAGCAGGCAGCACATTCATAGCTCAGTGTCTTAGGGTTTAAAGCAGGACCTTTGCATTGGGAAGGTTTGCTGCCTCAGCACCACAAAGGGAATGCTGAGTAAAGGTACAAAAGGGGCTGGAGCTGATAGAGGTGGGTACAAGTCACGCTGCGGGTCCGAGTCTTTGAGGGTGAGTTCAGGTCCAGTTACAAGTCTTGGAGGCAATGTCCAATCTTAAGTCTTGCAGAGCAGGTTTAAGTTAAGTCCTTCGGGATGAGTTCAAGTCAAGTCTTCCGTCTTTGGGGTGATTTCAAGTCACGTCTTGAGCCGTTGAGGAAATGTCCATGTAAATATTGAGTCTTTGAGATTGAGTTCAAGTCTAGTCACAAGTTCTGAGCAAGAGCAAGTTCTGAGTCAAGTTTATTTTCTTTAGGGAAAATTAATCGATTCAAGTCTCTCGTCTTTGGGGTGAATTCAAGTCTTTTCCTGAGACTTTGAGGAAATGCCAAAGTCAATCTTGAGTCACTAAATGTGAGTTCAAGTCTAACCTCAAACTCTGTGAAGCAAGTTTAAGTCAATATCATTTCTTTTGGGATGAGATCAGGTCAAGACTCTAGTCTTTTGAGGGATTTTAAGAGAAGTCTTGAGCCTTAGAGGAGTCAAGTAATAAGTTCTGCAGAGCAAGTGTGATACAAGTCTCTAGTCGTTGGGGTAATTTTAAGTCTAGCTTTTGATCCATAGAGGAAATGGCCAAGCCAATCTAAAGTCTTAGCAAAAGGGTGAGTTCAAATCAATCCACAAGTCTTGTAGAGCAAGTTTAAGCCAACTCTCGTGTCTTTTGAGATGAGTCTGAGTAAAGTCTCTATTCTTTGGGGTGATTTTTTGTCTTGAGCCTTAGAGGAAATGATCAAGTCAATCTCAAATATATGTTGCTGAGTACAAGTCAAGCCACAAGTTTTGTAAAGAAAGATTAAGTCAATTTTCAGGTCTTTTGGGAAAGTTTGAGTAGAGTTTCTTGTCTTTGGGGTGATTCCAGGTCAAATTTCCAATCAATCTAAAGTATTTAATGGTGAATTGAATTCAAGTTATAGGCTTTGCAGAGCTAGTTAAAGCCTTATCTCATGTCTCTCAGGATGAATCCAAGTCAAGACTCTGGTCTTTGGGGTGATTCAAGTCAAGGCTAGGGCCTTAGAGGAAATGTCCAAGTTGATCTCAAGACTTTGACAGTGAGTCAAGGTCAATTCACAAGTCTTGTTCAGCAGGTTTAAGTCAATCCTCGTGCCTTGCAGGTCCAAATCTCTGAGGGTGAATCCAGGTAGAGTCACAAGGAGTAGAGCCTCATGTCTTGTAGAGCAAGTTTAAGATATGCCTCATGTCTTTTGGGACGAATACAAGCCATGCTTCTAGACTTTGGGGTGATTTCAAGACAAGTCTTGAGCCTTTGAGGCAATGGCCAAGTCAGTTTCAAGTCACAGCTGGATTGTCCGAGCTAATCAAGAATCACAAAAAATGACTCTTTCTGCTTCATTACTGGTTTTCCTGCTACTCTCAACCAGGAGCATGATGGAATACAGTCTCTCAGCAGTAATCCAGTTTTCATCCTGTACCCAGTAACTTTGAGAGGTATTCAGTCTTTCCAGAACCTTACAGTTAGCGACTTAAATGTCCGTGATGTATGAGTGACAGACCAAAGCCCTTAAAGTCTTTGGAGTATAGCCGGCATTAGCTGATATCTTAGATCAGCAGGGATTTACAAGCTTACATGGCATTTTTTATGCTTTAACATTGATTTATACAGAAGAAGAGCTGACCATCTTTTCTCCAGCAGCATCCTGCTTCACATTCATACAGCTTCACACACTCATACACACCTGGGACTTGTTCAGTACAACTCAACCGCAGCTTTCTACTTCTGCTGTCCATTGAGCAGGATATCAGTCAGACAGGGGGGTTATTTGCTTTGCCCAAAGGCAGCAGAGCAGACTCATAAATGAGGTGTTTATGTGTGATGTAAGGAGTCAGGAGGGCCGAGTTTCTAGGCTCAAGCTGTCAGGGTCCTCTAATGGTGGTGTTATTGGCTCTGACAGTGGGCTTGAGCAGCAGGTTTATGGTGGTTTTAACCTGTTAATTAAAGTCCAACAGGATTTCTAATGAGGAGAGAGATGGCCTTCTGGTTGAGGCAGATTATACTCTCTTAACATCCATATGGATATCTGATGATGCATCCGCTTATTTATGGCACCTAACAGAGATGAGAACTAGAGATATCCCTGGAACACACGATGAGATTCTCAAATTCTAACAGATGAAATTGTGGCGTAAATAAACATGGCAGACAATGGGTAGAAAGAACTGAAGCTAAACGTGGCTAGCTGCTATCTTGCAGGGACAGCTATAGAGAGGTGCAGGAATGATGCTTTTAGGCCAATGCCCAAGTTAGCATCGCACTGGTTCTCTTGACTAACAGCCTTTGGGATTTATCACTTTGTTTTGGATCACTGTTAATGATAAGCTTTGCAGTAAACAAAAATTATGATGATGTGATCATCTTAACAAACCTCCTTTTCATTAATTTTGAGCTTTGAGATAGTTGGCAGGAGTAAAAATCCAATTTTAAGCTGCCATGGCATTACAACATAAGAAACTACAATATTTCCAGTGTATTATGTCTTGTTATGATCTCTCTTCTCAGAATTTTCTCTATGTCAAATTACCTGATCAGGTTGATCCTCATGGTTGTGGCAATGAAGTGTGAATTATTATCAGAAATGCTTGCAGCAGGATCCCCAGCTGTTTTTGTAGTTCTTACTCACAGTTTGTTAGCAATCATTCATATAAACACACAATGATTTAAGATTCAAAAGTGGGCAAATATCGGATGCATTTTATTGTTTTGGATTTGACCGTAAACAGCATAGTTAGGCATTTATCCAAAATGCTTACTCTAAATCCCAAATACTTTAAGTCTTGAGAACCAGGTCCTGCACAACTCTACAGTGGCTGCATTTTGGTCTAACTCCTCTGCTTCTCAGATTTGTTACAGTATGTTCTACAGGTCATGTATTAACACTTGTGTTGTTACAACAAATGAACAAGTCAGTCTTACATTTCGAGGGCCATTTCAGGCCCTCAAAAGTTTTGCCAGTTGTCCATCCTTGTACTAAAGCAATCTGAAGGTGCATACTGTTCTACAGAATTTTAAGGACAGATCTCAGGCCTTGGCTAATGACTTAAAAGAAAAGGAACAATTTTATCTGCTACTGAATTGGATGGGAAATGTGCAGCAAGCTAAGAACATCTATATAAGATTAAGATTAAAAGTGGCAGCAGCTATCTTCAGGGAAAATGAAGCATTTAATGATCCCAACACAGCACTAAAATGACTATTGTTATGATGGTCCCCGGCTATTTGTCTAATGATAACCCAGGGGGCAATAATGGCATTCAGAATTACAGCGAAGTCACAGCAGTCAAGGTGAGACCGCCACTCAATCTTAAAAAACATGAGAGAGGGGTCGTGTGTGGGCATCCTCTTTATGCAGCCGGCTGAGTGTGTGTGCCCGTGCATGGACGTGCGCGCACGTGAACCAATGCATAATGTGTAGACAAACAGGAAGAGGTGACGAATGACTGTGACCCTGTTTATTGAGTGAGCCTGAATGTGTCGGTGTGTTCATGCGTGAGCATTGCAAAGTATGGAAGTCAGCAGAAGTGAGCGCACACACTCCCCCGTTAATGAATGTATTCACCAAACACCCTGGATTAGGGCTAATCCTGAGCATCGACTGATCCCACAATGCAACTGGAGTCGACTAAATGTCAGGAAATATTTAAATTTAAATGTGGACAAACTTATGGGGGATTTCTCCTTAAATTAAACATTATTTTGTGGTATTTGTACAGCAAAAGTAGAACCACTGAGGCCGGAAAAGACGAGCAAAGGAAGTAGAGAAACCAGCACGCCCTCAGGATCAATATCAATTTCCTTCTTCTATACATTAACATCAAACCGCGGCTTAATCCTCATGCTTTATTAGAATCTATTGGTGCTATTCAAACACACATTCTTCACAGCTAACCCCCACGTTCCATATGACAGCAATTAGAATATTCATTAGATAAAAATCTCTTTAGCTCAATCGATGGTCTTTTAGCCAGAGGGATCTCTGCAGATATCTGAGTCAAAATCCATTGGATATAAAGGATCCAATTGCATGAGCTTTGTGACTCCTCCAACCTCGGTAGAAATCAATACACGGCCCCTCCAGTGGATTTAGCTTGCTTGTTAGCAGGCCCTGAAACAGCTGTCCTAACCGCGTGTCCTGTGATGTTCAACTTTTTCTCTCTGGTTTGGTCCAGTCTTTTTCAGCCTCTCTTTGAGCTTCATTCTGCAGCGTGGCGTGCGTACGTGTCCGTCCAGGTGAGTGAACACAGCCCACACGTCCACTTAGACTTTTCAATCTGGCCATGACACGGCCGGATCAGGAGAGCGCACAAGATTAAATCGATGGCTGGACAGTCGACTGCTTGACACAGCATTCTCTTCCAAACCATTTGCTTGACCGCAGCATCCATCACTCACAGCCCAAATAATCCTCCTCTTTTGTCATTATACTTGTCTCCTCTCCTTCGAAGGGATCAAACTGTCCAGAATAATGCTCTGATGGGTATGGAAAAGACCATGACCTTGAAACTTGACCATGCTGATACTTTTTTGGTCCCTGTGATATTCATGGCCTTGTGATTTATGCTGTGCATGATAGCTAATACTTAGTTTATCATGTTGCTCTGTGTTAAAAGATCAAGCTACTAAGCAGGCTGTATTCGCTGTTAGATCAGCTGTTAGATCTATCAATAAAAGTAAATATGTCTCTTGTTGATCATCCGTTACTAGGTAAATTTTATCAGCTGAGAAGCAAAATCAATGTATCTCCTCGCACCCGGGGGGTCCCTTGAGACGTGACACTCCTGCTATTGTGGACTTCATAATTTCTGTGTACCAAGTGATTCCTTTAGGTGGTGGGGGGTTGTGTAGGGTTGGGGGGGGGGGGGGGGGGGGGGGGGGATGACAAACAGAGGTGACACAGCAACACTGTCTGTTGCTGTGGAGGGAAAAAAAAATCTAATTTACAGTTTGCCCCAGAGGTCAGCCCCACAGTCCAGGTCCAAACATCTATCAGATAAATCGGCTTTAGGGCGCCGGCAATCCACTTACCAACTCCACCTTCTGCCTGCTGCCCTGCCAGTTAAGTGACTAAATTGTGCTACAGTGGAAATGGACAGGACACATGATAGGGGACCTCTCTTAGACTGGGCCTTTGAAATATCAAAAATTTTGGCATGTAATATAGAAAGATGCATAACACAGGCCAAAAGGGGGTTTTAGGCATGCAGATCTGGAAGAGAGGTTTGCATGCTTGATTGGTCTCCCAGGTTTCCACTTGTATCTTCTCTTTAACACATCTGCAGTTTTACATGTACAGGTGTCAGCAATTTACACCTTGCTAACAAGCTTGAGCAGGGAAATGGGGACCAAAATCATCCCTGCATTCTTTTTACGGGCTCAGGTTACACACTCACTGAAAAACTTTTTAGGTACACCTTGCTAGTACCAGGTCCTTCTGCCTTCAAATCTTCTTTATGGCATCCAAGGTGTTGGAAACATTCCTCAGTGGTTTTGGTCCATAATGATATGACAGCATCACGTGGTTTCCTTAAATGAAATGTCCTGTTCTAACACATCCTAAAGATGCCCTACTGGATTGAGATCTGATGACTGTTGAGGCCCAGGAGAACAGAAACCAGAGCTTTGTGACATGAAGAATTGGTGTTGAAGCTTTGTGACAATCCTCAGTTGGCAACAAGGGGCCCAAAGTGTGCCAAGAAGATATCCCACATCCACCAGCCTGGACTTTTGATTCAAGACATACTGGATCCACGCATTCATGTCATTTATGCCAAATTCTAACCCTACCATCTCAGTGTTGTAGCAGAAATTGAGATTCATCAGACCAGGCATCATTTTTCCAATCTTTTGTCATCCAATTTTGGTGAGGCCATGTAAATTTTAGCCATAGTTAAAACATTCATCCAGCACAAACAACCATGCAAAGTTCAAAGTTTCTTAAATCAATGGTCCACAACCCTTTTCTTGGACCATGGCCCAATACAATATAGTCTCCATCAGCTTTGCACTGGTGGGCAGAGTGGGGCAAACACTCATGTTGTGCAGGATCAGAGCTGGCTTGTTTCTAAACTCAAATAAAGCAACGTTTATGAGGACTCACTCTGTTTTCATCAGCTGTTTAACAATGACATTTAGGGACATAGTCTGCCAAAAGTCACCAGTTGACACAGTCACTAAATAAACCACTGCCACTACTGAGCATGGAGAAAAATGCTGTAAAAACAGCATTTATAAGGTGTTTATGGTGTGTTATGATCCATCTGTCACCAGTCCAAGCTGAGCTGACATTTCTCTTGGTGTTTCTCTAGTTTATTTCCTCTGAATTAAATCCTTCCACATCAGGAAGTTAAGCACCCCTGTGTGCCTCAACTGTCCTTCACATTCACAGATCGTGCAGAATCAAAGATTGAAGCAACCACGCTCAGAGCACAGGTGGAAGAGTGGGTGAGCACAAGGTTTAACAGTGAGTCTATCTCTGGTTGTACTTTTTCATTCATCACAGCGGGGACAGAGAGCCTGAGATTACAGTCTTCACAGTCAAGCCACAGGTGGATATGCAAGGATCTGGTCATAGTTTCAAAATAAAACACCCTTTGGTCTTTCTTTTATTTTTATTATTATTATTATTATTATTATTTTTTTTTTTTAAAAAGGTACTCTGGTAATTCTGCCATATTGATGGCCGGTTGTGATCTACTCAGTGTCTTCATCTAGGCATGGTGAAGTCTGTGCAGGTCAAAATCAGTTTTCGTTTTTCCTGATTCCTGAAGTTTGTCTTTAATTATGCCCTGTTCCAATAAAGGCTTTTTAATTTAATCTATGACTCCAGCGAGTGGGCCTGGAGACAGCCCTGTCTGCTTCATTTTTGAATCCCCTCCCTTTCTTCAGGAGCACCCATTTTTCACCAGGAGATAACCACACTAAAAAAAAGAGGACATGGTAAACTCCTTTGATTTCACTCAAATTGGCTTTTCTTGTTTCCAAACGGCTTCAACCAAATGATCTCTGGCAGAGTGGTTGGGGACCTCTGAACTAAATCACCTTTCCTCATTCTGATGCTTGGCTTGAACTTCAGTAAAGGTCGTCTTGACCATATCTTCATGCCTTAATGCTTTGAGTTTCTGCTATGTGATTGGCTGATTAGTTATTTGTGTTAACAAGCAGTTGAATGTGTATCCCTCATGAAGTGGTAAATGAGAGTGTGTTGACAACACTGTGAAATGTGGTTGAAATACATGCCAACCAATTCACTGACCATGTTTTTACAACAGAGACATTATGCCATTATTTGTCTGAAGTTTTTCATTTAAAAAAACCTTAAACTATCTAATATTGGTTGTTTATGACTTCTGTTTTTGTTGATGAGGTGTCAAGCAGGCATCTATAAAGTTAGATTTAAAAATATAATATAATAGCTCCCTTAATGAAGAAATAGACTTCCTATTTCATCTTAATAGGCTGTGGTTGATTATTATTCATCTCTCGAACTGAGCCTTGGACTAAAATCACCTTTAGAATACAAACTTTGTACATCAGTATGTGATATTGTCTCACCTTGTATCTTGTTTGTAATAAACTCAGTATCAATGTATCTTAATTGCTCACCTTGTGTTCCAGCCTTACTAACAAGCATTCTGTTCTCAGTGAAGTCCATTAAAGGAGAGTAAGTGGAGCTCCTTATGCGCCCACACTCCTATACATATGCCCAGGAACACTGCAGTCCTGTTGTAGCGGCAGAATAATGGTCAACACGGAGGCTAAGTGTTGGAGAAAATTGCTAATGTTTTTGTAGCTGGTGGCTGTTTGCGTTTAATGGAGAAATGTACAGCTGCTTAATGGTTTGTTCTTGAATTCCTGATATCAGCAAATGGAGGGTGCTGACTTTTTTTAAAGACTATTTTAAAATGTCTCGGAGACGTATGGCAGTGTTACAAATCCATGATAGGTGAGCAGCTTTTCAATACAGAGTGTAATGTTCCTTCTCTGAGCGGTAAACACACACTGAGGATATTTTGTTTAGTCTGCAAAAGCTCACAGAGAGCTGAGGCACAGTCTCTAAATGCTGCTCAACTTTTCTCATTGTAAACCTTCTGATGTTCTTACTTTCTATCCGTCCTGTCCTGCACTGACCTGACCTTTCCTGCTTTTGGACATTTAGATATACGAGGGGACCACTGTTATGGCAGCAACAGTTTTTCAGCTGCCCTTTGGTGGCACAGAGTCGTATCCATGTTAAGCCTCTCTGTCCTTGTTATGCCAACAAGTGCGAGCTGATTAAATGACCAGCATTAATTTTTAACCTGCTGCACAAAATAAAAGTTCAGAAGTAGATCTGAGCTGACAACAATCACAGTAATGTCCCAGAATGTCAGACTGTGCCCACGCGTAGGCGGGAATTTTAAAAATTAGGATTTTCTTTGCATTTTGGCATTTTGTCAATGGTGTTTTAAGGTCACTGAAAACTCATATTTTTGAAAATTCCAGCCAAAGTGAAGATTTTTAAGTTTTGAGCCTGAATGTGCAAACCTCTGTGGGGTGATGTCACACTATGCAACATTCACACTGTTGTTGTGGTTAGACTCTTGGTGTATTAAAGTGTTTATAACTGGAATATTTATATGATCAGACATGCAGTCGCTCTTTCACTATGATGCTGAATTATCAAACTTTATTTGTATAGCACTTTTCGTACAAAATCTTGTAGCACAAAGTGCTTGCATAAAAAACAAATAAAAAAACAAATAAATAAAATAAAAACTAGAAGATCGACTATAATGAAAATACAAGACCCTATCCACCCTCACTATCCGCATACAGCACACACACTCACTTACACGCACAAAGGCATTAAGAGGAGATTGTAACAGAAAACAGAATTAGAGGAATGAGGACATGCTATCTGGAATTTAAAATGACATGATGAAAAAATCATGATAAGAAATTAGATAAAAATACTAAAGGGAAAAATAAAAAAACAAATAGAATTTAAAACAATAATATGGTAAAATGAGATTGCCAAACACCAAATGCAATACAAATGCTGCCAACGATTAGGACAAGACCTGGTGTTATGGCTTCATCAGCGACTGTATTGACTGGTGACGCGTGGCTGCTTGCTCTGCGGTTGCCGTGGTTATAACAGTTGTTGAAACCAACAGGAGTGCCCACGTAACTTTCTTAAAACAGGATTTGATCAAGATGTTCAGATAGGTCCCACATTTAAATACAAACAGAGAAGTTTTTATGAAGCACTCCTGCAATCATCAGTTATCATTGTCACAAGATAACCATAACACCAGACGGACACGGTGGTAGGAACAGATACTCCCAACTCAATGGGATCACTGCGCCCTCAGGCAGTAATGCTTACATTGTGCACTTACATCTCTGGGACTGTGTGTTGGTCATATTGGATCTTCATGGGGACAACTGTGTTTGGAAGGTCATGCTTTCTTTTAAATTCAAGAATTTCTGCTTTGGGTAGAGGAGAAAGACTGACCTGCAGCAGCAGCAAACCAGTCAACCCACACCTGACCCTGACAAAGACGGGGTTTGTTGCTGGCTGCTGATCCAGTCTTGTATTCTTCCTGTCATTGTTTCCTTTGGCCCCTTTGCACTCGGACCAGGATATGTCTCCAAACTTAAAGTCTCATTACCGATAGGTCTGGCTTCATGCGACTATCCAACTGCAATCTTTCCAATCTACAATGAGTTCTTGATTTGTGCCAGTCTGCATACATCCATCTGCATTTGGGTCCTTCCCTAACCCAGGAATCTTAGTTCTGCTCCAAACCTTTCGTGACAATATAAATAAGAAACTAGGACATCCAAACACTGTGACATCAACGGACAAAAACCTCACATCATCCTGCAGACAAGCCAGCATCACCCAACAGACTGTCACCATAAAGTCCTCATCATAATCACAATAAAGCTCCATTGATATCCAGGCTGAAGGACATTATTTACAAGAGGTACTCGTGAGTGCAGCCAAATCAAGCAGTATTCTGCGCAGATGTATGGTGAGAGGTAGACTTCACTTCCACAGCTCTCATTAACAAATAACAACATCTGGTAATGACACGGATACACAGCAGCACAGGCCTGTCATTAGAGGGGGGTCCTTCCGCAGGAGCAGACGGAGCGAGAAGCCGTCACACATCCATGTTTTCTACTCCCTCCTCAAGCGCAGCAATTAGGAACATTGAGCAGAGTGTCACTTCTGCTACCTCGTTGACCTTTCTGTGTCTCTGCTGAACCGATGGCTTGCACCGCTCTGCAGGATCTTCATTAGCACAACCTGACCGTGGACGGTGTTTGAGCACTGTATGCTGTCACCCTCCGATACATGCAGTGACAGTTTGGATGCTGGAAAATAACCATTACCTTTGCATGTTTGCATGACGATATACGAGTAGACACATACAACATGTCCAGCTTTTTTTCAGAAGAGGTCCACCTGCTTCCAAGCTCTCATCAGCAAATCTGTGCTGCTCCATGTTTCCCCGTCTGAGGCACATTTTCCTCATTATGCAGGAAAAAAGCTTGTCCTTAAAGCAGCTTTCACACCTATGGTTCTTTTCATCAGTTTCCGTAAGGGGAAAGTTATTCATGGTTGAGTTCAGCTGTTGCTTGGGCTGATTTCACACTGACTTTTCAAAAAATGATCCAGGGAGAGAACACATTATAATTTAGTTGCCTGCTGGTTACAAAATGACATGTGAGGCCTGCACAGATTGCTTGTGAAATTTTCTGATTGTTAAATAGAAGCAAAGTCTTGATGGTGGTTTATATCCCAATGGGTGCGAAAATCCAAATTCGCCCTGTTTTCAGCAGTACTTTGTTTAATTTGGAGCAACAATGTCCGGGTTATAAAAGGGTCAATTGGCCAAGGGAACATTTTTATTCAAGTTGACGCTCTTTCAACATAATACAGTGTGAGTGAAGCAGTGTTAATTTTGACAGCACTTTTTAATTCAGTTTTAGTTATAGTCCTCTGCCTAAAAATATCTTGTCATCTAAATTGTTTTAATTTTAGTCTACTTTTTAGTTGATGAAATTTCACAACATTTTAGTCGACAAAATCTACTAGTTGACTAAAATATGAAGTCTAAAGGGTGAGGAGTTTTTTATGTTTCCTTGAATTTCTGAAGTCATGTTTTACACTTGGATAAAATCAAACATCTAATAACCATTTACTGAATGCTAGTAAAGTTTGAATGTATAAATGAATAGAAACAAACTGAACTTTTGTGCAGTCACCTTTATTTAGGCTACCTGGCAGAGCATCTCAGTTACAATACCAGAATTGACAACAAACAGTGAACCTGCTCTACATGAATATATCGAATCATAAAGCGAGTAGCTCTGATTGGATCACTCCACAACTTATCCCACCACCACAAAGCTGAAGCAGTTGTGATTGGATGTCCCTCTTGACTCATCCAACCTTTCCACAGAACCAGAGGAGCTGTGATTGGATATATTCCTAACTTGTCCCTACTTTCTACATGACCAAATTAGGTCTGATTGGATTAAGTCTGTCAAACGTTTTTCTCTAGTTTTTATTTGTTGACGAAAATGTCAGTTAATTTAGTTTTAGTTTTTGTCCATGTGCACTTGTTTTTATTAGTAACTGTCTCTCTGTTACTTTTCATCAGGGGAAAAAAGGTTGTTGATGAACACTATGACGAAAATAATTAGTCAAATAAATTAGCACTGGATTGAAGTAAAAACAGTTTTAGGGGCCGCTCACAGGGAGATGAATTCAGGCCTATCAGCACAACTTTTTTGTCACACAGGCATTCCATCTACACTAATACAGACACATAGAGGTCATAGAGTGGATGAATCTGAAAATGCTGGCCTTGTGTTTCTATGTGGAGAATGAATGCAGATAGCTTCAGAAACAATGACATCACAGCCCCATCTCTCGCTTAAACTGCAAGCGCGAATTCTGACAACAGAAACTAGAAAGCACTCGGAGGGTGCAAACCCTTCGCCAAGGTAGCTCACATATTGCTGTTCCATCTATAAACAATAGTTTCATGATAAATTTACCATCACAGTATGATTCCTTGACCCTGAAAACCCACACCTAGCACTCAGAATCATGTTGATATCATTATTAGTTAGACAGTTATTGAGCAAAAATGATTGATTATGGCAGTTATCTGGATCACCACCAAAATCTAATCATTTTTAAGTTGGGCCATTACCAACATGTCCTGAAAGTTACAGCAAAATCCATCCAGTAGTTTTTGTGTAATCTTGCAACAACAAACAAACAAAAAAATAAACAAGCAGACAAACATAACGCTCTTGGTGGATGCAACAATGTCAGAATAGTGTCGTGTTCGTGTTGCAGAAGCTCCTGAGCCTGTTTTGGCTTTCATGGCCAAATCTACTTCTTCTGTACGACCACTGTGAGCAACAAGAGGACACAAGTGTTTGCTGACTTTTCCCTTGATGTATACTCCGTGTCTTCTTCTCTGGCTTTGGTGCATGTCTGACTTCTTAAGAATTTTGTACATGACAAACTACAACAAATGTAAACTACAGCTGCCACACATTTTTCATGTTCCTGATATCAAATCACAGAAAATCATCCCACATTCTACCTTTATCTTCTGCAAAAAAACTACCACCTCACCCATATGCTGACCCCTGTTTCCCCTCTCATGTAAATTCATGCAGCCCCCTCCTCACTTCAGGATGAAAACACATCTCTGGACAGAAGCACAGACTCCTGTTGTGGACATAAATGTGGTTATTTTGTTTCTGCTCACTCCTGTTGTAACAAAATCAGATGCAAGGAAACCAGTGTCACTGCAACACCACCCTGCAAACCTGCAGCCAAAAACCTCCGCCAAATAAACACGAGCGAGATGTTTATGCATCAGCTTGTGTGTTTGCTGTTGTGTCAGTGTGTGTGCGTGCATCTTACACCTCTATTTGTGGACTGCGAGCTGTGACAGTAGGCAGAATAAGAGAGTGTTTTATGGCATCTCATTGAGACACCCTTGACGCTGACACCTCCTGTACTCTTCCTGACGCCGGCTCCTTTGCTTCTCTTCTTCCCCCCCATTCAGCTCTTCTGCTCCTTCCCTTCTGCCCCCCTCTCCCTCCACCGACTCTAAATCACTTCCTTTCTTCTGTCGCTCATCTTTTCCCATCCATCTTTCCCAATCATTCTCCTCCATATTGCTCTCCATCCTCACAAATCTCCGTCTCTGCCTGTCCGGGCTCTTCCTTTGCCCGCTCTCCTTCACTCCACATCCCCCCTTCTCTCCACTGTCGCCTCTTTCTTCTTGCCCTTGGGGGCTAATGGGGTACTTTGCCACCATGTTTCTTTCAGTGCCCTGCCATGTGTAGCACTGTTTGAATCTAAAGTACAGAAAAAGACATTTTTTAGGAGCAACAAGAAGGGCTTAGCAACATACTGAGTGTTTCATGTAGACCAGATTTCTGATGTTAACAAAACAAAACAAAGTTTAACCCTCCAGTGACTTCTCCAAATAGTGCATCCAAAGAAGTTTGTGATGAGTATCGGTCTTAAAATACAGAGACTGGATTCAGCTTCTAAATTCAGCAATACATCAGAGTTGTGCTGGTGAGGCTGTGGAAAAGTCGGGGATTTTACACACATATTCTGGGATTGTCCCAAAATCATACGTTATTGGAAAAACATTCAAAATGAAATCTGTTTAATTTTGGGCATTAATTTTCCAATGGACCCGTCACTTTTTATACTAGGCATAGCACCGGAAGAATCCATTAGTACAGATTTGATTTACTTGTTGAGAATTTTGTTTCTAATTGTGAAAAAAAACTGGCTGAAACCACAACCTCCTAGCCAAACAGAATGGAGAGAAAGACTAAGGAACATTCTGACTATGGAAAAAAAATCACAACAAGGTTACAGCTGAAATCTGATAGATTTTATGACAAATGGTCTCCAGTAATTCAAGCAATGCCTGGACTCTAGGCACCTCTAGCTTTATTTTATTTGAAGTATTTCCGTTTATTTCAGTTGATTTTGTATTGTACTTTAATGCACTTGTTCTGTTCGGGGTGGCCATTTCTGTTCGGCATGTGTGGGAAGATGTATAGATGCTGGTGCATCTCTGGAAAGATACTGTTCTAGTAAATGTAGTATTGGCATTGGGATTGTGTTAATTTGCACAGCTAGGCATCTTGATGCAGTTGATGTAATTAAATTAGTTCTACGTTTATGCAGAATATACAGAGGTAAATGAAGTGGCCTCTAACCAGGTCTGATTTAAGAATTATAGGAAAGGATTTATATAAAACTAAACTAAAAGAATAATGTCACGGAAAATGTAAAGAATGTCAACTGTAATGTATGTATGTATGGATATGTATGAATGCATCTCCTAAATATTGTATGTTAATATAAATGTTAAATAAAAATTACATTCCAAAAAAAAAATACAGAGACTGATTCAAAAATCGATGGAGGCAAGAAGATCTCACAGTAGTGGAATTAAGTTTTTGGACCAGCCATGCATTTGTGATATACTGTATTTCATTAAGAATCACTCTTATGTCTTCAAGTTCTATTTCTGTTAGTGCAGTTGCAGTTAAAAACACTAAACAAATCATCAAAAGTCATTAAATATTAAAAATTGTAGGGCCCTATAAAATCCGCGATCATGGAATGGCCAACAATTTACGTAGGAGTTTTTTCTTTTTTTTTTTTTCGGATAAAAGAGGACCGTATCTCTCAGAAAAATTTTCCCAAGGGGTCACTAATGCACGCTTCACTCCCCCCCACGCACATTAACAATGCAGCCGCCTGAGACACTGGCTAAATTAGGAAAGAAGCTATGAAACTCCAGGCTAACTCCAAAGTACAGGGCAGAGCAGTTTCCCATAGATTATTATGTGTCAGGAGATCAAATGTTCTGCAAATTTTGTCAACATCCTGTTGACTGGCCGCGTAAATACAACACGTGTGAGGACCGTCTGAAGAGTGACAAACACCTCAGAAAAAAAGGAGGAACAGCGTACTGCAGCCAAGCGGGCCATGTCAAACAACCACTGCTGCCTGTAACACATCTACTAAAAAAAATTAAAACCGAAAAAACAGAAGATGGGAAAAATTCAAACAGAATTTGGGTAAAAAAATAAAACAGATTTTATAGCACCCTAAAATTGATTGGTTTCATTGAAATACATCAGAAATGTTGAGTATTTTCATTTTGGTACCACTGATCAACTAATGACAAAGGCATGCTTTTTATGAAAGACTCTATTTCTATTGTTGTTTGTGTCTACATAAAGCAAACTTGGAGGTAGAAATTCATATCTGAAGCAGTCTATTAGGGCACTTGGAGCAGTGAACTGATCCAACAGAGGGCGCTCTCTAGCATGCATGTTCAAAAACTCTTCTAATAGATTTTTGGGTAAAGTTACAGCCCTACTCAGCATTGATGGGTTAATTAGAGCAGGGCAGAGGAATGAGCCATTCAGGCAGCTACTGATACATAGACAGGGAAATGGGTGGACACTTTGTCATGTGCAAAAAAGTAAACTCCCGAGCGGAGGAGAGATAAACATTTCAAAAGGCTGTCTAAGGCCTTGGTTCAGCTTTAGGGTGGTCAAAATTTGGTTGGCATAAACTGGCCAAAAATTATTTAACTGTAAGGGAATACTTTCTTTAAAGGTGTTCTGAACAGGACTATGTGTAAGATAGTTTTTCTTAAAGCAGGGCACAACTTAAATAGAGGGGAGGGGGCCGTGAAAATAGATTGGAACTCAAGTGAACTAAAATTACAAATTAAATTTTTATGAACAGCAGCTGTAAAGCCACTATACTTATTATTTTGATCTTCTTAATAGTAAATAAGAGACTAGATGCCTTTAAAATGCATACAAAAATAACACAGAACATCTAAATATTTTTATCTGATTTTGCAAATTTCCTCAAAAATGTTATGATGTAATTTTGAGGCCATATCACCCACCCCTATCTGACATACATATGACAACTTCAACATACAAAAGTTTTGCAGAGGTATTTTTTTTAATACAATTAAGGCCGTGTGTAAAACCTATGCTTCATTTTTTTAAAAGAGTAAACAAATATATATTTAGATCAATATTGGATGTCAAGGACCTCTTTTGTGATAGCAGAGTTATCAAACAGCAGTTTTTGTTATGTATTTGTTTTCCTAAAATTGTTTAAATCTTCATCATCATAGTATTTTGACAGTCAGTTGTGATTCATTCATAAAAGGGTCTTAAGGAAATTTGTTGATGACCCTTCAGCGAGAAAAAAATTCAAGATAAAATGTTTGGTTCATGTTGCCCGGCCCTAGAGTAAGGCACCGTTTTACCAGTTTGAAGGTTCTTTGCATTTGGACAAATAGAGTATATATTTAGAAAACAGCATCCTGGGGAGAAAACCAAAAAGCTAATTTTATGTTAATTTACTCCCCACTTGAGATAAGAAAAAGCACCTTCCTTTAATCAGATACCAACAGGATCAAATTGGTTTTTAAGGTTCTGAAACAAATGAACTAATGAATAAAAGGGAGATTTTTAAGAGAGACAATTTTCTCCTTTCGCTTTCTGCCACCCAATTTCTGCTCGTATTCCTCACACGCAGCGATGGCTTTGGAGTGGGTCCACTTATTGATCTGCATGGCGACTGGAGGGGCCGGCTGCCTGCATGGCCCGTCTGACTATAGTGTAATTAAAGCCGAGGCGACGGATGTGTAGCTCTGACAATGCTGGCTACGCTGCTTAGAGGAAGCTGTTTGAGGTAATGCTCCAGCTCAGTGAGATCAAACCAGGGCTTTGGCTGTGAAAGTGGAAATTTAAACTCAGGGCACAAGTTTTTAAGCTGCATTTATGAGACTTTTCTGCATCAAAAAACAATCAAATAAGACTTAAATAGGGAGGCTTATTGCAGCTCATATCAGGGGGGGCTGGAGGAATGCATCTATGCTTTGATTTCACTATGAATGTCTCAGTAACAGCAGCATAAAATATTCTTGCCTTTGCTTTTGAAACTTGCCAGAACATCTGTGTCAGTGTTTCCTTCCAAAAACACCTTGATTCATCAGGTAGACGGAGGCAAGCAGCCAGGAAAACAAGATAACTCTGGCCAATGATAGATTGCTTGTGTCTTTCAAACAACTCCCCCTCTGTGGGGAACAAATTAAGGAAGTGAGATTGTGGTTTCTTAAGAGAAAGATGGTTCAACACAGACTGCACATGCAGCATACAAAGAACTAGAACAGGACTCCAGAAGGTATCGTGCATGGCCAGAGAGTGAAAGCACAGTGGTGGGTCACTTGGCCTCTGACCCCATACCTCCTAAATGTATCGAGTCAAGGAAAACACTTACGCACAGGTTAAAAGAAACCCCTGTAAGAATTCTTGACATGTTAAATTGTGTTCATGAGGCCCAAGGACGTTAAACCTTATCCTTCAAAGTATTAAGGACAAACTTTTAAAGGGATAAACCAACTTTTTTTTTGTTTTCGTGTCTTGCCTCTCTCCAGAGTCCATGACAAGCAGATAGACAGCATTCTCTCAACTGCTACATTATCTGAATCTGATTGACGGAACGATCATCCAGTCATCTGCTGGATATGACTGAGCTCACAGACTGAGCCACACTTCTGCCATAAAATGCTTCGCTTCTCTGAAAACGTGTGTATTGTATTAGTTATGTTAATTATATTAAAGGATCCATAGTGATAAATCCATGATAACAATCATCAGGCTTTCAATTTAAACATTGAAGAAAGTGACAACTTCTTGTTCGTCTATTGTCCAATCAAATGTTCCCAAACTCTACTTATCTTGTTTCCTTCAGAGTGGTTGAAAGAGAGATTGCGTCATTGAGGGGTCAAAACACAGAGGGTCACGTGGTTCATGTAGCAGCCGTACAGTTCCAAACAAAGCTTGGCGGGCCATTTAAATGGACTGCTTAGCCAAGGTTTCTGGTAATTACTTACCAATATATTCTGTTTTTTTTAACTTCATACATTGACTTAGGCAAATTCCAACGTGGTACATATTCTATGCGCATGTGTAGGAACATTATTATTGAGATAGTGCTTTAAAAATTGCTGAAATATCCTCTGAAAAGGAAGAATGTGGACAGTAAACTAGGTTACTTTATGTTCTTGACTAGCTAACATTGTTCGACACTGTATCGTCATTAAATTTCCTTGTTTATAACTTCAGCGTTGCTGATTTGGAAAATGACTGACTTATTTTGTTGTAACATTTCAGACGAAGAAGGAAGAAGCCTGTGTGATCCACCTGAGTAGGAAAATATGTTTGGATATTTAAGGGCATTGCCTATGCTGTATGTAACCAACTTATACTGGGCCAAATATGGTGATTTCAACCCTGGTTACATGTAACTTAGCTTTATTAAATTAAAACATGTAGGAAACAGGAAACTGTCTTGTGAAGTACAAAATATCTAATTTATCTTATCTATCTACTGTACATTGCCCATAGGAATCCTATTGCTTGGTCGCATTGTTTGGAACTATCGAGGCCTCCCATGATCCACCATTGCTGTCAAATAATTGGCCCACTGGCGTCTACGGAGAGGACATAACTCTCTCTTTCCATGGCTCTGGTTTCCTTGATGCTCCTGTCCAATCAGGAGCAGACAAGGGTCAACATTGGAAAAGATAAAAACTGTCAGTTCCTTCAAGAATTTAAAAGAAAATGTGACTAATGTGATGTGAACCTTTGTAACATTTGGGAGACAATCTGCCTCCAAGACTGAGAAAATATCTATTTCAAGCATTAAAAGTCAATTAAATAAGTGTAAATACATAAAAAAGTAATTGTTCAGAGTTTCTTTGCCTAATTATAAAAGATTGAGGAAACCATTTTAAAATGAGAAAAGGCTTCTTCATGTTGAGTTGTGTGTTCTGTTGAATTTTAAATTCCAATGTAATTTTTTGTTTGGTATATATGATCAAATAACCATCAATATATGATTCTTACATCTTGAAAACATACATTTTCTTATCGTCAAGGTTGTCTGGAAAAACAAGGAGGTCTGTAACTTGTTCGTGCTCGCAGGTTTGGATGCTTTATGAGCGTATAAGCATGGAAATCCAGGTGGACTGAAAGGTAGCAGCTGCTGGGGCCCTTTCAGCCACTTCACTGACTATTTTCAAGTAACTCTTTAAAGATTTAAAATCCACAAAAACTCAGACTTTCAAGGTAACTGTCTACACTGGATTTTTGAGTTTTGGATCCAACTCATGCTTCTTAGTTGTAGGAAAATCTGCTTAAAATTGAGACAACAAATTATCTTGGGCTAAGTTAACTTATACATCAAATGCAGTCTGCTTAATCTGCTTTAGATTACTGTAAAAGCCTGTAAGCCTTTTTTAGTATATATTCTTGGGCATTTTATAGCTGTTATTTTATAGTTTAGAGAGAGAGAGTGGATCAGCTTGTGAAAGTGGGTGAGAGAGGGGGGAGGGACATTCGGGGAATGGGTTTCAGGTAAGCATATATGATCTGTGCCTGACTGTTGTGCCAGACAACCACGCCAGGGATCCCATTCTGTTCGCAAAGCTTGTGCACATTACTAGGCCCGACCATGCCTGACCTCAAACCCACTGTTCTGCCAACTTCAGATAAGAAATGAGACAAATTTTACTTAAAAATAGTGTTAATTATTTTTCACATTTTAAGTTTTAATGAGCCACTTAATAAAACGAACTCTGCAAAACATTTTAGAAATGAAGAGAAAATATCCTTCCTATAGGGAAGTTTTTAGTGTTATTTGTTTTTCATGTGACAACGAAATACAGTCCAGATTTCATAAAACTGCTGTTGAAGCTGTTAGCATCTATGCTAATCTCTGTACAAGCAACCACTTCCTGCTGTCGTCTTGCCCCTTATTTGTGTTTTCCGTTATGTTGTGATTTCCAGTTTGTTTCTTTCCTAGTTGTTATTTCCTGTTAAGTTGGTGGTGTGTTTCTTTTTTGTCTTTGTGATTTTTCATTTGTTGGTATTTTCTTAAATCTTGTGTTTTCCGAATTGTTGCGTTTTCAAATTTGGAGTTTCAATGATATGTTGTGCTCTTTTCGCTGTTATGTAGCTACTGACCATTGCTGTGCTTTCTTATTTGTTGCTGTGATATGAACTTGTTTTCTTAAATGTTGTTGTGTTTTTATTATTTTTCACTTTTTCCCACTTATTTGCGATTTCCTTTTTGCTGTGATTTCTGGTTTGTTTCTTTCATAGTTGTTATTGCCTGTTAAATTGGTGGTGTGTTTTCTTGTTTATCTTTGTGGATTTTGATTTGTTGTTATTTTCTCAAATGTTGTGTTTTCCGCATTGTTGCGTTTTCAAATTTGGAGTTTTAATGATTCATTGTGCTCTCTTAGTTGTTGCTGTAGCCCCTGGATGTTGCTGTGCTTTCTTATTTTTGCTAAAATATAAACTTGCTGTTTTCTTAAATGTTGTGTTTTTTTTCATTTTTGGTATTTTTACCCCCTTTTTGTGCTTCCCATTTTGCTGATTTCTGGTTTGTTTCTTTCCTAGTTCTTATTGCCTTTATAAAAGGTAGTTTTTTTTTGTCGTTGTAATTTTTTAAAAATTTGTTGTTATTCTCTCACACATTTTTTGCACAGTAATGAACCAGATGAAACAGAAGAAGAAATTCTTCTGAACGAGATCAGCGGGTGGAAAAAAAACACGAAATGCGATTTCCTGGAGGGAGGGTTTAATTTTTTTTTTATTTTTTATTTTTATTCCCTTTTGATTTGTTTTTGTGTTCCTTTGTTTTTCTTGAGTTTCTATATTTCATTGTGTTTGTTATTGTTGTACTTTTTGATATGTTGTTCTGCTTCTCATCGTGTCATTTTTAATTGGTACTGTTACTATTTGTTGTTTCATGGTTTTGTTTTGTTGTCTTATTTATGAGTTGCAGTGTTTTGTAGTTGAAGACAAGCATAAATCCCTCTGTTTCAGCTCCTACACTCTTTTTGTGCTCATATTCATCCTTTATATAATTTTTTGACTCTCCAGTGCCTCCCTCTCGTGCCTCTTCTCTCTTCTCTGCTGGGCTTCTATGGGCAATTACAATTTAAAAATGACAAAATGGAGATCATCGACGTGCCACAAGACCAAGCGAAATGAAATCGCCCATGAAAAAAGCAGACGTCTGCTACTGTGCAGCTGCCTCGTGCCTTTGCGTGTTTGTGCGTGCGTGCTTCTCGTGCGCTCCCCGGTCTAACAGTGTGTGACATCTGCCCACCACAGTGCGTTTTCGTATCAGAGTTTGAAAGTAAATCGCCCTCGGATGCAGTCGGGGGTAATGTAGTGTAACAGAAGGCAGGGTCGCCCTGGTTCGCTCATTTTCCCATCGTCATTACTCCCCGACATTCGCACCCCGCTCTTGTGTTAGCAGCTGCATCCCTCACGCTGTGATGTCAGCAGTTTTTTTTTATATTAAGCCTGTAAAAATGTATCCAAATCTTGCACGCTTCTGCCCCGAATGATAGTCATGATCCCCAAGTGGGATTTCATTCTGCATCCCACCACACTTTGACTCTCCTCACAGTCTTCAGAAGGGGGAAGAGAATTGGAGTTACAGCCGTAAAACACACACACACACTCCAGTGGCTTTGACTGTATCCTCACAGTGCTGCTGATTTCCCTCTTTCCTTCCTCGAACAGATGGTCTTATAAACTTAACATGAGTTTGGGAAAGCGAAAAGAGACTCTAGGAGGGCATCGAGTCCAATTTTTTTTCAGCATTTAAATCTCATTTTTACTGCACAGATGCTCCTCGAGTATTGTTTTTGTTTTTAAACGTGTTACCCCCACACAATATTATAAACTTTTACAAGTCCCTGTGTACCCGAACAGTCTAATGGCATCAACACGAGTGCTTCCAAAATTAAAACACAATCAGAGGCAGCATGTCCTTATACCTCAGAGTCTCTACAAGGACAAATGTGTGTTGCAAGAAGCATATGTTATTTTAGTGAAAGAAGATTTTGTTTCTAGTTTAAATAAACACACAAGTTATGTTGCTTAATTTAGTGCATTAGGTTTGAGGAGAAGGTACGCGAAAGTATGCGATGATATCACTATTGCTAAGCGCCGTCTCCGAACGCACTCAGACAAACAAACAGCACACTGAAGTAAGTTGTTATTGCCTTTTTAATTGGTACTGTGTTTTCTTGTTTGTTGTTGAGATTTCTAAATCCTTATTTTTTTTAAATGTTGTTGTTTTCTTTTTTGTTTGTTTCCCTTATTGTTGTTTTCAAATTAGTTGTTTTAATGATTTGTTGTGCTCTCCTAGTTGTTATGTAGCTACTTGACCATTGCTGTGCGTTCTTATTTGTTGCTGTGATATGAACTTGTTGTTTTCTTTAATGTTGTTGTGTTTTTCTATTTTTTCCCCCCTTAATTGTGTTTTCCTTTTTGCTGTGATTTCTGCTTTGTTTCTTTTGTAGTTGTTATAGCCTATTAAGTTGGTGGTGTGTTTTCTTGTTTGTCTTTCTTATTTTTGATTTATTGTTATTTTTTCAAATGTAGTTGTGTTTTCCTTCTTTTTGTTTTCTGTATTATTGCATTTTCATACTTGGAGTTTTAATGATTTGTCGTGCTTTCCTAGTTGTTAATGCAGCTACTGACCATTGCTGTGCTTTCTTATTTGTTGCTGTGTTATGAACTTGTTGTTTTCTTTGATGTTGTTGTGTTTTTCTATTTTTGATTTGTGTTTTCCATTTTGATGTTATTTCTGGTTTGTTTTTTCCTAGTTGTTATAGCCTTTTTAATTGGTGGTGGGTTTTCTTGTTTTTCATTGTGATTTTTGATTTGTTGACATTTTCTCAAATGTTGTGTTTTCCTTATTGTTGTGTTTTCAAGTTATTTGTTGTGCTCTCCAGGTCTCTATTGGAGCTTCTGGATGTTGTTGTGTTTTCTTATATGTTGCTGTGAAAGTGTTTCTTAAAAAGTGTTTTTTTTTTTAATTGTTGTTTGCTTTTCTTTTTGTTGTGTTTTCAAATTTGTTATGTTTACATGATATGGTGATCTACCCTCCTAGTTGTTATTGTAGCTCTTGGCTGTTATGCTTTCTTATTTGTTGCTGAGATATCGTTTGCTGGTGTTTTCTCAAATTTTGTGTTTTCCTTTTTGCTTTGTTTTTAAATTTGTTGTTCTGCTTTTCTAGTTGTTATTGTACCTTATGATTTGTTAGTGTTTTCTCAGCAGTTGTTATTTTTGATTTGTTGTTGCTTTCTTAAATGTTGTATTTTTGTTTTGTTTTTGCTTTTCTCCTTTTTGTTATGCTTACTTTTTGCTGTGCTTTGATTTTTTTTTTTAACAATTTGTTGTTCTTCTTTCTCTGCTTTGTTTTTTTACCGTTTGATTTGTTGCTGTTTTCTTATTGGCTGTTGTTATTTCTGATTAGTTGTTTTTCAAAATGTTGTGTTTCCTCTGTAGAGCAACCATTGCCATGCCCTCGCTCTCTTCCTTTATGTTTGAGCAGTAGAAAGGGAATATAGAAACGACCCACTTTCCCCTTTTTCTCTCAGAGAAGTGGATGATAACTCCAGATTTTCATTTTCTCCACCTTCCCCTCCATCACTCGGCGACGGCGCTCACATAATTATTCCCCGGCTGGCTGGGCAGTAATTACAAGGCTGCAGAACAAATACACTTCAAGTCTATCAGTTTCCCCTCATCATAATTCTCCTCTGAGGACGGCCGTCTCCTCGGGGAAGGCTCGCCGTTTGTCCACGCGCCGGGTCGTAAGTGTCACTCGATTTCTCCACTGACACTGTCAATACTTTGTCCATTAAGGGCTTTTTATACACAAATATATATTATGTAGAGTGTGCATTACCTGCCTGCATGCTTTAATTAACTCAGCGAGGCTCGGGAAGCTCAACTGAACGAGTGTTTAGGGAGCAGTACTTAACATCCCGGGTCATGCATGTTATTCTAACAGCAGCAGGCTGGAATTATCCTTCAGTTTGATGAATTAGGTTTGGTGTGAAAGTTGGAAAACCTCCACTCTCCTGACTTTGGGCAATGGAAATTAAATGAAAGTTGAACTACATCATAAGACTTGCTGCAGCTTCACCTAAGGACTATCTGTTTGATGGTGCCGCACAGTTGGATAAGCCGAAAAATCCTTTGCGATAAAAAGTAGATATTTTGAGAGCGACTTACTAAGATGGCGGTGAAATGTGATGCAGTGCAACAGTGAGATTGTTCAAGTTAGTAAGTCTGGATGTCTGAGGCCAGAGCCAAAGTTACTTTATACTGTAGACCCTGTATGCTTTAAAAGTTGTGCCAAACTCTTCAGATGCGCTTCCGTCATCACAATTAAACTTTTTCTTGATGCATAAAAGCTCAGACTTCTGTATCCCCTCTGATTAGTGTAATGCCAAACTCCCACACTAACCTGCCACTTTATTTATGGTACACCTTGCCTGTACTGGACTGAACTTCCTTTTGCCTCCCGAACTGCCATGTTAGAGCCAGATATGTAACAATGACCTGAAATGTTATTAAAAAATTGTAATAAAAGCCGAAATGTAAGAATTGGTCAATAATGTAACAAAAGTGTTGAGCTCGAAATGTAATTAAAAAAAATGTTGTAAAACCCAAAATGTAATAACTGGTCGATAATGTAACAAGATGTTGAGCCCAGAACATAATAATTTTATTACAGTGTGGGGCATAATGTATTAACTGACCCAAAATGTAACAAGTTATTACATTTTGGGCAAAAACGTATTATGTTACGGGCTCAGCATCTTGTTACTTTATCGACTAGTTATTACAATTTGGGTTTTATTACATTTTTGTTATAACATTTAGGGTCATTGCTACATATCAGGCTCTAACAGGCCTTTAAGGGATCATGTTGTTTTTTTTGTTTTTTTTTAAGTGGTGTAGAGTGAGGTACATGGCATGAGTCTGAACAGTGCCACAGCACAGTAGGGCCAGTTTCTAAAGAATCTTGGCTAATAACAATAAGTCATTTCAAACTAGCTGGCTGCAGACAATCAGACAGCCTTTGCTAATAAAATATGCATAAAGAAAAGTCTAAAAAAATCATTGATTTCAAACATTCACTGTTTTATTCTGTGTTTCTGTTTCTTTCTTTGGCAGTAGGTGACCTTGGCTGGAACTGTCCCTGAAAAACCCTGTGAACAATGAACTGAGTATATTTTAAGTTCCTGGATGGTTACAGCCTTCCGTTTTAATCCTGCATCTTTGTGAACAGTAACAGCAGAATAAAATGAAAGTTCAGATATTCCCCGATGAAAGAAAATTGTGGTTCCTTGACTGCTTATTAACATCGTTGACTTTAAGGGGGGGAATGAAAAAATGTAATACCAAAGGTAAAAACATCTGATACAGTATTTGGCCCTGGATATTTTTACTGTTCATGCTGGGCCATGCAGTGAATCAAGGTTTAATAAAGTTTTCTTTTTGATTATTATCCCAGCAGCACACCCTTCATATCACTTGGCTGACATGAGCTTTTAGTGAAAGCAACAAAGAGCCCCAGGGCTACTCATTGTTGCCAGTAGCTAGCTAGCTTTTTGCCATGCCAAGTCTCAAGGTTTTTAATCAGAAGCTCTCAGATAACAAAAAAGATGAAGGCTGGTGAGTTTTGATGAGATGTAGGAGCCTGTCTGTGTCTCCTGTTGCCGTAGCAGCAGATGAGTCAGGACGCCAAAGTGACATGGCCTCACCTACACGCTCAGGTGGGTGATGAGGAGGTTCTTTAGCAACCAGGGACACAAACAGATAACAAAGGAGGACATGCAGAAAGACGGAGACAGAGAAGTGAATAAGCTGCAAAGTCATAACAGCAATGCATTTATGATTGATGTACATCGGATGCATCACACTTTATTGTCCTGTAACTTGTTTTCAACAAGGGTCTGCATTGAGCAACTGTCAGCATGTAAAGATTATTGATGTTCTGGAGCTCCAAGGAGACAGAATATTGTTGGCTTTAGAGTTGATGCTGAGTTCATGCAATTGTTTACGCCTGCATGAAATACATTCACAAGGGAGACGAAGGCAAACTGAAGTTTCTGTTTCCTCTCTCCATCTTAATATGTACCCCTGCCTGTCTATTGTATCAAAGTTTTCCTCGAGATAATGTTAAAAGATGTATTTAAAGAACAGTGGTAAAATGTTTCCTAAATAAAAATCTGTGCATGGAAATAATTAAACAATCACATTTGATCGAACGCAAGCTTTATAAGTGAGAGCTATTGTGAGAATTACATATTTCTTATATGTCCCTTAAATGATGCAGGTAAAGTGGAGACATAATGTGCACGCCTCCTTTGGTGGAAGTAATGGTGTTAGACATAAGGTCCTTTTGCTCCAGTTCTTTCTTAATTTGAATGTTACTGGTTTGTCCAGGCATTTGAAAGCCGGCTGTACTGGGTGCATGATTTGGTAACGCAAGAGTGAACCATCTTATGTATGCAGATGACCTAGTTTTTTTTTTTTTTTTAAATAAGGTGCTGGTTTCCAGAGGGTGCTTTCACTTTAGCTGTTTGCACCAAATGGTCTAGTTTGGTGGAGTACAGTTTAGCACAGTTTTGTAAACCTTTTTAAAACGAATAAAAAAAGAGAACCCAATTGCAGGAAAATGATTTATCAAACAATAGACAAGGATTAAATAAAAATAACTGGAAAGTTAAATAAACTCAAAATTGCAAAGTGATGGCCATAAAAACAATCTTTGGAAAACGCAGAAGAACACGAGGAGGCACGAGAACAAGGCAGGGGACATCCGCAAGGAAAAGGCTACAGAGAGGTCACAGGGAACATGCAGGATAAACTGACACTGAGGCCCAGACAGACAGACTTTTTACTGACGGGGTAATCAGACAAGTAAGAAAATCACACAGTTTCAGACACTCAGGGTAATGAGAGTGAAACACTGAGGATCAGGGAATTTTGGTTTAGTTTGGTACAATAAGCATCACAATGCAAGACAATGGGTAGCATCCATGATTTGGTAAATCAAACAATCAAGCAATCATCAGTCTTTAGATGCAGGTTGATGCCATATTTTTGATACATATTTGTAATGATTTTTTTTTTATTACCGTATTTATCTTTATATTTCTATTCTAAACCCAACATCAATCCACATGAGTACAGAAATTAAATAGCAAAAAATATGAAGTACCATTTTAAAATGTTCCTGTTACCCAACAATCTGCACTAAGTGAACTGTTTCTTGAGTTGAGCATACGTCTGCCTCTTTAACAAGGCTACCATGTATCTCAAAAAGGGTTTCAAAATCCCAGGAATTTTCAAAGTTGGAAATTTGCCATGGGAATTAATACAAATTTATGGGATTAAACGAGAACATACCTGGAATTTACAAAATTGAAGGTTAGCCCTCAACAGAGATTTGAAATATAGTTGGTAAAAATATATTTTATTATAATCTTGACTCAAACAACCTGATTTCATGAATGTATACTTGAGAATATTGATGCTATTCTTCAATCACATGCACATCACACACTGCTTACTGTAGTAAGTAGTACTGAGGCCGTGCCCCCTACATGCACTGTGCATTCCTCCATCACGTGGACAGATGATTCTAGGACTCTGGACTATTCTAGCCGCAGATTTGAGCTCGTGAACATAAAGTGAAGCTGAAATTGTTTGTTCAATAAAAAAATTAAAACTTGATAAAGTTCTGCTTACAAGTAAATCTATTGAAATGTAATGCATGTTACTTTAATATTTTGCAAAAATGTTTGTATTCATATTTGGAAAACATACAGTTTTGTTTAAAACACCCCCAATTTCCAGTAAATTCTTATAAATCCCTATAATTCTGAAATATTTCAATAATTCTCCAGCTTAACTTCCCGTGGAAATTTACTAGAAATTTTCCTCCCCTTTACAACCCTAATATGAAAACATCTGCACAAAATCATGAATTACACCAACCTCTGCCAATAATTTTGATCAGCTAAAAAAAAAGAGTTTATATTCAAATATCAGAAAGATAATTAAGTTTAACAACAAACAGATTATGGTAGGCCCTACTGAAAAGACTTAACCAGTGTGATGTCCTGCTATTGTTTCACCGGCACTTTAAGCCTGTTGGGGAAAGTGGTCTGAAAGGGGCAGGCAGGAGCTTTAACACAGTGTTTTGGATAGAGTGAGAATGGCGGTGGATCAGGAGTACTCAGTTTGTAAAACCTAGAACATTTTTTGAATGTTAGTACTCATGAACATGCACTAGCAGTCCTGGAAGTGGAATATATGAATCTGAGCTAAGACAAATTCAGAGCACTTAGCATGTTGTCACGCAGTGATTTCATATCATTACCACATAAAGGAAATTAAGAAAACTGATATGAAGAATATGTTATATTTCCAAGCACCAATAGGCACTGAGTTGATAGATTTAAGAAAGAACCTGATGTTAGTCTAATGAATACTGACAGGAGAAAGTAGGTGAAACAGAAAAAGGATTCTTGACAGACAAATGAGATGCCACAATAGATTCAGCTGAGGTTAAGAAGAGGACACAGATTTGGCTATTTATCTCAGATCAAAAGGAGCAATTGTCACACAAAAGACTCAAAATTTATGAGGACGGGGTTGGTAAATTTTCACAATCGAACAAGCATTACAAATGGGGCACATTATTGCTTCATAACATCAAAGCTCCTATTTCTCAAGGTTTCACTCTTGTTGCAGAAATAAATATAATACAGCAGCCGAATGAGACTCATTTCGTATAATGTGATTTCATGTTGAGAGAGACAGCCTGACCAGAACCTTCTGTTAGGGCACTGTGTCTCACATCTTACAACCATTTTACTCTCAGAGAACTTCAAAATGCTGCAATTATCTGGTGAAAATCCAAAGATCTGTGTGCTGGGAAGAACCCCATGAAGATCCCACCAGAGCCTAAGTTCAAGCCCTGCAAAGCTGGGAGAGGGAACTTTGGGAATACCAGATAGAATGAGTAAGCTTTATTCTGGAAGTATCCATGTGGAAAATGCCAAATCCCTCCACCCCTGCCTCGTGACTACTGCTGTATCCAACCCTTTTTTCCTGGAGTTCTCATGCTACTAGCTTGCTGGCATCAGCTGTGAGGAGAGCTTGTATGGATTCAAACCAAAGACTGTGTAAAAGATGGATGATATATTGGATCTCCAAAAGCCAAGCAAAATAACTTGGAGTTCCTTCTAATGACTGGCAGTTGTTTAGATCACAAGCTCTTCATCCTCCATCTTAACAAATGGGAAATTGTTCAGGCTTTGAAATCAAACTACTCATTGAATTTAGTTCTCTCAAATATGGTGTCTGATATCATGGCCACATTTTAATATCTGAAGTTAATTGTTTAAATTAACGGGTACATGGTCATTTTGGGGCAGCACGGTGGTGTGTGTGCCTCATTGTAAGAAGGTTGGTGCATTCGTGTTGGTCAGGGCCTTTCTGTGTGGAGTTTGCATGTTCTCCTGGTGCATGTGTGGGTTCTTTGCGGGCTCCTTGGCTTCCTCCCACAGACCAAAAACATGCTCATTAGGTTGATTGGTGACTCCAAATTGCCCTTAGGTATGAGTGTGAGTGTGAATGGTTGTCTGTCTCTCTATGTGGCCCTGTGATTGGCTGGAAACCAGTTGCAGGGTGTGCCCCACCTCTCACCCAAAGTCAGCTGGGATAGGCTCCAGCCCACCGCAACTCCAAAAATGATAAGAGGTATAAGTAATGTATGGATGGGGATGTAAGGCTCATCCATCTACATTTTTGCTATCAAGAAGGTGCACATTCCTTAAGCAACTGCATAGGTTTAGCACCTCAATTAAATAGCTGTGTTTTCAGTTTAAAGCAGCACTGCAGATCTGATCCCGTGACGGGGACACATATCGCAAGACGCTGCGAGAAGTGCAAACTGCTTTACGGCACTACGCGAGATTTGGCTTTCAGCTAAAGAAGCCGGTGTTTTGCATGTAGTAGTAGCAGCCATGGCATCCGCAAAGCGTGTGAGGAGGACTCTTCCTCCAGATTCAAGGGCCAAAAAGAGACTATTGGACAACCCAAGGAACAAAACTAGAATTAACATTGGAGCCCACTTTGTTCGGTGGCGAGAGCATCGGGAGATGGAAAATTGCAAGACGGATGCCGAGCTTGCAAAGTTACTGCTGGAGAGGTAAGTTATGTTTTCGTCGGGTTTTCCCCCGTTCAACACCTGGTTTCAGTCGGTGGTTGCTCCGTAGCATTGCATGCTTTGTGTAACTTGGCGGACGTTGTTTTGTCACTAAATGCTACCAGCGGTTATTTGCAGGCGAGTTTCTCAGATTGCTGGAGATATATTGGCGCCGTGACGCTCGGTCATTCACTATTTCACTATTTCTTCTATGTCTTCGGACGTCCTGTCGACTCGCTTCTCCCGGCTCAGTATGTCAACAAATGCACGTTGCCGTGAGGCGCTGTGTTACGACAGTGCAATTACACCCAAGGGTCAGAGCGGCCCCTCGAGAGCAGACAAACCTGAATTTTACATAGTGGGGCTTTAACAAATCAAACCAACCAGAGAAACTTTTCTAATGGTTACTACATTACTTGTCTTTTAAAGTAGCTGTAATCAAATCTCTTCTTAAAAAAACATATCTTTGTTCCAGGCACATAAGCTAACTACAACCCTATATCTAACCTTCCATTTGCTGCTAAGATCCTGGAGAAAGTAATGGACAATCAGCTTTGTGACTTTCCTCAAGACAACAGCTTGTATGAGGACTTTCAGTCGGTATCTAGAGCTCACCATAGCACAGACACTGCTCTATTTAAAGTGACAATTGATTTACTCTTAGCTTCAAACTGGGCTCCTTTCTGTGCTTGTCTCCTTAGATCTCAGCGCAGCTTTTGTCACCACAGATTATCACATTCTTCTACATCCATAAATTTGTCACCATCATGAATATTTCTTTTGGTCCCTTTGTTTCTGGCCACCTCCCTATGTAACTGTAAGCCACCAATTGTGGTATAGAGCTGTAATAATGGTGGACCAAGTATCTGAGGCAGTGACTCCCACAGTTGAGGTCAGGGGTTCTCACCCACCTGTCCTGAGACAACATAAACAATCCAGATGTGAAAGCACCTAGATAGAAGTCTAACAGAGTACAACAAAACACTCTATCTGCTTCAACGAATTGATCCTGAATAAACTCTGCCTCGAATTATGAGTTGTATAAGCACTCAGCGCAGGGCTATTTTCACCTTTCTTTGAAACAAAGGCAGGAATCTGAGACTCACAGTTCATCTTTTTTATACACTGGCTGAATTATACAATCATTTAATGGTACAAGATTTTTGATTTATTACTAAGTACTTTTAATATATGACAAAGCATTTGATTTACTGATTGATGTCAGGAGGTGAAATAATTTGCCTGAGTATAACAAAAAGTATTCTGGTAAAATGAATCACAAACTTAGATTTTAATAACTTAATATAAAAGTGACCCTTATTCAACCTTGGCAAAAGTATTCACCCTAAAATGGTTTCATCTCGACATTTTAATTTGTCAATGAAGGGGTCAAACAGGCATTGTGGGAACAGGAAAAAGATATTCAATCTGATTGAATATGTGGCTTCTAATAAAGTTTAGAGACAGTGAAAGTAAGGAAGAGCTCGACTTGTCGATATAGTTGATGTGTTGCTGTAATTTTGAGGTAACTGCAGCTTGATAAAAAGTTTAAGGCTGCAGCTGTAAAGGCAAGATTATTGCAGCTGCAGCCTCATGGAGCACTGGATGTGCAGTTTATTGAACACTAGACACAACTCCTGCTGTTATATCATATCATCACACAGTATTATGTTCAATTGTACATGTTCAGTATTTCCAACATTAAAATTAAAAGGTTTTATTTATCTGTAATATATATATTTATGTTTGTAATGTGCATTTATCTTTCTGACATGAAGATTTATGTAGTTTAAGCTCAACTCTAGAACTAGTAAGGTGGTCAGTTTGACTGTTTTCCATTTTTGCAAGGCCATACAGATGGAGTCACTTAAATTTTCGCCACTTTCCTGAACTTAGTCTTCGCTTGACCGTGGCAGATTCACTATGGGACCTGCCCACCCTCATGGCTATATTGAGACCCCCCCTCAGAGATACTTAAACAAGGGCAAAGGTCACAGCCTAATCAATGTGTTCTTGTGAAGAAAGCTCCATCTCATTTAGGCACCTTGCAATTGCATGAATGGGCGTGTTTAAGATGGAGTTTGGGCAGAGAGGTGGGGGGACTCCCAGTGGCTGAAAGTTGGCTTGAACTTGGCAGGATTTTGGCTGGAAGGGGAAAAAATTGAAGCAGCTGAATCTGTACATAACTTGATGGATAATGATGATTAAATGGATAGTTCAAGTTTTATGAAGTGAGGTTGAATGAGGTGCATGGCATGACCCTGAATGTGTGCCACAGTGTCACAGCTCAGTTCTCTCTCCGTTCAGAAATCTCTGGACATTCTTATATTTTCTTATGACGGTCAGATCAAATTGTTGAGGCATTTTGTATTTTATACATGATCATATGTGGGTTTAACTTATTATAATGTGTGTTTTATAAGTTGAAAGGAAGAATTAACCTATTTTGACCATGAAAATAAGACAAAAATTATAAACAGAAATTGACTTTGTAACGTGTTTAATTTCATTGTCAGGTTCAATAATTGTCCATTAAATAATACATTTCAATGCTAAACAAAACTGTATTTTTACCCTAATAACTGACATAAACTATTACAATATACCAGATCAGAATAGCCTTGAATGTGCTTTTATTCTTGACCTATGTGAGTAATGTATGAGTGGTCAAAATGATCTCTGTGGTAGTTCTAGTAGTTAAAGAATTTTGATAGCTTAATAAGTTGGTTTCCTCAAATTCCTTTTTCTTGGGTTATTGTGGATATAAATGGTACTGTTTTTCCCTGTTCCACATCTGTAATGTATTTGTAAAACAATCTGTCACAGATTATGTGACCTCTGCTCTTCTGCACAATTACCCTCTTCTCCAAAGAACATCTCACAAACACATGCAATAAAGGGGACACAAAACTACAGCATGTTGTGTTTGCTTCGTTAAAATACTTTGGTGCATTTTTTAAGGGGAAAAATTACAACTCTGCTATTTAAAAGAGACTGGAAAGGTTCTGTTTAACCATTCCTGTGTCACACAATAACTTCAGTGATTATACTCTTCCAAAAATTCAGAAAATCAGTGCTAAGTATGCGTCATCAGAAAGATTTGAGCCTATGAAAAATAAGCCCATCTTTAGTAAATCATGCTGGGTCTGTGACACAAGTTGGGATGAACAGGTCTGAAATTTCGTATTTGATGATTACGTTTTTTTTTCTGATTCTATTTCTTCTGATTAAAGAAAGTTTTCCATATTAGAAGAATTCCAAACTTTGATAGAAATCTACTAAAAATCAGAGTTGTTTTTTCCATCACATTGTCTTGAATAAAAGTTGAACTCCATGATTCAGTTGGCTGTAAATTAAGAACATCTTATTGTTCAGATCTACAACACAAAGCCATTTTGAGAAGAGATGTTCTGCCCGAGTATAATTCTTCTGGATCTGGATTGAGATCTTGTGCTAGTTGAGGCCACTGGAGTGCAGCAAGGTCACTGTCATGTTTGAGATGATTTGAGCTTTGTGACAAGGCAATGTTGAAATACATGCTGGATGTAGCCATTAGAAGATGGTAACACTGTGGTGATAGAGAGATGGACAAGGGGAAAGAACAACACTCTGGTAGGCTGTGGCATTTTAACAGAGCTTAATTTGTTCTCAGGGGGAAAATAGAGTAAAGAAAATATCCCCCCTACCTTTACACAACCACAATCAGCATACAACTTTGATACAGGGCAGGATGAATCTATGCTTTCACGTTGTTTATACCAAAATCTGACCCTACCATCTGAATGCCACTTCAGCAGGTTGCCTTGACCATGCTGACATGTGTTTTTCTTTTTGCCATATTCCTTATTATTTTAGGAGACTTTCCAGATAAGTGACTTGTTTTTATATGCAACAGTTAAAATTGGATCTTAAGTTCCATTTTCTATGAACCCACTCCAATTGCTCCTACATGGCACACCACGGAAAGCAACTGATAGCAACTGAGTGTGATTCTCTCACATCTTGTGTTGTCTAGCTTGTGCATTCACTTGCAGGAAACACACAAACTCTGCATGCATCACAGCTTGCTCTACGAGTAGGCCTGGCAGTGGTTATATCAGATGGACTTTAATTGTGGATAGTCAACAAGTAATTGTAATATTCAATCAGTGTATTGTTCAGCCTTACTACAGATGCAGCCAAAGGCCTGTTGAGTTCCAGCCAATTACCAGTCTACATCCAGCCAGTGGGAGTGCTCAAGTTTCCCCACAAACATGCCCATTTGGTGGTGCTTCCCTCACAAGATCACACCCTATGACATTTTGAAACTGACATTTTCATCAACAAATAAAAACTAGACTAAAATGTTTGACAGAGACTTAATCCAATCAGACCTAATTTGGTCATGTAGAAAGTAGGGACAAGTTAGGAATATATCCAATCACAGCCTCTTTGGTTGTGTGGAAAGGTTGGATGAGTTAAGAGGAAAATCCAACCACAGCTGCCTTAGCTTCATGGTGGTGGGATAAGTTGGGGAGCGATCCAATCAGAGCTCCTCTCTTTATGAATTGATATATTCATGTAGAGCAGGTTCACTGTTTGTTGTCAGTTCTGGTATTGTAACTGAGATGCTCTGCCAGGTAGCCTAAATAAAGGTGACTGCATTTCACACAAAAGTTAAATTTATTTCTGTTAATTTTGACATTCAAACTTTACTAGCATTCAATAAAGGGCTATTAGATGTTTCATTTTATCCAAGTGTAAAACGTGACTTCAGAAATTCAAGGAAACATAAAAAAAGTCTTACCCTTTACACTCCATATTTTAGTTGACTCAAATGTGAAATTTTATCAACTAAAACAATTTATATGACTAAATTATGACTAAAACTTAAAGATATTTCAGGCAAAAAAGACTATAACTAAAACTAAATTAAAAAGTACTGCCAAAATTAACACGGTTGACTAACACAGTATGTCAAACGCGTTTTAATGATTCAGAAACTGCTTTTTTGTAAATTAACATTAGTGTAACAACTTCTGACTGCTTATTTTACATGAGTGGGTTATCAGTTAGCTAATTAGTCTCTGCTATAGGATGCCATGTTGTACATCTTACTTTTTTCTCTTTTTAATGCTCTGAGGAAGAGCAGTCCCTATTTCTATGTGATGGAGACCTTGAGGAGTCAAGTTATGGATAAAAAGATAAAATTCATCACTGTCATTTCATGCATATAGAGATAGAGAATCTGATCAGCACAGTACACACAAAGCAGGAAAAAGAGCATTCTATTGCATCTATATCTTTTCACACCTGACTCAAATGAAACTGATTAAGAACAGATATGACATACATATACAAAAATCAAATTCAACTCTGAACAGATGAATAAAAGTAGCAGGATACATCACTCCAGCTTTCATCTCTTCACACCATAAATTTTTTCATCTGTTGATTTTCTTTGCATCGAGCTCCTCAACAGTTTTGATAGCCCATTATTTCAGCGTTACTTTTCCATCTCACTCACTCGATCCCAGAGAATCCCTGGAGGGGTGTTGTTGGTAATGAATGAAAAAATTGTGGAGGAGCAGCTGAATTGCCTATAGAAGCGGGCAGACAGTGCAAGTCTTAAGTGCCTCCCCGATGATCAATTATGTCGGATTCAAATCAATACTCCAGCAAGAAAAATACATTTATGAGGCTTTTGAGAGACATGTTTGAGAGACAGTGAAAGATGGGTAATGGTTAAAAAATTGAACAAAAGTGCACTGCGGTTTGTCAATCTGAAATAAATTAAGAGCAATCTCCTGCCTGCCACATCACTGTTCTTCAGAACTCCGCTTTAAGACATGCTTAAAGGCGTTTATTGATATTCTCGGCCTATCGACAGCTGAATAATGTTGTCAATAACATCTCCTGTTAATATGCATATCAGGGTTCGACTTACAAATCAAGCACAAACTGAATTAAAACCCCTCCATCAACATCCTCGCTGTAGCGGAGGGCTCCGATCGCAATCAGGAGACAGAATATAGGCCATCGTTCACTAGAGGGAAGGCACAAAACAAAAGGATTTTAAGGAAACATTTATGCAAATCTATGCACAATTTCTAATTTCACCACAAAGTGAATTCCTAATGCCCGCTATATGTGCCAATTCGCTTTGTCAGGGGGAAGAGTAACACTATGATTGCCTGAAAATGTCAAAGAAAATTGCTTCGGATGTGACAGTATGTCTCGACTCCTATAAATAACTCAGCAGATTGTGAGGTTATAACCCCAAACCCTCAATTATCTCCAGTCTGACAGAGATATTAACAATGAGGCACACGCACTGATCTTCATGATATAGAATATGATCAAAATTGGGAGGGATTATTGGCTTCCAATTCAGGCCTTTATTAATATTAAGGAAAAGCTTCAGTCTCATTCATTGCAAAACACTAAATCATCCCTTCACCTTTAAAAAGTTGAATAACACATGCATGAGCACACATGGATAAAAATGTGGTTTCCTTGTTCCCCTGTATGATCCTGCTCGTGCACATCCATCCATACATTATCTACGCCACTTATCCTTTCCCAGGTCATGCAATGCTGGACCCCAGTATAGCTTCAAATTGGCGAGAGGTGGGATACACCCTAGACTGGTCTCCAGCCAATCACAGAGCCAAAAGGGCAGACATATATTCACAGAAATACATTTGTTTGAATATGATCATTCTGGAATTCTGTCCTCCGTCCTCTTTCCTCCTGACACTGAGAGTGTTGCTGTGGAGAGGTTGCATACCCTCATGAATGCGGGCACATAAGTGTGTTAGCTGTCAAGGTCTCTCATGAAAAATACAACTTTGTGTCCTCGACTTAGTCACAGCAAAGGTAAGAAGATCACCTCTCTTAAAATGTCAGCTATCAAGAGCGCTAGGAGTAGACACTTCGAATGCAGCATGGTTTTTAATGCAGGCACGGCGGTCTCAGTACTTCAAAACCTATTGTTCTACTGGGATTTCCACACACAAAAAACACCTCTTGGGCTTACCGAGAATGGTCCAAAGAGGAAAAAATATCCAGTGAACAGCAGTTCTCATGGTGAAAATGCCTTGCTAATGCCAGAGGTCAAAGGAGAACGGTCACTGTGGTTTGAAATGATAGCAAGGCAACAGTTACTCAAAAAAAAAAAAAAAAAAAAAAAAGCACCTACAAAAAATTACTAAATGAACAACACAGTAAATATTGAAGCATGTGGGCTACAACAGCAGATGACTACACAGGATGTTACTCCTTTTTGCTAAGAGCAGGATACTCAAGCAATAGAATAAGACAATATATAATTGGAAATGCGTATGTTTCATGTTCTGATGAGTCTTGATTTCTGCTTTTCATTCAGATATTAGGGTCAGAATTTGATGTAGACATGAAAGCATGAATCTATCCTGCCTTGTATCAACCGATTAGGCCGGTGGCAGTGCAATGGTGCGGGGATATTTTCTTTGCATGCTTTGGGCCCCACAATAGCAGGCCCCAAAACCTGTCAGTAAGATTTTAGGAAAAGATCTAACTGCGATTTTTCTGGCAGATATTGCGATTTCAACTCGATTCACGATTTTCTTCAAATCAAGCTTCAGTGCAATATTCACTATGTTTACAGTATAAACAACAGTAAGGAAATCAATGATCAAAAGCACATAACACATTATTCATCATCTAATATTGATGATAAATAATCTGTTTTCATTATTTAAGGGATACTCCAACTTCTACTCCTAAACAGTGGATTTGTATTGTTGACCTGCTTACCAGCACTTCCATCAATTCAAATTGACTGCAAAGGACCTCTTTCACAATACATGTAATTTTGCCCACAGCCCAATTTTTTGTTTATTGTGTGGTATTTGTAGTACACCCAGAGACTCCCAAGAATATACCTTTAGAAAATCCAAAAGTCATCCAGGGCCTGTACTATGACCTATTTTATGATCATTGCCATAGGTGTGAGCCAGGGTGCACACTTTACCCCCAAAACTTACTCAAACACAAATAATAAATCATCAAATTGGGTCAAATCACCTTCACTGAAGTCTGGTGCATCTTTTGAAATCAAATGTAAAGCTAAGTATTACAATTGAAAGAAGTTATTGAATTTTAACTGGAAAAAAAATAGTTTTTTTTATGATTTTTTCAACAAATTCAATTCTTTGGAGATGTGTCTGACCAACTTACAGTTGCTGTACACCTAAAATACTTACAAATTATTTGGCCACATATATATTCTCAAAGTGGGAAAAAAATCATCAAATTCTGAGACCGGTAAAGTTGTTCAATTAACAGGTTGGGTTACTGTGGTAGAATCAGGATACTGTTCCATATCTTGTATATCAGGGAACCTTTAAAGATTTGTTCAGAATTCATCCTTTAAGTATGATTTCTTTTAGAATTTGAATGCTAGATTCAAAACAAACATTTCACATGAAATGTTATTCATTTTAATATTGAACAGCCACAAAGGGCCTGCATATTATGCCTTTGTGATGAGATAATAATGAGCCATTGATACAAGTAAAAACCGATGCAGTTTTGGATTGTTGTAATCAGATTGTATATATCTACAATGACAGCAATACATAAACATTACTTCTGTCAATTTCTGTTTCTAGTACTTATATATACATGTAATCTGTTTTATGGCCTTCATGTCTTTTTGCATAGCAACGGCTTGGACAATTTTAATTTGTAGACTGGAACTATAGTGAGGGAAAGGGGATCTGAGAAATCCATAAGATGTATGATTGGCTGGTTATTTCATAGAATGGAGTCTTTGAATTTGCTTGTGTATGGTTGGAGGGGTTTCTGATTTTGAAAATGTTTATAATATCCCAAATAATAGATTACAGATGCAACATGTGCACACATGCCAGAGGTTCTCTTTCCAGCAGGACAGAGACAATAATATGCCTTCACAGGATCATCTGATGCATTCTTGTCAAATTGAATCCAAACATTGTATTTTATATATATATACCATCTTTTTTTTTTTCAAAATATCTGCAATTGTATGAAAATATCTTGACAGTGTAGCTTGGGAAAGATTAGTAAGCATGGTCATTTGATTCCATGAAAGGTTTGAAAAATAAAAAACAAATATGTCACGTAGAGCTCGTAGTGAATGGCAGAAGCTTGAAGCATCTGATATCTCGTTCCCTCATGTGGATCTGGAATACCTTGAGACCATAACATGCAGTACATACCAAATCAAACAGTCCCCTGGCTACATTGCTGAGCATCAAAAAAATGATGGTGACTATGAGATTTGGGTTTACCAGCATGATGCTGATCTCATTAGGGGACAGATTCATTCTCGTCACAGATCTCAAATAAAATACAATGTTTGGATTCAATTTGACAAGACTGCATCAGATGATCCTGTGAAGGCATATTATTGTCTCTGTCCTGCCGGAAAGAGAACCTCTGGCATGTGTTCACATGTTGCATCTGTAATCTATTATTTGGGATATTATAAACATTTTCAAAATCAGAAACCCCTCCAACCATACACAAGCAAATTCAAAGACTCCATTCTATGAAATAACCAGCCCATCATACATCTTATGGATTTCTCAGATCCCCTTTCCCTCACTATAGTTCCAGTCTACAAATTAAAATTGTCCAAGCCGTTGCTATGCAAAAAGACACGAAGGCCATAAAACAGATTACATGTATATATAAGTACTAGAAACAGAAATTGACAGAAGTAATGTTTATGTATTGCTGTCATTGTAGATATATACAATCTGATTACAACAATCCAAAACTGCATCGGTTTTTACTTGTATCAATGGCTCATTATTATCTCATCACAAAGGCATAATATACAGGCCCTTTGTGGCTGTTCAATATTAAAATGAATAACATTTCATGTGAAATGTTTGTTTTGAATCTAGCATTCAAATTCTAAAAGAAATCATACTTAAAGGATGAATTCTGAACAAATCTTTAAAGGTTCCCTGATATACAAGATATGGAACAGTATCCTGATTCTACCACAGTAACCCAACCTGTTAATTGAACAACTTTACCGGTCTCAGAATTTGATGATTTTTTTCCCACTTTGAGAATATATATGTGGCCAAATAATTTGTAAGTATTTTAGGTGTACAGCAACTGTAAGTTGGTCAGACACATCTCCAAAGAATTGAATTTGTTGAAAAAATCATAAAAAAAAACTATTTTTTTTCCAGTTAAAATTCAATAACTTCTTTCAATTGTAATACTTAGCTTTACATTTGATTTCAAAAGATGCACCAGACTTTTTAAAATAGTTGACACAGCAGATCCTGGGTCAGTCAGGAGCGCTGGAAAAAATTTTAGCTTTGGCGATCACATGATTGTGTGGTCTGAAATTGCGATTTTGATCTGAAAATGCTGAATCTTTCACCCCTACCTGTCAGAGTATTGTTGCTGATCATGTCCATCCCTGTATGACCACATCTTTTTGATGGTATTAGCATTTGTTTGTCAGCCAACAACCTGTATAAACTGAAATGCTGTCATGTGAGTATGGACTACCATCTCAGGAATGTTTCCAGAACCTTGTGAATCTCTACAAGGAAGAATTAAGACAGGAATGAAGGCAAAAGAGGGTCCAAACTGGTATCACATTTTTCCTTTGACAATTTCACATAAATAGTAATTATAGGGGTTCATTTCTTTTCCAGTTTGCCTGGAAAAACGCCTTCTTTAGCCCCCTCACCTTTCACACACCCCTCGTGTTTGTGGAATAGCAGATCGTTGTAATCCGCAGTCACATTGATCCAAACGAACACTACAGCAGTGATCAAGAGCAGCCCATTTCTTACATGTAATCAAGTCAAATTAACAGCTTGATGTGGCTCATTCCCTGCCAGCATTAATGTTTCTCTCTGCTGTGACTAATGAGGCTGCAGACAAACAGCTAACAGGCTAACGCTGCAGCCTCACTCTCTTACAAAAAGGTAAGAGCCTGACAGCCCACAGCATGCAGTAAAACAATGGAACAAACAGGAGTAGTGAGTTGTAAGTGTTTGTCACGTTGTGGTGATTACGCTGCAGGCCTCGACCCTGTTGACTATGTCGCCATTTACAAATTGAATATCAAGTAGTGTCCCGCTGTTTGGAGATCCAGCATGAGAGGAATATGAACTCTCCTCATAAGTCAACAAGTTGTGAATTGCAAACACTCCAGATATTGTTTCAGATAAAAAGACCAGAAGCAACAATACAAACAGAACCACAGGGTAATCAAAAAAGGGCATTTCTGCCTTGAGTTTAAGCATAAAAACACGAGTGCTTAGAGCAAAACAGCCAAATAGTGAAGGTTATGACATCAAGAGAAAAAAAGCAGGCTACAGTTTTAACCCATTATGATTTTAGGATCCTTCAGCTAAGAGCATTTAAGGGGTGTCAAGTAGGGCTGTCACCTTATACTTGATATTCAAATATTCATTCAAGCTTGTGGAAAAAAAATATATTCTTAATTAAAAATACACAGAAAAGCAGCACATTAGTGCCTGGAGCAGTGCACCACCCAATCCAACAGAGGGCGCTCCCAGCGAAACCCAATTGTCCATCACTCTTTTGACCTCAACAACCAGGAAGTACACCTCAAAAATAATGGAGGACAAGCAAAGCCAATCCAAGCGGACAACAACATCTATGATTGTTGCTTGGAAGCACTTTGGGCTCCACACTGCAGATGTTAAAATAAAAAAAACACAGACTGGGTTGTGTGTCGAATATGTGAAATCTCTGTTATCATCATAGTTGGGGTTCACACACAACAAACTATGTTACGATATTCGTCCACTGAAACCTTGTCCATTTAGCTGATAGTTGTTTCACTGAGCCAACAAAGACTATGTTTAAAAAATTCCTTCTACATTCCTAGTAATTACAAGTAAACTCCCCATGGCAAATCCTGTTGAGAAACTATTTAAATCACAAGAGAAGCATCCTATTGGTCCAGATCAGAGCTGTCACTTTTTACAAATATCAAATTTAAATGATTTTAAAACATACACACAAATAATAAGAATATATTTGACCCTGTAATATTAGGTTACCACAACAGTGACAGCACAATGAAATATGCAGTCTTCTCTGAATTCAATAATCCTGCATACTAAATTAGACCAAAAACACAGAAGAGAATTTAAAAAGTTTTAATTCAAAACAATTTAATTTCCGCTGAAACACACAGAAACTATAGACTGTCTGACTAACTCTCTAATATTATTCAGCAGAAACACAAGCCTATCAACTTGCTTCAGATTAAGAGCTGCTCTCATTTATTTTCCATGTTACCTGCTGACGAGAGCATCCGTTCAAACACACTGAGGTACCTGGCACCCACAAATACTTGCAAGCCAACTTGGAGAGCTGCAGGTATCGAGCACGCTCTATGCCTCTTCACTAAAACAGGGGCCTGCTGTCTGCAGAGAGAGGAGTCTCCCTCATTTAGGTTTGGATCCCTTACTTTTGCCCTGAGTCACTCAGATTGCACGAACTCCCAAACAAGGAGGAAACCTCGGGAGCTGAAAATGGAGGCCCATGCAGAAGTGCCAACACCTGCAGTACCCAGAGGGGCCACTTGAGGCTGACTGCAGAAACCTGACACACAAATGATTGTGTGCAGGGAAAGGATGGTTTTTACAGCCTTAATACACATCTTTACAGCCTGGTTCCAAAAATGTCTTTAGCCTAAAGATATATTATTCCTTTATTAGTCCCACATCAACAACGTTCCAAAGATCCTTTTTTTCTAATCAAAACAGCTGATGTCACATGGCTTCGTCCAGTTCTTCTACAGTCTATGGGAGCCTATTGTTCCAAGTGCATCTGCCTTCTCTTCTTCTCTGGATGTGTGGATGATCTAGTTACAATAGGAGCACCCACTGCTGGATCAAATGGGTCCCTGCTCCAGGTGCCCTAATGTCCTTCTGCACTCAATATATTCATAACTCAAAATCAATTTTTAACCCCAAGTTCAAGCAGATATTCAAATATCTGGTATATAGCGGCAGCCCTGGTCAAGATCACCATGGTGTGCATTGAATTCAAGTTAGTGCTAACTAATGTTATGCTTTTAGTTTGGCCCCTCACAAAATGGTCTATTAACCTATTTTGAAGACAGAGCTTTTGTGTGCCTTTCTGCTGATATATTAAAAGTTTAAAGCCAAATAGCTCTAACCCTGAGAGTACAACACAATCAAAATAAGGCAGGAATTTGTGATTGAGCAGAAAGCACTACATGACCCTGTGATGACACAGCAGCTGCAGCATCACCTCCAAATACTCCAACCTCTCTCCAATGTCAAAACACCACACTGTAAAGCTGATATCCTTACAAAATTTATTTTCAGTAAATAATCACTCATCAAGACTTTTACTGAGATGAAACGCTCATAAAATAACCCTTAAAGATCTTCTATTAAATCTGCAGAATATTAGAGCCCATGGTTTAATCATCAGATGTGTTCCTGCTGTCGTGATGATGATTTACAGATAGTAAGGTGATGAGAAAGTGGAAGTTAGTTTGAAAGTTTGAACATTTACTTCGTGTTTTTGTTTATGTGTATCCATGTTCTGTGCATCTGTCTCTGTGTGTGGGCTGGGAGCAGCTTTCATTATTGCATTTTGGTATGTAGGTGTTTGGTCTTATCTAAATTTCTTGTGGGGTTTTTTTTTTATAGAAGACACAAATGGCTGTACATGTTTAAAAATAAAGCAGGGGAATGTATGAAAACAATGCACTTTTAGAATTTCTTCCATCTGTGTGAAGCTGAATGTTGGGTTTTGGGGTCTGTCATGGTTTTAAGTGTCTGAACAATGTCTTAGGTGCACCTAAAGTTTATTCAGATTTTCTAACATGAAGTTCAAAAGCTGTCTGGGAACATAAATCTCATTATGAAGGAATTAAAGCCACAATCTGTCTGTAAATAAAAGACTGTGCTTGTGATTTCAAGAGTCCAAATATGAAATATTCTAAATATGTTTTCTCCTTAGTGGACAGATGGGGGACATGTTTGCAATAAGAAGACCTGTTATTTACACCTGAATACGAAAATTGTTCTACTCTTCAGCTCAATTATAACCCTGTTCAACATGTTATTGTGGACATTTAAGAGAAATCATTAACCAAACGTGGTGATTATATTGAGATTTAAGGTCCAACTTCATGTACTCAACCTAAAACTAGAAAGCACTTGGAGAGTGCAAACTTCTGTAAGATAGCTCACATATTTCTTACATCTATAACCAATAGTTCATGATAAAGTTACCATCATAGTATGATTCCTTGACCCTGAAAACCCACACCTAGCACTCAGAATCATGTTGATATCAATATTAGTAAGACAGTTATTAACCAAAACATTTTTTGCTAATGGCAGTTATCAGGATCACCACCAAAATCTATTCATTTTTAAGTTGGGCTGTTCTCAACATCTCCTGAAAATTTCAGCAAATACCATCCAGTAGTTTTTGTGTAATTTTGCTAACAAACAAACAAACAAACAAACAAACAGACAGACAAACAAACATACGCTGGCAAACACAACCTCGTTGGCAGAGGTAATAAGATGCAAAAAAAGACTAATTTAAATGCTCATTTAAGATGGTCTTGGTCATCAACATTTTCAAGAAACCAGTTTGAGATGATCTGATTTTTATGACATGACGCATAGTCCTACCTAGGAAACAGTGTTAATTTTGACCGCACTTTTTAACTTAGTACTAGTTATAGTCTTTTGCCTAAAATATATTTTAGTTTTAGTCATAATTTAGTCATCTAAATTGTTTTAATTTTAGTCTAGTTTTAGTTGATGAAATTTCACAACATTTTAGTCGATTAAATCTACTGTAAATTTAGTCGACTAAAATATTAAGTGTAAAGTGTAAGGCATTTTTTATGTGTCCTTGAATTTCTGAAGTCATGTTTTGCACTTGGATAAAATTAAACATCTTATAACCCTTTATTGAATGATAGAAAAGTTTGAATGTATAAATGAACAGAAACAAACGCTTGTGTGAAATGCAGTCACCTTTATTTAGGCTACCTGGCAGAGCATCTCAGTTACAATACCAGAATTGACAACAAACAGTGAACCTGCTCTACATGAATATATCAATTCATAAAGAGAGTAGCTCAGATTGGATCGCTCCCCAACTTATCCCACCACCACCAAGCTCAGGCAGTTGTGATTGGATGTCCCTCTTCACTCATCCAGCCTTTCCACACAACCAAAGTAGCTGTGACTGAATATATATCCCTAACTTGTTCCTACTTTTTACATGATGAAATCAGGTCTGACTGGATTAAGTCTCTGTCAAACATTTTAGTCTAGTTTTTATTTGTTGAGGAAAATGTCAGTTAATTTACTTTAGTTTTTGTCCATGTGCACTTGTTTTTATTAGTTACTGTCTAGTTTTTGTCAGGGGAAAAAGGTTGTTGAAGAAAACTATGACAAAAATAATAAGTAAACCAAATTAACACTAATAGGAAAGCCATGGGTACGCTGTGGACATGGTCAGCAGCAATACTCTGACAGGCTGTGATATTGAGAGTTCCAAACTGTGCAAAGAAAATATCCCCCCAACCATTACGCCACCACAATAGCCTGAACTTTTGACACACGGCAGGATGGATCCATTGCTTTCATGATGTTTACGCTTAACTCTGACCTTATGAGACTCTTCGGACCAGGCAACATTTTCCAATCTTTTTTGCCCATTTTTTGGGAAATGGTCTCAGCAAACCTCGGTTATAACAAGTGATTGTTTGAGGTATTGTTGCCCCACTACTATCTTTCACCATTCTTCTCCGACCTCTGGCAGCAACAATGCCTTTTTGCCCAGAGACCCACTGGAAACTCTCTTTATTGAACCATTCTTTGCAAACTTTCCCCATTCTGATGCTCCGTTTGAACTTCACAGGTCCTCTTGATCATGTCTCCATCCTTAAACCCATTGTGATTGGCTGACTAGCTATTTGCATCAATGAGAAGTTCACAGGTGTACCTAAAAGTAGCTGGTGAATGTACATTTAAGAACAGTTCATTTGATTGTTTGAAACAGCTCACTTTTACACATGCAATTGCCACTTGGAAAGAAGTGAGCACGACAAAATTCAAAGAGATCTGTTTGAGACCACTTCAAAAACAAAACAGCATTCATGCTTCTTGTTTCATGGGACTTAAAAGTTAAAAAACAAAACTGCTGTAAGCTTTGAAAACCTCTCAAAAAAAAAAAAAAAAAAACACTGATTGACGTCAAACTGTCCATGTTCCCTTTTTTATACATCTGGTTTTGGCAGCTTGTGTGTAAATTATAAAGGTGCTTTTAAAGCCGTTGTGATTCGGCTTTGCTTAAAATACCAAACAAACTGTGTCAAAAAAAAAAATACAAACCGCCCCTGTGATTGCATAATTTACACCTTTGCAAAAATGAAAAGTACAATGCCATTTTTCAGTTTGAAGCCTGTTTGTGACAGAATCTCACATCTAAGGGCCAGCACCTGCCAAGCAAACTGAGGGAACACGGGGTAAGAGGAAGAGATCCAGGATAGTGAAATCATAAAGTAAAATGTGCTGCAGCTCCTCGCTCAGTTAAAGCTTGGCTGTTGACCCCACTCTCCCTCTCTCTCTCTCTCTCTCTCGCCCAGCAGCTCAGAGGTCCCACACCAGCGTCAGACCAGATTGTCCAGACCGTGCAGCGTATCGTGGAGGGCCAACAGGCAAAGCTCGAAAGTGGCAGAGGTGACATCTGTAAAGTGTCATAATGAGATTTTTAGTGTGCCAATGAGGTCCCTGAGACGCCCGGTGAGTGATGCCCACAGCTGGTCATTATCTGCTCCACTCGCTGCCGAAGCATAAACACCTCTTCAAAGTAAAAGCCCTCAAATTTCAGGCAGAGACTCCTCTATCGAAGGAAATCTGTACCAGAGGGTCCTGAAACAAAGAGGCTCATGTCGTCTCTACCTTATAATCATTATAGATGTTAATGTATTACTCTTTTCATGATTATACTTTGATTATACTTCTATAAAAACTATCACTACAATCATACAGACATGAGGACCGTCCTGGAAATGAGATGCTGCATCTCAAGGGACTAACCCCTAATAAATTTATATTCAGCAGAGACAAATATGACCAAGACAGGTCTATGATTGGCCCATGAATCTGTCACTAGCTTGAGTTTTTACTTTATGCTGCGTTCAATTGTACTCGGAACTCAGAAAGATCAAATCTTTGAATCAGAAAAGTGTGACTGAATGGCCCTTGAGGTCAGGACTCCGACTCAGGATTTTGGGCAAGATCAGAGCAGCCTGAGTCGGTCGAAATGACGTCTTGGCATCACACACCGTGAGAGGAAAACTGAGTCACCTTCTCCAAAACTTTTACTCTTATGTGTTGTCTAATTTAGCATTTGTGTTACTAAAAGTGTAGAACTACTTTGTATTGGCTTTTCCAATTCCCACTCTGTTAATTTGTGATTTTCAAAAGCTCTGTGCACGTATGTAGTCGGCCTGAAAAAACACAGGAACGGTAACGTTACCGAAGTGTGTACAAAATATAGTACGAGGTGTGTCAGAAAAGTTCCAGGACTGGTGTCACAAAAGATTTATTTCAAACCCAAACTTCAAACTAAGAGTTTTCCCCTTCAGACGATCAACCAGCATGTCTACAAAGGGATACTGCAGCGTTTGCTTCGCTCAGAGTTGTGGCAGGACAAGTTGTGGCTGCTTCACCATGACGACGCGCCTGCTCACAATGCCCTGAGCATCCGACAGTTCCTGGCCGAGAAGAACATGGCCGTGCTGGAGCAACCTCCCTACTCACCCGACCTGGCTCTGTGTGATTTTTTCCTCAGTTTCTTCTTTCTCTCTCTCCATCAAGTATGTAATAGATTCTCCCAGCAGGAATTTTTGATCCTCGAAATGCAACAAAGCAAGCATCAGTTTATTGGGGCCGGCCATGTTTTCGTTTTAACCATGAAAAACGAAAACGGCCATGAAATGCTTTTACCTCAGAATTCGGAATAACCAGCTCAGATTGTTCTGAGGTCCTAGTACAATCGAACGCAGCATTAGTCCCCTTGTCTCTGCCCACCTCCCATCCTTTATCCACACACCCAACACAGCATAGTGTGGATGGCTGTTCATCATGAGACTGGGATCCACATTCAAGATTTCCTACTGGTAAACAGAGGTTATTCTTGCCACCATGATGGATTCATGTTGGGTTTTGGATGTATGTATGTGTATATGTGTATTTTACATTTGTATATATGTATCAATGTATATATGTGTATCCATAAATTGAAAAGTTTGTCTTCAGCCTGCTCTCTTGTAAAGTGTCTTGAGATAACACTTGTTATGAATTGCCACTATACAAATGAAGATTGAATGACTGATTGAATAACACATATTTATCATGAAAACACCTAATTTAAGTTTATTTTTTAGGTTTTTAAGCATTTCTAGGTCAGTTTGTATTTTGATGTTGCTTTGGGCTAAGGAAAGGGATTCACTTTTTTGTATGTATCTTTGCACCTTATACTTGAACTGATCATTTGTTTCTAATTTGTTTAAACTGTGTTAAAATGGACCCCAGGAAGAGTAGTTGCAGCCACGTGCCAAAGCTAAATGGGATCCTGAGAAACAACTTTTTTAAAAAAAATCAGGATTAAAAAATCAAGTCTTAAATATGACAGGCCAAATTCCAATGCCAAAAAGTGAGGTATAAAGACGCTTAAACTCTGTCGAACTTGAGGAATATGCTTTTATTAATAACAACAACAAACAACCTAATAACTTAAGCAATGCAAGGACAATCTAACTGAAGGTCATTTAAAGCCATGTTTAGTTTTTGTCCAATAAGTTTTGATAATGCAGAAGTGTCAGTTAAGGTCTGTTGCTTAAGTTATTTATATTCAACGGAGACATTTGATTTTAGAGCTGTCAAAGTGATCACGTTAAAAATGTAATAACTTCAAAGCTTATTTTTATATTTTTAGTATGGAAAGTCAAGACAAATCTCAGCTTGACTGTGCATCAGTTGTTGTGTACATAAAGATTTAATGGCTAAAATGATCAGCTGCTGGTCACTGGTCAGACAGATTTCTGACATGTTTGATATTTTGGTTCCACATGCACCATAAGGTTAGGGTGAGCTACCCAAGAAAAGATAATACAACAACGATAATAATAAGATTATGCAGATGAGTATATTTATCAATGTGTGGCATGCCTGGCGATACAAATGGGAACAAACTGTACATCAAGAGGAGGGGCTCACTGGTGTCTACAGTGGACCAAAGCAGTGTTAATTTTGTTGACTAATTATTTGCGTCAAAGTTTTCGTCAACAACCCTTTTTCCCCTGACAAAAACTAGACTACAACTAAAAAAAAAAAAAAAGTGCATGTGGACAAAAAATAAAACTGTAACTAGCTGACATCTTCGTCAACAAATAAAAACTAGAAAACAACGTTTGACAGAGACTTAATCCAATCAGACCTAATTTGGTCATGTAGAAAGTAGAGACAAGTTAGGAATTACATCCAATCAGAGCTACTTTGGTTGTTTGGAAAAGTTGGATGAGCTTAGAGGAAATAGTCACAACTCCCTTAGCTTTGTGGTGGTGGGATAAGTTGGGTAGCGATCCAATCAGAGCTACTCTCTTTATGAATTGATATATTCATGTAGATCAGGCTCACTGTTTTTTGTCAGTTCTGGTATTGTAACTGAGATGCTCTGCCAAGTAGCCTAAATAAAGGTGACTGCATTTCACACAAAAGCTACACAGTCAAACTTTACAAGCATTCAGTAAAGGGTTTTTAGATGTTTCATTTTATCCAAGTGTAAAACATGACTTCAGAAATTCAAGGAAATATAAAAAATGGCTTAAACTTTACACTTCATATTTTAGTCGACTAAATTTACAGTGGATTTTGTCGACTAAAATGTTGTGAAATTTCATCAACTAAAATTAGACTAAATCAAAACAACTTAGATAACTAAATTATGACTAAAACTAAAATATATTTTAGTTTTATAACTAAAACTAAATTAAAAAGTGTGTTCATAATTAACACTGGACCAAAGAGGACACCAGATACCATGGTTACTTATTGCAATGTAACACCTGTGTCTGCAGGGAAACAGCCAGCGATGCTTTTAAGAAGATAAAGTCTCCTGCTTTAACGGGCTGGACTCAGGTGAGCACAGCATGGTTGTTGCTCATATATATCTAAACAAAATTTCTCAAAAACAATTCTGAGATTATGGCAACTATTTATTATCCCTCTCTCTATTGTGTGTCATCTTTTGATGAAAAAATATTGAGGTTTGATTTTTGATCCACGTTTCCCACCTTTGCTCAAAATTCAGTCACAGACTCTTCCATTTAACAGATAATGAAACTCCCATTTGTCCATCTTCAGATCTGTTCCAAGGTCCATGGTGCGGCTGCTGCTCGGAGGAACATTTGCTTTATTTACAAGGACTTTTACGATGCTCTTCATAATGTTACTGCTGATCCGGCCACTGACCTGACACGGCTGTACCGACGCAGCCTTGAGGACCTTTATATAAAACGCACGCAGCATATCTATCTGTATGGGTACAAATGGCCGCACATCTCTGCATGTGGTCATCCGTCATCTGGAGTGACTTTATCTCTCGAGTGCCAAGGATAACAACGGCGGGGAGACATTGGATGGAGACCCATGGGGTGACGGTGGGAGGGCAAAGAGACAACAAAATGAAAAAGAAAAAAAAAAGAAAGAGGAAGCAGAGCGAGGAAAGAGAAGGGGGGAGAGAGTGACAGAGTGATGGAGGAAATACTATTAAAGGTAATGAATGTCACTCTGTCATTCCCGCTGTATGATCCAGGTGCCTTTGCCAATTATCCTGACAGCCAGAGGTCTGCTCACGCTCCCTGACTCGCTGGGGAAAAAAGACTGAGCCCAGTTCCAGTGCCAAACGCTGGCCTTGTTACAGGAGCCACCAGGGACAACGGCTCCAGCCTGAGATCATCACTTTTTAGATAAAGAGCTGCAGCACCAACAGTAAAGAGGAGAAGAGATCAGGGGAGCTCTTAATGTGGACAGAGAATGTGAATGACATCCAGTTGTGAGGACTACAGTAGCCCTGAAGTGCAAAACACATCAGGACAGAAGATAGCACAAGAGCAGTCAAGAAACAGCTGAAGCTATCAAAATAAAACACTTCAGTTTGGAAATGATCAAAATGGCCGACTTTCACTAAAAGTACAAGAGGCTGATTTGCAAGTCAAGGTTAGTCCGGTTGCCATGGTTAAAAAATCCGAAACATTTTGAGAGGTGTTGTTGAGCCATTTTTCCATTGTCTTGCAGTGCTGCTGGATCCACATGATTCAATGTCTGTTATCAGGCAGATCCATTAGCCAAGTTCCAACCTACGACTGTGACAGGCCCAAAGTGGCATGGTCCGATCAGGGTCTTATGGAGCGGGAAGAGATGGGGGCTTCGAGTGAGACTTTAACAGGAAGTGACAGAGATTAGCATAGATGCTAACAGGTTCAGTAGCAGTTTAATCAGGTCTGGACCACATTTCATTATAAAATGAAAAACAAAAAACAACAATTTGCAACATGCACTTTATATTCCTGTGCAATATTGGGCAATGTGCAATACAACGAGGACCAGAACTCCCAGGCAGCTGGCAATTTGCACTTTAGCATTTGGCACTTTAGCAGTATGGCACTTTAGTTAGCACTCCAGCACTTTACAATTCATTGTGTATAATTCCCATGGTCCCCCAACTCCCGGCCCTTTTTCTTTTGGACTATATGATGTTTTAGTCTGTATGACTGTATGTCTGCTAATATGCTCTGTGTGTTTTTATTCCTATTACGGATTGCTGTTTTTTGTTTCTATGTGTTGACATCAACCTGCTAATGGGTTAATGCGTACTTTGCCATTTTTAAAAAAATAAATAAATCTCAATCTCAACAAGACAGGATGTTTTTGCTCCACTGCCGCCAAGTTTTGGCAAGAGTTTGGTCATGACATTAGGGCCCGCCTATTCCACTCTGATTGGCCTTAATGAATGTGATTGATGAAATGATCGTCCAATCACCTACCAGATATGATTTGAAAGGTTCTGTCTGTTTTATCTGTTCTTTTTTTTTTTTTTTTCTTTGACAATTTGTGATTGTTGATTGTTCCTATTTACTGTGGTCTTGTGTGACATATTTTGTTACACTTGTTGTTTTTAGTTTCATGTGAAGTGTTTTTTTTTTCTTGTTTTCTCCTTTACCATTGTGATTGATTTGTTGGTTGTGCCATAAATTGCTATGCTTTAATATTTGACAAAATGTTTTCAGATTTGTTTTGTCCTATTTCTTCTCTGTGGAGTTTATTATTTACTGTGGAATTTTCTATTTGGAGTTGTATTTGTTGAGTAGTTGTTGAGGCTATTTTTTCCTGTCTAATGTGTTTTTTATTTCTATTTTTTATCTGGTGGTTGTTTGTTTTTAGTGTCATATTCAGTCATGTTTTAAATGTTCTGGTGTTTCAGACTTGTCCTTGTGTTTTCCTTTCACTTTAATTTTTGATTTGTTGTGTTGTTTTGTGATCAATACTCTTGTGCTTGCCACTTTGTTTGGTAATTTGTCGTTATGATTTGTTGTGTTACCCTATTTGTCATCATGTTTTTCTCTCCAGGACCCCAGTAGGAGACCCCAGGTGTGCACAGGTGGCTCCAAGGACACTCAGCGGCATTTTACTCCAGAATAATGAGCCAAAAAAGGTCATAACTCAGGAGCGCATTTTTCTTAGGCATTGTTAGGATAAATGGAGGCATAATTAAAACATGATCCATCCCCCGTAATTTAGTGAAATGTTTCATCAACGCTGCATGGAGCGCTAATTGCACACAAAATATCCATAAACGTCTGGCCTCCTAACAATTAAAATGGAGGCGAATTAGTTCACCTATACATCAGAAGGCTGATGAATATTCTCTGCCTCAGGGCCCCGAAAATAAATAAATGATTAAGTTCTCCAAACACTCTGAAAAATTAATCTCAAGAGTGCTTTTTCACCTAAAAACATGCCATAAATTGGACTCCTAATGAAGCACGAGGAGGTGTGCGGCATATGGCAGCTAATATTTAATCTTATTACAAACATAAGCTCTGAGAGGGGAACATGAACACTACATGCCCTCACAACAAAACTAAATAGTCTGACATTCACTTTAGGAAGTAATAATTGTGATTTCTAAACTATTTACTGTGACAAATACTTACAGCTTCCATTAGCTTGGAAAGCCTCCATTCACCAAGAGGCTTATCGAGCGAAATAACCAACAAACAGGATTTAAAGGAGCTGGAGGTGACCACGAAACAGAGTGAAGGATTTAAGCTCCTGTGCATGGTAATACCTGCTTTAGTGTCTGTTTTGAATCATCTTTAAAACTCAAATTGAAGATTTTCTTGTTCCATCCCACTCGGATTAAGCTACCACAAATGATTTATGACCATTGCACTATTGGTCTGTTTTTGTATGGGTCAGTCGATCAATTTGTCAACATTAAGGCCACTGCTACCCTATGAGTCACAGCCATTGATGCTCAACGGTGAGTCATATGCAGCAGCAGATTCGTGGACAACTCTCTGGGCTCTGACAGAACCAGAAGTTGGGTCTTTTCTACAAGGCTACAGGAGAATTAATGACAAATTTCCCCCATATTTTCATGAGAATGAATGTTATATATATATATTCTTAACCTTTATTGAACCACATAATTTCCCATTGGGAAATCAGGATATCATTTGCAAGGGTGACCTGGCCAACAGGTCAGCAGCACACATCATAATAAATACAATTTCAAAAAAAGACTAAGGCAATAAACAAAAAATATGGGACAGTGTTAATTTTGTCAACTAATTATTTTCGTCATAGTTTTCGTCAACAACCTTTTTCCCCCTGATGAAAACTAGACAGAAATTAATAAAAACAAGTGCACATGGACAAAAACTAAACAAAATTAACTGACATTTTCATCAACAATTTAAAAACTAGATGAAAATGTTTGACAGAGACTTAATCCAATCAGACCTAATTTGGTCATGTAGAAAGTAGGGACAAGTTATGATGACTAAAACTAAAAGATATTTTAACAGTGGAAGTGCGACAGTTTTGAGGACAGTAACAGTAACAGGCATTGCTCATCAGATTCTCTGTGTCTAGTGAGTAAAATTGAACAAAAGCTTTGATTGAACCAGTTCTGACATTGTAGTAGGCAGGTGCCATTTCACAGAACAAACTCTCGCCAGAACATGCAAGAAGAAGTGGAGTAAAAATACCTTTTCAATCGAGATATGCTCTCAGTGTTCTTTTAATAAAGAAATGTGATCCAGATCTGATAAAACTTCAACTAAAGCTGTTAGCATATATGCTAACCTTTGTACAAGCAGTCACTTCCTGCTGTTGAAGCTCGTAGCTCCCTCTTCTTCCTGCTCTAAAGGATGCTGATTGAGCCATCCTGCTTTGGGACACTCACAGTTGTTGTAGATTGGAGCTTGGCAAGATGGATCTGCCTGAATATAGACATTAAATCAGGAGGATCCAACTGCACTGCAGGGTTAATATGAATGAGAAAAGTCAGGAAGACTTAAAGGGCCCTTGACTGACAGGGGCCCCATGATATATTGACCCCTTTCATCGAATGTCACTACCCTGTCCTTGCCTCAGATGAAAAACAACAATAAAATGACTGAGGTACAGCCAAACTCTACTACCAAGATGATGTTGGTAGCAGAGTAAGGTCATGCACTATGGCAAGACTGAAGTTGAATTATATCAGCAAGGTCCAGCTGACTGGGGTTTCAAATGTGCGGTTCAAGCTCTTTTGAAGGAATACAAAATAACAAGCAATGTTTAGGACCATGGATGCAGAAATTGGTCAAGAAAACTTTGTCTAGCAGACGAAAGACATGTTTACTCCCCTTCAAAATTCGAAGGTGTCCTGCATCAGTTCAGAACTGGATAACAGTTAACAGTGGGACCAAACAACGCTACATATCTGGCCAGAAGTGGTCTTCATGAATGACCTGCTGTCGAAAAGCTATAATTCCAATGTGGACACAAGGTCAAGCAACTCAACTGTGCAGGAGAACATAGGAGCTGAAGTGCAGAAAAATGGCAGCAATTCCGAATTTAATTTAATTTTCCCTTTGGAAATTAACATTGACACAAACAGCTGTTTACAATAACTTTTAATTGCATGGTCTTTAACAATTCATCTCCAAACTGCAACAAAAAGCCATGAAGGGCCGGGCAGCTCTATCACCTCTGTTTCTTCCTTTGTTTTTGTGGGGATGCCACTGTAGTTTCGTGCAGCCATACTATGAAGGACCTGCCTAGCTTGAAGAGGTACTGATATAGTCTTTACTGTAATGAAAAACTGGAGCATAGTCGAGCTGAGTTGAGCAGATAATTTTAACTCTTTGTAATAGTAGTTTGAATTTAATCTTACCAATAATTAACCAGCAAAATAATGCTGCAAAATGCTGCTTAAGTCTTCTGGGTTTTGTTGTTGTCAAATCTGTAAAAAGGAGAAAAGGCAACCGAGGGAAGCAAAAAAAAAAAAGGATAAATTAATGTCAATGTAAAGAAATGATATCATTTGTGATTCAGCTGATGTAAGTGACATTTATTTAATTGTGATTAATCATTTATCGGAGGTGTTTAAATAATCATAACATTTTCCGTGTTTGTTACAGATACGTGGATGTAGGACTGACATTAATGTGTGAATCACTTCAGAAACTGTACTATGATCTTTTCTCTTAGTGAAAGCAGGATCACTGTTTAATTAATCAGTAAATGCCAACCTTTCATATTTAGTTTGGAGCATTTAGGCTGAGAGTTTCTTCAGAGACATAATACATATTTATTTAGATGAATATTCTAAACTTGAAGTCCAAACCAAAGCTCGGGGAGGCAGTGAGCTTGCAGCAGCATCTTGGCTCTCGCTGCCCTCTTTCTGGACGCTTTTAACTTTAGTTTGGAGATAAAGTCGCAGCTTTGATCTTCAAACAGCCCATCTCAGATTGGAATTGGATCCCTTTGGTTATTATCACCGCACAAGAACTGCAAGTTTTAATGTATTTTCTGACTTTTTCTAATCTTATATCTTGTTAATTTTTTAGTGCCACTGCAGCGTCACACAAAAGCAGGAGGGCTCAATAATTCAGCACACAGACCTCATTGGAGGGAAAGAAGGAGGGATCTTTGTTGTGGACATGTTTTCTAAAATTAAAGCTTCTTCAATAATGCAGACTAGATGAAGAAAAATGTGAGCAGGGGTGGCTTGAGGGATTTGGTGACCACGGGCAAAGAGCAATATGAGGCCCCTCCCTATATTTAAAGAGGTTCACTAGACAGTAAGACGTTTGGCGTTTTAGTAAAGAAACATTTTTAATTTATATGTTCATTCAGAAGAGAAGATGCATCATCTTATTTGCAGGAAATGTTGAAAACACTGGAAGTTCACCTACTCTTCCAAGTATTTCCAGCTATTTTTTTCTACAGCAGCAACTGCCATTTTATGAATTCTTAAGGGGAAAATACATTTACAAATGGTATAATCATTTTGCCAAAGTATTTGAGTAATTGAGACAAAGTGCTGGAATTTTCTTGAAATTAAAAGTAAGAGGGAGAGAGAATTATCTGAACTGGCAAAATAAGTTGGATATTTTTGACATTATTTTGATCTGAAATTTTTCAGAATTAATTTGCCTGACTTAGTGACAACAAGGCCTTGTTTATATTTATTTATATATTTATTTAATTTTCATTTGTATAGGGACAGCATGAAGCAAGATAATGTTGCCACACACTACAGCATTTATAGTCTGAGCTAGCCTGCAATGCCCGTCCCTAGTTAGGCTTTTAAAGACATAAAAAAACAACAATAAATACTGTTAACAGAGATAAAGCAAACTAAATAACTCCATAATTACAGACAGAACAATACCAAACAAATACATACAACACTACAAAAAACAGGAAGCACATGATCATTAATGACTACAAATATGACTCCTCTTTAAAACTGTTTCAGGTTGAAATGATTCCAGTCTGGATCCATGTTTCAAACCTCCTTCTGCCATTTTGAAAATATGGAAAAATGACAAAAATAAATTAAAATAGATTTTAAAAAAACGTAGTATCCACCCAATAGTTAAGTAATGGGTGGATTTAGGTGCTCGACTTTGCCAGTTTCATCTGCTTTAATAGATGTTGCCAAACTAAATAAATGAATCAGGAAGTGTGCCGGGATTTCCCAGCATTTCTTTTGTTTTGTTTTTTATCCAAAAGAGAGGGAGCACTACCTTAACTGCAAAATAGGCTGCCAACAACTACTCAGAAAAAATGTAGATATACAAACACATATATTAGAGTTTATATCTGGTCCAAAAAATCCAGCCCAGCCTGTTTTCTCCAATATCTCCCAGGTATATTAATGGCCCAACTCTGGATCAAACCCTCCATTTTTCATTGTTTTGTCTTCAATAATTGAGGCTTTTAAGTGCATTTTTCTCAGCTGATTAATGGCAAAAATCCATCCAGATGAGCTCTGAATGAGTGCACCATGGAGGCAAATGTCATTTAACAAAACAAGTTGACGTTGCTCCGTATCTCTGACTTTCCTCCACACTTGGTCAGCGTTAATTCTTCAGATCAGGTTTTTCTTTTGGCATCCTCAGCCTCCACATCCCTTGCTAATCTCTTCAGAGGCTGCATTTGCTTCAGGCTCAGTTCACAACTCCTACCTATTATAACCATTACAGGGAAATACTACTGAGCAAATGGACCTCTGCTGAGTGCTGGTTTGCCAAGTGGTTGTGAAAAAAAATCCATAATTATTATCAATTTAATTTGTTAAATCTTTTGTCAATCATTTTCTGCCTCCATGTAAAGCACTTTGGACTGAATTTGAACTTGCATGAAAGCTGCTATATAACTAAAGTATGATTGATTGATTGATTGAACTCGACTAGGCCTCAGAGGATGACAATCGTTCTGTTAATTTTCTGAAGTATCAAGAACTAGAAGCTTTGCGAGATGGATGTGCCTGATGACAGACATGAAATCTGGAAAATCAGGTGTCTTACAAGGATGTAAATACAGGCGGCAACAGCTGACATCGAGCCTCGGCCATCAAGTTGGTTAGGTAAGCCACGTATATATATATATATATATATATATATATATATTTGTATTATTAAAAATGGCAAGAATAGATTCTGCAGACACAATCTAATTTGCACAAACAAATTGCCATTTCAGAGATGAGAAATCCTTGACAGTTATAAGCACTTTTCCAAATAAAGATGGAGAGTATGTCATAATTTTACAGGTAGGTTGGCAGCATTTGTAGAAAGAATATCATTGCTGTCGGCCACAAACTTTCTTTCATTAAAATGGCTAATTTTTAGGAAACAAAATGCTTAAAAAGTTAACGAATTAACATTTTAATGCCCTGATTACAAATTATTTTTGTACCTCTATTTGGTTAAAAAATTAGAAAACCAACTTACAGAGGTGACTTATAGCACTGATTTATGGGGGAAAAAAGAAAATAAAAAAGTGGAGATAGGTTTGTGCCAGACAGCAATGATACAATATGTAAAAATAAATAAATAAATTAAAAAAAAGAAAAAAATAAATTAACAGAAAAAACAAACATTTCAAGTGTATCTGCTGACAAAGTATTGAGTAAACATATTCAAGGGGAAAAGAAAATAACACAATAATAAAGAAATGTTTTAATAATCACAAAGAACAACAGAAAATATCCTATTCTCATGACAGTGGCTACTGTTTGGATGGACGGTTCCCTTCCAAGTTCATCAAATTATCCAAACACTGACAGCTTGTATGTGCAGTTGGTTTGGTGGGCTTTGCATTTAAATGAACGTCCTCATAATCAAAGGTTATTTTATACCTATACCCATATTAGAAGCACAGCACAACGACAGTTTATTTACATCAAATACCTTGAGGCTCACTGGAACACAAGGCCCCAGGCGCTTCCCTACCTTTGCCCGTTAGTAAAACTGCCTGTGAATGTGCCTGTTTACCTCTAGATGTATGAGATTGTAATGATATTGCCCTTCATTATGTAGCTTTTTAAATTATTGATGTGAAAACATCACTTATGTCCTCTTCTACGGGTGAACGGTGGCTCAGTAAACCGATGCTGGATGCTAATTAGGCCGAAAAGCACACATCCACAACAAATGGGAGGCTAGGACTAATTAGCATTTTAATCATTTTCATTGCTAATGGATAAATCAGAAGTCCTCCTGATGCGAAGTGTGTGATGTGATGCCATTCTGATCAGAAGAAGAGGCTGGTATGTCAGCCAGGCCGGCTGTGGAGCCCCACTGCGCCCATCTGTGTGTCCATCCTGCAGGGGGCCATATGGGGCCCGCTGATAGCAGAGAGAGGACGCCTGCATGAGGCCAAAACATGTGGTCGATACATAAATGAGGAGGCACTGTGCATGAAGGAGAGCGATGAACAAAGACGTGCTGCAAAGGAAATAGATGAGATGAGCTGCAGGGAGATGAGCGGCAGGAGACACGAGCTCACTCCAGCTGATGGATGGATGGGGTAATGAAGAGGGGTTAATTTTCTGATGTTTCTCTTTTTAAATAGAGTTTTGGGGTCCCCACTGACAGCAGAGACAGGGCAGACCTTTGACAGGATGGTAGAGAGCAGGAGATGCAGCAACTGGGCCGAAGGCTGGAACTGAACCCAGACGGCCTGGATGAGACAGGAGCCTCCGAGTGGCAACCCCCCGGCTGAAAAAGGGAGGCCCGGGTGGAAGTGCCAAAGCTGTAGTTCCTCAAGTGTCCACTTGAGGCTGGCTGCAAGAACCCTGGAGGTGTTATGATTGTGTGAGGGAAATGGACGGTTTTGGGGCCTCAGAGGTCAGAAACTTTTTTGCTAGAAGTGCCATTTTCAGATTTTTCTGTTGCCCAGTGTACCAACTCAACATCAGTTTTCATCAAGTTCAGTCAGAAACTAAAACATTTACATCTCTCATGGATCTGTTCCAGTGTTCTATTCAAAGAGGCAGCATGCTCAACATCACCCTAAAAGACATATGTCTATTATCATTATAATTGATAGAGCACTAAACAACAAGGCTGCCAATATAACAAAAACAGAATTAAGTTTAATAACACCACCACTACCTTATGCAACCTCCTCAACTGAGTTTAAATCTAATCCCATCCATCGGCAATAAATGAGAGTTTTGTAAGGATGGGTGTGCTGGGTGCAGCTTCTCTGTAAGACAAAATGGAAAAACTGTTTCATGCATTTGTATTTTTTTTGGAGTACATATAATACATCGCAGTGTTAATTTTGACAGCAATTTTTAATTTAGTTTCGCCTTTTGTTTAAAATATCTTTTAGTTTTAGTCATAATGTAGTCATCTAAATTGTTTTAATTTTAGTCTAGTTTTCGATAATGAAATTTCACAACATTTTAGTCGATGAAATCTACTGTAAATTTAGTCAACTAAAATATGGAGTGTAAAGTGTAAGGCATTTTTCATGTTTCCTTGAATTTCTGAAGTCATGTTTTACACTTGGATAAAATGAAACATCTAATAACCCTTTATTGAATGCTAGTAAAGTTTGAATGTATAAATGCAGTAAATGAACAGAAACAAACTTTTGTGTGAAATGCAGTCATCTTTATTTAGGCTACCTGGCAGAGCATCTCAGTTACAATACCAGAACTGACAAACAGTGAACCTGCTCTACATGAATATATCAATTCATAAAGAGAGGAGCTCTGATTGGATCACTTCACAACTTATCCCACCACCATGAAGCTAAGGCAGTTGTGATTGGATGTCCCTCTTAACTCATCCAACTTTTTCACACAACCAAAGTAGCTGTGATTGAATATATTCCTAACTTGTCCCTACTTTCTACATGATGAAACTAGGTCTGATTAGATTAAGTCTGTCAGACATTTCAGTGCAGTTTTTATTTGTTAACAAAGATGTCAGTTAATTTAGTTCTTGTCCATGTGCACTTGTTTTTATTAGTTACTGTCTAGTTTTTGTCAGGGAAAAAAAGGTTGTTGACAAAAACTATGACCAAAATAATTAGTCAACAAAAATAACACGTATACATGGATGTATGTTGTCTAACGAAGTCATTTTGGATGTTTTGTGCATGAACATTTGAACTTGGGGGACATAACTTTTATATTTATTAGGCTAAAGGCATCAAATTACCTAAATAGATGACGGATAGGCCTTAATTTGATTGTAGTTTGTATTTAAACCTGGACACACATGGCAGAAGTTCTCATTCAGCCAAAGACAACATCATATTTATTGACAATCTGTACATAGGAAGCATAAAGACTTGAGTATTTATCCAACCCAAACATTCTTTCTCTTGTTTCACCGGGTTTGGTGCATAATTTTGACCAAACTGTGACATTGCTGTGAAATGAACTAAACATTCGTAGGGCTTCTCCTCTTGTTTCATGTTCACATTGCGTTATATTGGCTCCCAGTGTGCAGACACAGTGATTTCAGACATTATGTTCCACCATGTAATGTACTGCAAAGAGGTCTTGATCATTTCACGTGTTTTTGTGAGATCAGGGTGTTCTAATGTCTCCGCACAGAGGATCCTCTCTTCCTTACATCACAGTGAATTTAATCATTTAGGATTTCAGACAGTTAGTTGAACAGAAAAAAAGACATGTGAACATGTCACCTTGGGCGTTTTTGCTGATTCTTCCGCTTCATTTGATCAGAAAAGTAGATTTATCAATAATGAAAGTAATCTTCCTCTGCAGCTCCAGAACAGACAGATTTTGTGACACAAACACCTCCACAGATAAAACTTGTTCTGCTACAGTCTAATCTGTCTTGGGGCCATTTCGTGCTCTCAATATCAACGTGACATCCAAATGATACATTTAGCCTTCTCCTGCCACCAAAAATAGGGTTTTAAAATGCAGGTCACTTGATCGTCTAAAAAATGGATGTCTCAAAGCTTAATAATGTATTCTTGGCCATGAAATATCACATCTTCTTCCTCTTTAATATTAGAAAAGAAGGAGTTCTAAAATAATTCTCTATTGTTTGGGGCCTAACTGCGTGTGAAATTTGATAAAAGCTTCAAATGTCTGGTTTCTGACGGACCTGAAGTTATCATTACCTCTGCCTCCTGCATGCCTAATGTCTTCCTCCCAATTCAACAGCATAGTGAAAGAACAGCTACATGATAACCAACATATATTACTGCTCTTTTGTCTTCAAAGAGAGGTAATATTACAAAACCTTCAGAGATTCAAGTTCTGAATATATATTAGTGACCTTTAGCACTTTATGTGTCTGATAGCTTTGGGCAGGCAGCACTCACCTCAACCTTTATTTATGACTGATAATAACTTGCTAGGTCAAACAAGTTGACTCGACATTTGTGGTCTGATGGCAAGGCAAGCTCATTCTCACTACCTCTTATGGGGATTACGTAGTAGGCAGCCCAACCTGACATTAAAAATACCAAATAATTTGAGATTGGGAAGGAAACCAATAGACTGGGAGCATCAACATAGCTTTATAAAACTAAAGACTTAAGGATGATGATCAGTAGTGACAAGCCACAAATGGGGTAACAGTAGTTGGTGCTGATTTTTAACATCACAATATTCTAAAAGCAACTTCCATTTGTCTGCAAATAAATGTCTATAAATATAAATGAAAATTAATGGTGCCTGGATAAATTGTGTTCATTTGCAACACAACCAAGTATGAAAAAAGAATAAGTCCTAAATTCGGACAGGGAAGGCATAAGATTACGCATCACACATTCCCTTTCACGCGCTCTCACTGACCCATCTACGTATCACTTAGTAGGCAGTCACAGCTGTAGTAAGAAAAAGTAGCCCCATAGGGGGGCAAGTGGTCTCCCATATAAAACCAAACAGTTAAACTGATTCAATAGATCTGCATACATGCTCAATCTAACCATGTTTGTCACTGGTGAGAGGTCAAACTGAGGTTTTCCATTGTTACTATTTAAAATGCTTATGATGCTTGCACAGGGTCACCACAGTGATGGCATTATCGAAAACAGGAAAACATTTTGGTTTGCAGTAATTTACATATACCATAATTTCTCTATGATAACACACACTCAATTATAACATGCACCCATATTTTCATGATTTTTGCCTGGAAAAACACTGTACACAAAACTAACACGCACCCAAATTTTGCCCAAACCTTACTCTCTCAGACAACTCAAAAATTACCTTAATTCAAAGTTTTAATTAATGAAATTTCAGTATTTTCACAACAAATACCGTACACAAACTCGATTTCTGCCCGAGTATGCTCAGTTGTAGTGTACAGACCAATCAGAGAGCAGCTATTTTGCGTCCCCTTGCTCACAAGATGGCAGTGCCCTGTGGTTGCATGTGTTCTTGCAGATAAAGAGAATATTCTGGCTTTTTGTATCAGATGTGTTGCAATTGCGATGTTGGTGAGACGAAATATGTATAAGTATTTTGCTTGTACTCATAAATAATGCGCACCCCAAAATTAGAGCTTATTCAAAAGCAAAAAATGTGTGCTATAATCGAGAAATTATGGCATATGCATTACAGTAATATTTTAGTAACTGCTTTTAATGTTTTTATCTTGAAAAAACATAAAATAAAGGCCTATGAAAAATTAATGAAATAAGGGATGCATGATTTTTTTCTGAATATGCCAATATTTCCAAACGGATTATTGCTGCCACCGATATTGACACTGATATTTATTGTCAAGAGCACAAACCCTCCAATAAACTTGAAATGACCTGTTCCTTTAACGTTTACAGTCAAAAAACTTGGTGACTCCAAATTGCCCTTAGGTATGAGTGTGAGCATGAATGGTTGTCCATCTCTCTATGTGGCACTGTGATTGGTTGGTGACTGGTTCAGGGTGTTCCCCGCCTCTTGCCCAATGTCAACTGGGATAGGCTCCAACCCCCTTGCAACCCCAAAAGGGATAAGCTGTATAGATGATGGATGGATGGATGGATTACCACATATTAAGTCATTATTATAAAAAAGTAGTCGCCTGTAAATGGGTGAATAGGCTTTTTGGCTGGTGGCTGGAGCTTGCGGAAAGCCCAGGGCAGCCAAACCTGGACTAATATCTCAAACACATTTGGCATTCATGACTTTAGATTGCAAAGTCAGAGTGGTGGCAGTAATGTAGTCATGTGGACACTCGAGGATGATTTGGATGAACAATCAGCCACACTGTGGCATCCAGAGGGCGAATAGGGTCAAACAAGTGACTCAAATCCCCCAGTGTTGAGCTATACAGCAAAAAATGTTTCACCGCAAAACCAGAAAGAAAAAAAAAAGTACCAAACATACATGTCAGAAATGTTCCCTCTGCCTGTGAGTGCTCAATAATAGAATAAAAGCTTTTCCTCATGTTGTGTACAACATCAGAAAAGGCACAGAGTCTGGATGTTTCATGGGTTTTAAGGACAAATAATGGCTGAGAGCTGTAGTATGCTTTGAATGTCACCCTAGTACGTGTAGAAACAGTAAAGACACTCTCTCCTTCTGTATGAAAAATATGGCATCCTCTGAAACAGATTTCTGCAACAATTACGACACAGAAAACATGCTTTATGTGTGATTGCCCCTGATGCATGCCTTTCTTTCTTTAATTCAACTTGCTCCATTTTTCCAGTCATTCAGGCTTTTCCAGAGCTGCGCCCACGCCAGCTTTAGCTTTTGTGGGTTGAGCTTTCTTAGTAAATTGCTGGCTGGCTCGAACACAGGAGTGGGGGGCGAGTTGGAAATGCTGGGGTTTGAGGGGCCGGGTGGCCTCGCAGCGAGCGCTCTGAGGCAGGTATGAGTTGTGTACACTGGCAGCAGGTTTCCGCATGGTGCTGCCAAGTCCATCTGGATTCAGCCCCACCACTGTCCAGAGTAATTATTTCTCCGGAGAGTCGCCTCTAATGCCTGCCATGCCGCCTGCCATACAAAGCGTGTGATGTGGCCTGAGATGTGTGTACGTGCGTGGTTGTATGTAGGGCGAGAGGCTCAGGAGTTGCTGTGTATCCGAGTCAAGATGTGCGTTTGTTTTTGATTTCAGGTTTCGCTGAGTGAACAAAGCTCCTCAACTGTTTGGCCTGCTGTGCCGCACTTCATCTCAATTTATAGAAGCAATTAGGACGTTTTTGTTTCCCCGCTTTTATGTAACCACCACAGTCTGAAGGAGCGAAAATTGTGCCCAGCAAAAAAATTAATAGCATAAATGCTCAAGCGGCTATGATCAAGTGTCTTATTACGCTGGACTAAATTAGCTATGTGTGACTTTCTTCTTTTCTTTCATGCTCAGTTCACTTTTAATGAGCATCTATTCCAATTTAATTTGGCACGGCATGCAATAACAGTTATCTTTAAAAAGACGACAGCAGCTTCTCGACGGGTGGCTCACGGAGATTCAACAGTACAATGTGTCAGGAATGCTCTCAGAGGTAAAAACAAATTAAAGCACCAAATAAGGAGAGATAATGTTTGATGTTGTTGTGTTGATTACAATGAACACACAAGGGCTTTCATACTAACCTCACAGTGCAGCTGGACCCGCCTGATTCCATGTGTGTAATTAGGCAGATCCATCTTGCAGAGCTCGGTCTGCAGAGGGACTGTCCAATCATTGTCCTTTGAAGAGCAAGAGGCAGGAGCAAAGATCACGGAGGGCCAGATTTGTTCTAAAAGAGGAGAAAGGTCTGCACACCAGAAGCTGCTCATGCACAGTTTAACCCTTTGACTGGCATCGTAACCGTGTGGTTGACTTTTTGCCGCTGCTGTATTTAAAACTCTGGAAGCCCATATTTGTCTGTATTTCCTTATTCCCCTCTCTGTACAATGTTTGTAACATCAACACACATATATTATATATGTAACCATAACCACCTAACAGCAGGGTGTAAGATGCTGGCAGGAAAAGCATACATGGAACGCCATAACCAAGTAGCCGGTATAGTGTACAGGAACATCTGTGCAGAATATGGACTGGAGCCCCCAAGGTCAAAATGGGAAGCACCTCCCAAGGTGATTGAGAATGGCCGAGCAAAGATCCTGTGGGACTTCCAGATACAGACCAACAAAATGGTAATGGCCAACCAACCGGACATTGTAATCGTGGATAAGCAGCAGAGGAAAGCCGTTGTGATTGATGTAGCCATCCCAAGTGATAGCAACATCAGGAAAGAGGAACATGAGAAACTAGAGAAATACCAAGGGCTCAAAGAAGAGCTAGAGAAAGCCTGGAAGGTGAAGGCAACAGTAGTGCCTGTGGTCATCGGGGCACTCGGGGCAGTGACCCCCACACTGGAGAAGTGGCTCCAACAGATCCCTGGAGAAACATCAGACATCTCACTCCAGAAGAGTGCAGTCCTACGAACAGCTAAGATACTGCGCAAGACCCTCAAGCTCCCAGGCCTCTGGTAGAGGACCCGAGCTGAAGAGGATGAACAGCCACCCACCCCACCGGGGAGAGGGGGGGTGGGTGAGAGAAGAGTTTTTTTTGTTTTTTGTTTTTTTATATATATCCACTGAGTGGCGCTGCTGTACATGAATATAATTGTTTGAAAACTAGAAAAACCAGAAGTGAATCGTTGCTGCGTAGCTCCTGAGAAAGCTAACAGTAAGAGCATACATTGGAGTAAGAAAAAATCCTTTCACATATTTCCAGATCCTCTAACGATCATAATGTAGTTTAAGAAAATAAATTTGACAATAAGAATGTAGCTTTGATTACTCAGAAAACTGAGTCAGTGGCTAAATATCAAAATTTTGCTCTTTGTGATGTTTTCATATGAAAAAACAAAAAAAAATGTTGCACTCGCGAGCCATCCAGCAGGTTGACTTGCATATCTGCTTCCCAATTGGGTAAATTGAAAAATAAAAGCTGAAATGTTGCTAAATGAAGAAGGAACACAATTGTACCAACAAATAATGTGTTGCAAATGTATTTCTTAGTTTGGAAGTAAAAGGGTTGATAAAAACAATCACCACAGACGTGATGACTGTCCACAGAGGGACAAAAGCTTTGTCGAATTGAAAGCGTTCTCTGCAAAGACGAAATTGTCTCAGTAAATGTGTCCATCCAAACAAAAACACTGAAAACACTGTAATGTATATGCCAGGCCTGTAAGTGGCGCTGTAACGCTGCTGCAGACATACACCAAAACCAGAGAAGAAGACATGGAGCATACGCAAAAATCATGAGAAATGTCAAAAACACTTGCGTGTCCTCTTGTTGCTCATGGTGGTAGGGAAGCAGGATATTTTTCTCAAATCTTCTTTCGTCAAAGCCAAAACAAGCTCAGTGGCTTCTGTGGCAAGGTAGCTCACATATTGCTGTTACATCTTTCTAACTAAGCAATAGTTCCATGATAACGTTAGCATCATAATATGATTCCTTGACCCTGAAAACCCACACCTAGAATTCAGAATTATGTTAATATCACTATTAGTTAAACAGTTATTGAGCAAAAATGATAGTTCGCTAATGGTGATTATCTGGATCACCACCAAAATCTAATCATTTTTAAATTGGGTCATTCCCAACATCTCCTGAAAATTTCAGCAAAATCTGTCCTGTGGTTTTTGCGTAATTTTGCTAACAAACAAACATACACCAGCAAAAACATAACCTCCTTGGCAGGGGTAACAGTACATCTAACAGAGAGGAGAAACCAAACTAAAAAACAGAAATATACTTCATTTCTTCATATTTGTAATGAATGAATATTGCAGTATTGCTCAGTGAAACATCAACACTGTTTTGAGCAGCAAAATATTCCAGTGTATTGGCTTATTGACATTTTTGTACACCCCTAATGCCACCTATGAGCAGTCTATTAGCTCTCAATGTTCTGTTTCTGCATAAATGACTGCAGCACTGGCTCTTTTTGACCTGACTGCTTTATTTACTGTTTTTATTCATTTTGAATATAAAGGCTGCTTGTTCTGTGGCTGAGATGACCTCTGCTGATAGTTCAACTCTGGCTAAAACCTCATAAATAGCGATCACTGTCGGGCCATTTAAAGCTTTATTTTGTGAAACAGTGTGCCATGCCGAAACAGCTTAAACACAAAAGCACAAAGATTTGACTTCTACTTTGCGAGGCTAACACAAGAGTTTCTTTTTCAGCTGTCGGATCTGAACCTACTCAAGGAGAACAGTGTAAAGATAGAAGATGTATGCGCAGAAGGACAAAATAGGTCAAGCGAGGGGGTTAAACATGCAAAAAGAAGTGTGCGCCACTAACCCACCCGAGCGCTGACTGTGAACATACTGTCAGTCTTTTTTTTTTGCTCTGCAGTCGCCCTCTTCCTTCCACCTCCTCTCCACCCCCGAGGCTGTTCCCTATTACAGCAGGAAACACGGAGCTCC